>CM030043.1:2072753-2511683 GCA_017639485.1 Pluvialis apricaria | reverse complement strand
AACACACAAATGGCACTGTTGTCTGCTCCCACTGCCTGCCTTGGTGGTCCCTCCCTGGCCTCCTGTGCCTGTGCATCTTCATGGATTCAGCCACAGAAATACCCCTCTGCCCAGGCCAGCCATCTCCTCAAAATGAAAAATAAAGACATACCTGAAAGAGGCAGACATCTGGTCGCAGCGCCCATCGACAGCCCCAACCAGACCCTGAGGCCCTCCAGGGACCCCTGACAGGAGTGAGAGGAGAAGAACTGCAGACAAGCTGTAACAAGGGCCTAACCTCCACCCTGTGGGCAGGACCCAAGACAGGCACACTGAAAACATAGCCCAGGCAGGGACTGACAGACTGGTCTGGGTGGAAATGGGGTCCATGACACAGGCAGGGTGGGGAGAGGCTGGGGGGCTGGGCAGTGCCTGCTGGTGCCCACTGGGCCTGGCGCACACAGGAACCAGGTGGGACATGACGGGCCTCATGTAGGGAGGGAAGAGGAAGGCACCACCTCTACCGCTTCATACTTAGTTTGTCTTCTGCTTTCTGACCTGTGAAGAAATGCTTATTTTCAAATTTATACTCAGAGGTGCTGGAGTTACTAAGAGTGTCATGAACACCTCAGGGCTGGGGCTCAGCACCTTTCCCTGCCACCAGGGCTTCTTCTGCTTCCCACTACAGGGCTGAAAAATGTTTTTGGTACAGGAAAAGAATGGCTTGATACCTGCTGGATAAGATTCGCTCTGAAAGGAAAATTTGAAATATAAAATTAAATGAAAAATTGGATTTCCACTGCTGTTTCAAGAACAGTTACTGAACAAAGTACATAAATGGAATTTAGAGTATTTTCAGTCATTCCTTAATGAGTGCTTTGACTGCACGTCCACAGATTCATGCTCCCTTTCAGTCTGTCTCTTTGGCCCAATTAATCTTTAATTACGCTTGGGTACATCAAGAAGAGTGTGGCCAGCAGGTCGAGGGAGGTCATCCTCCCCCTCTACTCTGCCCTGGTGAGGCCGCATCTGGAGTACTGTGTCCAGTTCTGGGCTCCCCGGTTCAAGAAGGACAGGGAACTGCTGGAGAGGGTCCAGCAAAGGGCTACAAAGATGATTAGGGGACTGGAACATCTTTCTTATGAGGAAAGGCTTAGGCACTTGGGTCTTTTTAGTCTAGAAAAAAGACGACTGAGGGGGGATCTTATCAATACTTATAAATACTTAAAGGGAGGGTGCCAGGTAGATGAGAATAGTCTTTTTTCAGTGGTGCCCAGTGATAGGACAAGAGGTAACAGGCACAAACTTGAACATAGGCAGTTCCATCTTAACATGAGGAGGAACTTCTTTCCTTTGAGGGTGGCAGAGCACTGGCACAGGCTGCCTAGAGATGTTGTGGACTCTCCCGCACTGGAGACATTCAAAACCCGCCTGGACGCCATCCTGTGCAATCTGCTGTAGGTGACCCTGCTGTGGCAGGGGGGTTGGACTAGATGATCTCCAGAGGTCCCTTCCAACCCTGACCATTCTGTGATTCTGTGATTCTGTGAAATGTAAGAGCTATGGCAGAGGGGGTGGGGACACGCTGGGGTTAGGGAGTGAGGGATGGGGCTGGAGCGCACTGTGGTGAAAGAGCAGGTCTTGTCTCAGTGCCACCTCGAAAAGGGGATTTTATCCCATTCTGGATGTTGAGAGGATGTCATTTCACAATTTCTCATTCATCAACCAATTTAGGTCAGGGTCAATCCCTGGGACAGATAGATCTCTACATCTGTTCTAACTATAAATGTAGTAAGTGCAATTTAGTTGGGATGTTGGTATCTATAACTCTTGCCTTGAAAATGAGCTTGCAATATGTGGTTATGCACTTTTAGTACTGTGTTACTGTATTACTGTATTTGGGCTGCATCAAAGGAAGCGTGGCCAGCAGGACAAGGGAGGTGATTCCACCCCTCTACTCTGCTCTCATGAGACCCCACCTGGAATATTGCATCCAGCTCTGGAGCCCCCAACATAAGAAGGACATGGACCTGTTGGAGTGGGTCCAGAGGAGGGCCACAGAGATGATCAGAGGGCTGGAGCACCTCTCCTATGAAGATAGGCTGAGAGAGTTGGGGTTGTTCAGCAGCCTGGAGAAGAGAAGACTCCGGGAAGACCTTATAGCAGCTTTCCAGTATCTGAAGGGTACCTACAAGAAAGCTGGGGAAGGACTTTTTACTAGGGCATGTAGTGATAGGACGAGGGGGAATGGCTTTAAGCTGGAAGAGGGCAGGTTTAGATTAAACATTAGGAAGAAGTTTTTCACTTTAAGGGTGGTAAGGCACTGGAACAGGTTGCCCAGAGAGGTTGTTGAAGCCCCGTCCCTGGAGGTGTTCAAGGCCAGGCTGGACGTGGCCTTGGGCAACCTGGTCTAGTGGGAGGTGTCCCTGCCCATGGCAGGGGGGTTGGAACTAGATGATCTTTAAGGTCCCTTCTAACCTAAACCATTCTATGATTCTATGACTATTGGGTCTGTTTCACATGCTTAGAAATCTGAGAGGATACTGAACACAATGTTGGTAAAGACCTCTTTTTGTAGCAATCAACACAAAATTGGACCCTCCAATTTCCAACACAATACCAATGTGTAAAAGCACTGAAACATTTGCTTGCATGAAAATCACCATGTTCACACAGTTGTCTGCAGTCTCAGATGCTCACCTTGCAATCCATGCTGTTTGTTAGAGGGGGCAACTCAAACTCTTCCCTAGCCAAGTCCAAACATGCTGTCTGTACAAAGGGCATGGCTCGCTCTCTCCTAAAAGAAAGAGGAGTAATAAAATAGATCAGCAGGGAATGCCTCTGACTTTTTCAGTGCACCCTGAGTAGCCTTTTGTATCTACCCAGCTTTATCCTGGGGAATCAAAAAGAACCTGGCACAGGACAGAACAAGCTAGAAAAGAACAGTCAAGTGTAACTCTTTTCCTGGGTCATCTCAGGTGAATCATTTAATGTCTCACCAGATTTAACATTGTCCAAGAGGCTGATGTGAGGAAAAACACATTAAATGTTGTCAGGCATGGGAATGGAGTCCACATAGAGAGATCACATTTTCCTGTGACAGACTTTTTTCAAACAGTATGAGAAATCAGTCAGAGGAATGAGACATCTAAATAGTCAGACTGAACCAACATTCTAAAAGTAGACAGATATACATTTTTCTCTGAAACCTTATTTTCCAGTAAATAATTATACAACCCTTAGCAATACACTTTCTAAACTCTTAACAATGTCAGATGTAATTTATTACTTATCAGTTATTTTAAAAAAAACAAACAAACAAAATGATTTTTTCTTCTAAAAAGCTTTCTTAGCATTACCGATACTAACTTGTGGCTAAATTCATTAAAATGCAATAAGTACAACAAACTAAGTCTTATACTGTAAATTGAAATTCTTGTCCTGGTTCCAGCGGGGATAGGGTTAATTTTCATAAGGAGCTGGGAGGGGACACAGCCGGAAGGGCTGACCCAAACTAGCCAAATCATTACCAATACCATGTGACGTCATGCTCAGTATATAGCTGGAGTAGCTGGGCGAAGGGGTAGGAATTGTGCTCGGGAGATGGATTGGTGTTGTTCTGGGTTTCGATTGGTGAGTGGTTGTACATTATTCGTGTTTTGTATATTCCTTTATCATTATTATTGTTGTTGTTTTCCCCTTTTTCCTTTGCTATTCAGTTAAACTACCGTTATCTCAACCCACAAGTCTTGCTTTTTTTATTCCAATTCTCCCCCCATGCCGCCGCGGGGGGGTGTGTGTGGTGGTGTGAGTGAACGGCCGCATGGTTCTTTGTGCACCAGCTGGCGCTAAACCACAACAATTCTACAATACAGTTTACTACTGGTTCCAGTAATTCTCATAACCAAAAGAAGATGCAAAAAGCTAAAGAGGAAGCTGGAACAATAAAGAATGAAAAAATGCTTTTTTCTTGGTATTTATGGGATTTACAAAGCCTGAAAGAAACTTGAAAGATCAGCCAGGATAAGTTAATATCAGCTGTGAGAAACATGCTCATGGTACTGAATTTTAGTCAGGGGCAAATTCGGTGGAGCAAAGAATATTTATTACAGTGCTGGGAGTGACATGCGGAAACAAACTCTACAACTCACGGAGAGTTATAAAGCAGGTATGTTTATTGCAATGCTGGGTGCAAGGGGGATCGCTCCTCCAAACTTGCACACTGTATCGGAAAGCAGGCATTCATTTATGATGCAAAGGCATACATATTCATCAGTGTAGGCTGGGAATAGGCACACCTATGGTAACTATTTCCAGGAACTAATTATCATAAGTATCCTCCTTTTGTCTTCTGGAGGAAGGCTCATAGTCTTATCTGGCTGAGCTCCAGCAGCAGCGAGACCAGTTCTTAGGCCTTGAATAGCTGTTCCCATTGTCTTCATGGCTCCAGATGGCTCCACTAGTCTGCTACTTCTAAGGTGAGCTGCCCTATAATATCTATAATATATATATATTATATATAATATATATAATGATAATACTATCATTCAGGAGCCTCTTATCTATACGATTCTCACTTGTGATAGGGTTTCGGTATCTTGCTAAGCTATTTGCTATATTGCAATGTCTAGCTGGATGTTACTTCCCAAATCAAGTCCCCCCTTTTGTTTACCTTTGCAAATTCTTTTGCTGTGCTATTTCCTTAAGGGTTTTGGCAAACTGTCTACCGCTTTCAATGTTCTGCTTTAATTTATGTTTCTTCCATTCTTTGTATGTGCTACCGGTTTGTTTACACATCCACATGAAGCACTGCAACATACAGCAAATTAACTATCCTAACACAATGACCATAATAAATGCAATAAAGAGTTGCTTTAGAAACAAATTTTTCTCCCCAAAACCAACTAATATTGTCCATCTTTTTGCTGAATTCGAAGTTTCAGTGGTCCAGTAGATGCTGATTCCCATTGTGGTTTAGGGGCCTTCTTCACTCTAGTGTGATGTATCCATGATGTTTATTCTTTAATCTTGACTGCTGTATGAGAGGTCAACATTACTTGGAATGGGCCTTCCCACTTTGGTTCCAAAGGTGAAGCTGAAAAAGATCTAACATATACATAACCTCCAGGTTCAACATTGTGTACTGGCCCATTCAGACCTCGGGCTCTGGTTCCTAAAACCAGTTTCTCTATTTCCCGAAGCTGGTTTTGCAAGCTTATTATATAGTCAGTTAATATCTTATTGCCGATTTGAGTTGATGTTCCAGCCTGTATCATATAGGGTCTTCCATACACTATTTCAAAAGAACTTAGCCCTTCCTTGGTTCTGGGCTTAGTTCTAATTCTCAGAAGTGCTAGAGGCAATGATTGAGGCCAAGACAAACTGGCCTCCTGACCTAATTTTACAATTTGCAGCTTAATCAGGTGATTCATCTTTTCTACTTGATTGAGGATTATATGGGGTATGTAGCTGCCAATCTATTCCCAGAAGTTTACTAACTTGTTGAACAACCTTTGCAATGAAGTGTGACCCCCGATCTGATGAGATTACTGCAGGAACCCCAAATCTCGGTATTATTTCTTGTAACAGTACCTTGGTTACCTCCCTAGCTTTATTAGTTCAGCAAGGGAATGCTTCTGGCCACCCTGAAAAGGTATCCGTCAAGACCAACAGGTATCAAAACCCCCCTTTTCTTGGGAGTTCTGAGAAATCAATTTGCCACTGTTGCCCTGGATAATTTCCTTTCCCTATTTGTCCAAGCTGGGCTTTAGGTCCTGTTTTGGGATTATTCTGCAAACAAACCTCACACTGCTGCGTTACTTGCTTAATGGTGGTATACAGGCTTCGGGTGAATATCAGCTGGCTCAGATACTTGTACAGGGCTTCTGTTCCCCAATGGGATTTTCTATGCTCTGCCATAACTACAGCCCATAACAATGCAAATGGTGTTATTATTTTACCTTGTGGAGTTTTTGCCCATCTACCCTCTTTTATCTTTCCCTTTAGATCTTCAATTAGTTTTTGATCCTCTTTAGAATACTTGGGTTCACAGTCAATTTGTACTTTACTGTCTGGGACCAAAGACTGTACCTCTAAATCACTTTTCTCAGCCACTCTTTTGGCCTCACGATCTGCCATGGCGTTGCCCAATTCCTGAGCGGTGTTTCCTTTTTGATGAGCTTTACAATGCATAATAGCCACCTTTTCGGGCAGTTGCACTGCTTCCAAAAGCTTAAGAATCTCTCCAGCATGTTTTATATGTTTCCCTTGGGTAGATAGGAGTCCTCTCTCCTTCCATACAGCTCCATGAGCATGGACTACCCCAAAAGCGTATTTGGAGTCTGTCCAGATGTTAATTTTCTTGCCTTTGGCTAACTCCAATGCTCAAGTTAAAGCTATTATCTCTGCTTTTTGTGCAGAGGTGTTCGGGGCAAGCGCTTTGGACTCTATTACCTGATCTGCAGTGGTTACTGCATATCCTGCCTTACGGATGCCGTGTCGGACGAAGCTGCTTCTGTCCGTGTACCAGGAATCTTCAGCATCTTCTAGCGGCTCCTCCTTTAGGTCGGGTCGGCTGGAATAGACTGCTTCAATCGTCTCTAAGCAGTCATGTGACACTGGTTCTCCTGTAGTTCCACTAAGAAAAGATGCTGGATTGACAATGTTAGTAACTACTATTTCAACATCATCCTGCTCCACTAAGACAGCTTGATATTTGAGGAACCTTTGTGGTGAGAGCCAGTGTCCTCCCTTCACCTCTAACACCGCTGATACAGTATGAGATACCAGTACTGTAATCTTTTGGCCTAGTGTAAATTTACGTACTTCTTGAACATTCAGCACCACCGCTGCTACTGCCCTCAGGCAGCTAGGCCAACCCTTACTTACTTCGTCAAGTTGTTTGGAGAAGTATGCCACTGCCCTCCGGTATGGTCCCAGGTTTTGGGCTAGGATTCCCAAGGCTATTCCCTGCTTCTCATGAGAGAACAGCCAGAAGGGCTTAGTAGTGTCTGGTAACCCCAAAGCAGGGGCATCCATCAATTTATTCTTTAGCTGATGAAACACTTTATCTGCTTCCTTATTCCAGATGAGGTCCTTTGGGCTAGATTTCAACAGTTCATAAAGCGGCTTCACTAAGAGTCCGTAATTATATATCCATAGGCGACACCATCCCGTCATTCCTAAGAATGTGCAGAGTTCTTTGGCTGTCTGCAGTCGAGAGGTCTGACAAATAGCCTCCTTCCTTGCTGTCCCCAGGGTCCATTGGCCTGCAGTTATCTCGTATCCGAGGTAAACTACTTGCCGCTGAGCTACTTGGGCTTTCTGTGGAGAGACTCGATAACCATTAAGTCCAAGAAAATTTAGCAGACTGATTGTCCACAGTATACACAGGATTTTTTTGTCTTGGCGGCTACCAATAGATCATCTACATATTGTAATAGTACTCCAATTCCAGGTGGTCTCTCCCATTGTTCCAAATCTTTGGCCAGTTGATTCCCAAAAAGAGTGGGGCTGTTCTTAAACCCCTGTGGTAACACAGTCCATGTTAGTTGTGTCTTTCTCCCAGAGTCTGGGTTTTCCCATTCAAATACAAACATCAGCTGGCTCTCTGGGCTCAATGGTAGGCAAAAGAAGGCATCTTTTAGGTCCAGTACGGTAAACCAGGCCAATTCAGGTACTAACTTGGTCAATAATGTGTATGGGTTTGCTACGACAGGGTGCAGGTCTTCAACAATTTTATTAATAGCCCTGAGATCCTGTACTATTCGATAACTACCATCCGGCTTCTTGACCGGTAAAATGGGAGTGTTATATTCCGATTCACACTCTGCTAATAGCCCATGCTTGATGAACCGGTCGATTATTGGTCAGATTCCTTCCCTATCCTCTATTCTGAGGGGATATTGTTTAATCATTACAGCCTGGGCCCCTTGCTTGTTTGACTATTATTGGAGAGGCATTTTTCACTTTCCCTGGTATCTCTGAGGCCCACACTCCTGGATATACTTGGTTCTGGACTTCTTCAGGTACTCCCGAGCCGACAGGAGTATTTATGAGGGCCAGACTTAAAATTTCAATTAGCTGGTCATTTCCCACTCGGAGTTCTTCTTTCCCTTTTTCGAATCTTTTTTCTGCCTCCAATTGTTCCAATAGGTCTCACCCTAGATTCCCCAGATCCCTGTCAGTCCTTCTTGACGTGGGCCTGTATCCTCCCATAGTTGCACCCTACAAGAACTTTCTTTGTCTGCCTTCCTGCTAATTAAGGGATACAGCCTAATTAAACTGACAACAATAATACTTTACCCAAAACAGAAGGTGCAGAGACATACTCCCCCCACAGTGAATGCACCTAAATTCAAGACAACTATTAAGATAAAACTCCTGTATTCAGTTTGCAACACTTTGAGCACTTAGTGCGAACAGACAGGCACAGGTGCCAGTGCGGGCTCCATGCTGGGGGGGAGCCACGCTACTACTCTGTCCTTTCGCCACACAAGTTCCACTGATTCTTTATATTTTCTAAATTCCCATAGATTACCTGCTTAAATTTGCCTGAACGCTCAATCCTATCCCAATCAGACCAGGTTCCCTGATATTGAGTACACCAAAAATCACTGCCAAATCGTACCCAAATGTCCTGTTCACAAACAAAGCATTTGCAAACAAAGATTGGATTACATGAAAAATCCCAAGGTCTGTGTATAGGACACCAAGAGTTAATACTTAGTTCAGATAACACTGTTCCAACATCTGTTGTGTGTTTTGTTCGTCTCCGGCTGCTCTCCTCATGGAGAACACGGAACCGTGGATTGGAACTCAACACTTGCTCCGCAGCCAGGCTGCGTCTGTCTCACTCGAGCACTCACTCAGTCACACAAAAGGGCCCGTTACACTCCTAACTCACACCACAAAATATTCCAATAGAACAATAGCCAAACTCATGTGTAGCGTTAACCGTTTGCCACAGGTCCACACCAACCAATAAATTAACACATGGTACTGGATTTTTACAACAGATGACAATAATTGTGGCCGCCACCACCCTGAGGAGATTCCACAGGAGGACCCCTTTACCCTGCTACTACTCCTGGGAAAACCCAAATACTATTCCACAGGGTGCCCTTCACCCTGCTACTACCTTAGGGGGCTCAAACCCCACTACCCAGGGGCAAGCACTCGGGCTCTTTACCTCACGTAGGATGTCGCCTCATGACTTACAGGTACCCCCTTACCCAAACATACCTGGTCCGCTGGTGATGGTCCTTGTCTATCACCGCGGTGATCTGAATGAGTAGGGGAGCCCTCCTGAGAACTCTCGGGGGTGCCCAGAGGAGTCCCGTCCTCAGCAGGTCCCGCAGCTGGACAGAGAGGGTCCCATCTGGGGTGCCAAATTGACACGCGGAAACAAACTCTACAACTCACGGAGAGTTATAAAGCAGGTATGTTTATTGCAGTGCTGGGTGCAAGGGGGATCGCTCCTCCAAACTTGCACACTGTATCGGAAAGCAGGCATTCATTTATGATGCAAAGGCATACATATTCATCAGTGTAGGCTGGGAATAGGCACACCTATGGTAACTATTTCCAGGAACTAATTATCATAAGTATCCTCCTTTTGTCTTCTGGAGGAAGGCTCATAGTCTTATCTGGCTGAGCTCCAGCAGCAGCGAGACCAGTTCTTAGGCCTTGAATAGCTGTTCCCATTGTCTTCATGGCTCCAGATGGCTCCACTAGTCTGCTACTTCTAAGGTGAGCTGCCCTAGTATTATCATTCAGGAGCCTCTTATCTATACGATTCTCACTTGTGATAGGGTTTCGGTATCTTGCTAAGCTATTTGCTATATTGCAATGTCTAGCTGGATGTTACTTCCCATATCAGGAGTTATACAGGGGATTTCTCCTCCCGTGGCTCAATTTTTCCTTTCCAAAGCTTGTTTTTATTTCATATTCCTTATACTTATTCGTGTTTCTTCTTTGAAAATAATTTGCATAATCAATGAGTTTTTGGAACACAACCCACCCCCGAACATGCCCCCTCCCTTCTAGCAGCGCAGGTGCTATGCTTCCTCAGGGGTCTTCCTGGTGGTCCTTGGAGGGAGGCTCGAAGTCTTTATCACCATGTCCTTCTTGTGGCTTCTTTATTCTTTACACTTCTGTGGTTATCTTAGCTAACTACACCACCCTTTGTTTTACAGTGGTTCGGTACTTTCAACTGTTGCTTTCGTCTGATATCCAATCTAACACTATCCCTTCCCCCAAACGCATAGCAAGCATGTACCTATCTTAGCTGAAGCCATAGCAAGCACGTATCTATTAACCGCATAGCACGCACACACCCATCTTAGCTGAAGCCATAGCGAGCACACATCCATTTTAGCTGAAGCAAAATTCTTTTGCTAAATTACTTATTACATCAGCGATTGTTGAAAAAATTTACATTGCTGTGGTGGGTTGACCTTAGCTGGCCACCAGATGCCTGCCAAGCTGCTCTATCACTCCATCCACCTCAACTGGACAGGAGAGAGAAAATATAACGAAAGGCTCGTGGGTCAATATAAGGACAGGGAGATCACTCAGCAATTACTGTCACAGGCAAAACAGACTCAACTTGGGGAAAATTAATTTAATTTATTACCAGTCAAATCAGAGTAGGATAATGAGAAAATGAAACCAAATCTTAAAACACCTTCCCCCACCCCTCCCTTCTTCCTAGGCTCAACTTCAATCCCAATTTTCTCTACCTCCTCCCCTTGAGCGGCACAAGGGGATGCGGAATGGGGGTTGCTGCTCCTTCCTCCTCAGGGGGAGGACTCCTCACGCTCTTCTCCTGCTCCAGTGTGGGGTCTCTCCCACAGGAGACATTTCTTCACGAACTGCTCCAGCATGGGTCCTTCCCATTGGCTGCAGTCCTTCAGGAACAAACTGCTCCAGTGTGGGTCACAAGTCCTGCCAGCAAACCTTCAGCGTGGGCTCCTCTCTCCATGGGTTCACAGGTCCTGCCAGGAGTCTGCTCCAGTGCGGGCTTCCCACAGGGTCACAGCCTCCTTCAGACATCCACCTGCTCTGGCGTGGGGTCCTTCACAGGCTGCAGGTGGATTTCTGCTCCACCTTTAACTTCCATGGGCTGCAGGGGGACAGCCTGCCTCACCATGCTCTTCACCACAGGCTGCAGGGGATTCTCTGCTCTGGCTCCTGGAGCACCTCCTCCCCCTCCTTCTTCATTGACCTTGGTGTCTGCAGAGTTGTTTCTCTCACATATCCTCATTCCTCTCTCCCAGCTGCAGTTGTGCAGCAGTTTTTCCCCCTTCACAGAGGCTCATCGTAAGCCAGCAGTGGGTCTGTCTTGGAGCCAGCTGGCATTGGCGCCGTCCGACATGGGGGCAGCTTCTGGCATTTTCTCACAGAAGCCATCCCTGTAGCCCCCCACTACCAAAACCTTGCCACACAAACCAAATACAATTGCCTTTATAGATTTTTCACTATTGATATGTTCTGCACATTCTTCTGTTCATGAGGACTTTTTTTTAATTGTTGTATTGAAAGGTAAAACTCAGTTACGATAAGTTATCTTTGCTTAATCCTTCTCCAGCTACTGCATGCAGAAATATTTGGAAATATATTAACAATTGCTGAATCAGCCCTAAAAGTAAAAATTATTTATTACCATTCTTTTTGCCTTTGAAATTCACATTCTACATACTAATCTATTTTAGGCATCTTTTGCTTAAAAATATATATGTATTTTTTCCCTGAAAATATTGATAACATTGTACAAGTTATATTATAACCCTGATGAATCCTTCTTGAAAATGCCTCCCAGATCAAATTTGCTGTTCAAAAGTCACCTTCAGAAGTTCATCTGTGAAGCCTTCTGGCATGACATAAGCTCAGCTGAAAAGTGCATTTTTAACTCCATTATTACCAGTGTCAAGTAAAATTTATGTATTAATAGGACTAAATGGATACATAAGATGATTGTACCACAGCCCAGTAGTTCCTCTCTCACAGATCCCACTGGACACTTCTAATGGGGCAGTTTATGGCTCTAGATTAAAATGTTTCCTGTGCAGAAGAGTGTGTACCACTTTAGGCATCAGAGAAACTGTAGTATTATTATGCATAGTCAGATTGAAAAAAACAAGGGAAATGGTTTTGTACAAATAAATATTCCACAAATTCTAGACATGCAAAGTTTGACTCCTAATACTCTTTATTATTGCAGACCAGGAAGTTTATTAGAGTTCTAGTGGCTTTCCTTACTTTGTCTGAATTCTGTTTGCTACGTGCAGTTTCCACTTCTCCAACCAAAATATTTGCAAACTGGACAACAATCAATTTCTAAAAGAAGTTCTACATGCAAAGAACGAGAAATGTTTGCAGGCTGTTTTGTTTTAGAATAGTGTTTTCCTTCCCACCCAAAGAAAAATATCCAAGACCACCTCTCTCTGGACCAACATACTTTTTTATTAAAGTACTAAGCTATTAAATTCTGAGTACACATAATTTCAGAGAGTATTTAAATAGTTCTGTACCTGTTACATAGATGTTACATTTCGGTGAATAAAAAGCTATAGGAATCATCACTGTGGTAAACCCTGAAACTGAATCGCGGAGCGGCTGCTGGGGTTTGAGTGGCAGCGGCGCACGTTACCCTACAGCTACCCCTGCACCGATGATTCACGTGAAACCACCCCTGCAACACATGCAGGAGCACCAACAACAAAATCACGATCTTAAGAAAGTTACACTCCTTATCGTCACAGCCCGGAAGGTTTCCAAGCCCTGGTGCTGATAGTGTCACATTAATATAACTATCCAAGGGCAAAGTAAACTTTCTCCAGGTAAAACCGAAAGTGTAATTAGTAACAGAATCCATCACACGATGCCCGAGATATGCAGGTAGAGCCGTTATCCAACTAATCATGTTATAGACCTGAATTGTGAACCACACCAATACAGCACATTTAAACCTTTGCATAAAAACACAAAGAGTAAATAAACTTTGCAATCATTTGGCAAGTTAAACAGAGTTGACTCAATTAAGTGCAAAGAAAGCTCCTTAAAGGCATGATACAACATTTCGTTTAAGAATGACATGATGTAAGCTGTCTGTTCTAATCTCTGAGCAAGCTGGAATTTAAACTATTCAGGCAATTTATCACAGCTCTGGTCGAGCACTGCTCATGCCCCACGTTGAGCGCCAATTAATCTGTCGTGGTTTAGGCCGAATTGGCTACTGGAGACGTGGGGCACCCCAGATAGGACCGACAGATGCTCCCCTCTACCCCTCTTCAAAGAAAGAGGCAGAGGAGGGAAAAGAGACTTATGAGTTTAGAAAGAACTAAACTACTTTAATGAAATATTAATAATAAAAATAAAAGGAAATAATGAAATATATACAAAACAGTATCAAGCTCCCAGGATGACAATCACGACACCGGCTGGCACTGGGGCAGTCCCAGGCTGGACTCAGTGACGGATGGGAACTGGATTCCGGATCTGGATTCAGGATCGGGACCAAAGGCAGATGAACAGACAGGATCCTCCTCAGACGCTGGCCATTGAAGAAAGAGAGAGCTGACCCTTTGATCCCTCAGCTTTTATCCTGAGCATGAGGCAGATGGGATGGAATACCCTGTTGGTCAGGTTTGGGTCACCTGTCCTGCACGCTCCTCTCCACAGGTGGGAACCCTCTACGCTTTTCCTCTTCCAACCCTCCAACGGGGCAAGTAACAAAGTTGGTTGGCCTTGGTTGTTATAGCAATAAGTATAAGCAGGAGCCTCTCTACATACCATTCCTTGGTATAAATTACAAATAATAAGGTCTTATCACTCTGGAAGCAAACAGTGTCTCCACAATATGCTGTTAATTTCAGAGAGTTTCAGAGAGTTAGAAGAGGCTTAGCTGCAAAGTAAGATTACTGAACAGAAAATCGGTTCTGTTTTACCTCAAACCAGGACATCTTGTGTAGAACATGTATTACTTCCCCCAGAGCAGGAGCCCCACATATCCTAATTTCAATTATGTAAACATGGTCACTTACTGCTACTAATAATTGAGCAAGTACAGTAGCACAATAGAGGAGACTTTCCTGTATAGTTTATTGTATTCAAGATGTCTCATGATTTTTATCTTTGTAACAAAAGATAAACTACTCTTAAGAGTTTGAAAGGTTGGAAAATGCAAAAATCATGAAAAAGAAGAGTTATCAGAGGTGATCTTCTTCCTGATATTAAAGCAGTAGGTGAGACTACACGCCCTCAGTATATTTACAATTACACAGAGTACTTGTTCTCAAATTCTGTTCAGATCAGAGGCTGACTTACTTTTTCCAGATGCATTACTGTAATGAAAGATACTACCTCCCTCAAAATATGGTCTTGCTTGAGACATTTAAAATATTTTCTGCACATTTTGAAGCAACAGTTTGCAAAAGAAACCCTGTGATGGGGTGGCATGCATTGGTATCACAGTGAACTTTATTTCTACATTAAACTAACAGATTGTAGAAAATCCTTTAGATGTCTGTACATATGATTTCAATCTAAGCTGTATTTTAAACAAAGTACTGTTTTTTCATTATATTTTCCATTAAAAACTGTTAATTTCGTTCAGGCTTCAGTGGGGGGGAGAGGTAAAAGGTTTGCCAAAAATCTTACTTGGCTGACGTTCTGGTTGCCAGTTTCTGATGATGGTGTGTTTTCCATGTGAACAAAACCTTTCCTGAGCAGAGCCATGCTGCATAATCTGAAACCCTGCACAAAATCAAAACCCGCACAATAACAATTCATATAGTATCTTGTATGATCAGTATTGCCTATCTCAATATTGAAAGCAACCTAAGATTTTTAAAAAATATGTTTCTAAAGCACTACAGCCCAAATTTCAATTTAATCTACAGCTCAAATCTTAGAAGCGACATTAAACATTTGATAAATGGCAGAATTCTCGATAGTGATTACATGCTTAATCTTGCAAATTGCCTTCTAGGAGGTGACAGGAGATTCTGGGATTTACAGCCATTCAGCAGCATGCAGATATTGCAGAGTATACAATTTCAGAGTATGCAGATTGCATAATTTGGCCTGTAATTTTAAATCCATCCAAGAGGTCAGTTTAGTTAAATACTTCAGAGAGAGCAAGCAAAAGATAAATGTTTGGGGAAGACAATAAAATTCTGTTTTGTAGCCTCGTATCATTCAATATATAGCATTGGCTTTCAAGACCATGTGCATTCTGCATTGTGTTTTATTTTATTATAACCTATTACCTCAGAATGGGGAACCCATCTAGATGTTGCATAGCATCTACACCAGCACACCTTTTTGATAGTGGTCCACAGATCAGTAACACATATTATCTCCTGGCCTTGCAAAATTATCTCCTGGAAATACTTGCAAGACTTATTTCTGAAGAAGTTCTAAATTATCCTATTTCCCACTGTTCATTTTCATGTTTTTCCAGTTAAATCCTGGAATGCTTTTCCAGTTAATCCCTGGAAAGATGATGGAACAGCTTGTTCTGGGCGTCATCTCCAAGCATCTGGAGGAAAAGAAGGTTATCAGAAGTAGTCAACATGGATTCACCAAAGGGAAGTCATGTCTGACTAATCTGATAGCCTTCTATGATGGCATGACTGGATGGGTGGATGAGAGGAGGGCAGTGGATGTTGTCTACCTTGACTTCAGCAAGGCTTTCGACACTGTCTCCCACATCATCCTCACAGGCAAGTTTAGGCAGTGTGGGTTAGATGAATGGACAGTGGGGTGGATTGAACAGTGGCTGACAGATAGAGCTCAGAGGGTTGTGGTTAGTGGTGCAGAGTCCAGTTGGAGGCCAGTAACAAGTGGTGTCCCTCAGGGGTCAGTACTGGGTCCAGTCCTGTTCAATATATTCATCAATGACCTAGATGAAGGGATAGAGTGTTCCATCAGCAAATTTGCTGATGACACAAAACTGGGAGGGGTGGCTGACACGCCGGAAGGCTGTGCCGCCATACAGCGTGACCTGGACAGGCTGGAGAGTTGGGCAGAGGAATACCTGATGAAATTCAACAAGGGCAAGTGCAGGGTACTGCATCTGGGGAGGAATAACCCCATGCATCAGTACAGGTTGGGGGCTGACCTCCTGGAGAGCAGCTGTGTGGAAAGGGACCTGGGAGTCCTGGTGGACAACAGGATGACCATGAGCCAGCAATGTGCCCTGGTGGCCAAGAAGGCCAATGGCATCCTGGAGTGTATCAAGAAGAGTGTGGCCAGCAGGTCGAGGGAGGTCATCCTCCCCCTCTACTCTGCCCTGGTGAGGCCGCATCTGGAGTACTGTGTCCAGTTCTGGGCTCCCCGGGTCAAGAAGGACAGGGAACTGCTGGAGAGGTTCCAGCAAAGGGCTACTAAGATGATGAGGGGATTGGAACATCTTTCTTATGAGGAAAGGCTCAGGGACTTGGGTCTTTTTAGTCTAGAAAAAAGACGACTGAGGGGGGGATCTTATCAATACTTATAAATACTTAAGGGGAGGGTGCCAGGTAGATGGGAACAGTCTTTTTTCAGTGGTGCCCAGTGATAGGACAAGAGGTAACAGGCACAAACTTGAGCATAGGAAGTTCCATCTCAACATGAGGAGGAACTTCTTTACTCTGAGGGTGGCAGAGCACTGGCACAGGCTGCCCAGAGAGGTGGGGGAGTCTCCCACACTGGAAACATTCAAAACCCGCCTGGACGCCATCCTGTGCAACCTGCTGTAGGTGTCCCTGCTGTGGCAGGGGGGTTGAACTAGATGATCTCCAGAGGTCCCCTCCAACCCTGACCATTCTGTGATTCTGTAAAAATTTCACATCCATAAATAAATGTTACCTCCTCATTAAAGTTCCTCGAACATTAGAAAAATCTAACTAGTGTCTAATAAGGTCTTGATGATTCAGCTTCAGATACTGAAAGCAACTAAGCACCATCCTTGAAACAGATCTCAACTGCCACCTCGAGGTTTTCAGTCCCTTTTGACTGTTTCTTCCTGTTGTGGTTTCAGTTGGGACAGAGTTAACTTTTTTATTAGCAGTTGGTATAGTGCTATGCTTTGGATTTGGGATGAGAATGATGTTGATAGCACACTGATGTTTTTTGTTGTTGCTAGGCAGCCAAGGCCCTTTCTGCTCCTCATATCGCCCCACCAGTGAGCAGGCTGGGGATGCACAAGAAGCTGGGAGGGGATACAGCCAGGACAGCTGACCCCAAATAACCAAAGGGCTATTCCATACCATGTGATGTCATGCTCAGCATATAAAGCTGAGGGAAGAAGAGGGAAGGGAAGGGATGTTCGGAGTGATGGCATTTGTCTTCCCAATTAACTGTTATGCGTGATGGAGCCCTGCTTTCCTGGAGATGGCTGAACACCTGCCTGCCGATGGGAAGTAGTGAATCAATTCCTTGTTTTGCTTTGCTTGCGTGCATGGCTTTTGCTCTACCTGCTAAATTGTCTTTATCTCAACCCACAATTTTTTTTTCACTTTTACTCTTCTGATTCTCTCCCCCATCTGAACCGGGGGGAGTGAGTGAGCGGCTGCGTGGTTCTAGCTGTGTGCTGGGGTTAATCCACACCACTTCCTTTTCCCTGTTCTTCGTACATGTGTGTTAGTTACCCTTTCACAATTTGACTGGATTTATAAAAAAATACATTCAGCCAAGGAAACTGCTGGATCAGGTATGTCCTTTGGTTTTTTTACTGCTTTAGTTATCAACAGAAATAAATGACTGGGCTTTGAGAACATAAAAGTGGTTGTTGGACAAAAGGAGCTGCAAAAGTACAAATTATCATCTGGATTTTTCTTCAGACAATAATTAACACGTCACAGCAATTTTCAGAGCTTCATTTACTTTCCTTCTGTCATGAAAACTTTTAGCAAAGATTTTCCAGATGAATAAACTAGCAATTTCCCTGTATCAGAGATTTTATTAAATAGAAAAGTTTTCTTATAATCCAGAGCATAGTTCAACACAGGAATCCTTGTTCCAAACCAGCTGTCACATTTGCCAAGTAATTACTACATGAGAACAAGTCAAAGTTTCTCTCTGGAAGGGAGAGAAAATTAGCTTAAGAGAGAAGAAAATGCATTGGATGTTAATAGATGGAGCGGATTCGTCTTAGTATGCAAAGTTTAAATAGAGATACTTTTCCTGAAATTCCTAATTACTCACCAGCCAGTGTTTCTAAATGCAAGCACTTATGACAGCTGATTTTTTTTTAATATCCCCAATATTCTGTTTTCTCATAGTTTGTTGGATTCTGTTTTACCTCAAACCAGGACATTGCACCCCTTATTCCATACCATTTGCAACGTGCTCAGATCGCTATTGCTTTTTATCTATCAAATCTATACACACATATATATAGATACACGCAGGTCACTCATTTATGATTTATCTTTATACACAAAAGTTCATTAACTCCATTTAGTTCATAATTGCAGGATTCGATCTATCATGGGGGTCTCTCAGGGCAGGAAAGATGGTATGAAATTCCTCATGGTTCGTGCCCACAAGTAGCATGTCCACCTCGAAGAGTTTGCTGGATGCCACTTGAGGAAGGTAGCTCAGGTTTCATCACCACTGTGTTATCCTGAAAAACACTTATTGAACACTGTTAGTATTATGTAGCAATCAACATCATACAGCTCAGAACTGAGTATTCTCACCAAGGGTTAAATTCCCTTGAGGTACACATTGAACTTCTCCATTCTTCAGCATCACCCACCAAGTACATCCAGGTCCTTGAGCAAAAACAGTCCCACGAATGGATTTGCCTTTGCCTGAAGCAGGAAAAACTCAACCAGCTTTCCCCAACTGTTGCATATAGTGAGACCAAATATTGCCGTGACTATAGGCCTGACACCAGATGCACAAACAGCCTATCTACTGTAGATCCGGCTGCATTCAAGGGAAGCAGTCAGGTGAATAAATTGCATGGTTTATTTTTTATGCAACATATACAGATTCCTTAAGATTGCTGGTGATAAATGCACTAAACTGCGGTATAGCTATATACTTTTAAAGATAGGATTACAAGAAAAGCTTGATTTCCTGGGTAAGCACTTGACATGGCCAAGGTTACAAATCTTACCAAAAGGTGACCCTTTTGGGGAGAGCAAGGAGGACAAACCCGTCGATCCATCCCTACAATTTGGTGTCAAATTCTCATCCCTCATTTAGGTACAAAATCGGGGTAATATTTATATCTCGGTTTTTCAAAGTGAGTGGGTGAGACTGTAGTCAAGCGATCGTTCCTTGTGGTTGTTGCACAAAACATTTCTTGTTCCTTGTGGTTGTACTGTTAGCAGTTGCACAAAACATTTCTCATGGAAAGCGGAAGAATGGGACCGCGCAGCCTCCACCCTGCTTCTTGTTCCTCCTCGGTGCTGTGGCAACACAAACCACTGGATCTTCACCCAGTTTTCGTGTCTGCTCTGGGCACCAGGTGTTTATAGCTTTGCTACTGGTTTGTGCTTCCAACACCAACATATTCCTTTCATGCACCACAGGGACTTTATCCCCTTCTACTGTATGTAAAAGGTCTGATTGAGCAGGACCAGCTCGATTGATGGATCCCCTGGTGTTAACTCACCAGGTAGCTTGCTCTAAGTGCTTGTCCCAATTTTTAAAGGTTCCACCCCCTATTGTTTTTAGGGTGGTTTTTAGCAGTCCATTGTATCGTTCAATCTTCCCAGAAGCTGATGCATGATAGGGGATATGATATATCCATTCAATGCCATGTTCTTTGGCCCAATTACTTATGAGATTGTTTTTAAAATGAGTCCCATTGTCTGACTCCATTCTTTCTGGAGTGCCATGTTGCCACAAGACTTGCTTTTCAAGGCCCAGGATGGTATTCCGGGCAGTGGCATGGGGCACGGCATAGGTTTCCAACCATCCGGTGCTTGCTTCCACCATTGTAAGCACATAGCGCTTACCCTGGCGAGTTTGAGGGAGTGTGATGTAGTCAATTTGCCATGCCTCCCCATGCTTATATTTCAGCCATCGTCCCCCATACCACAAAGGTTTTAATCTTTTAGCTTGCTTGATTTCAGCGCATGTTTCACAGTCATGGATAACCTGCGCAATAGCGTCCATGGTTAAACCCACCCCTCGGTCATGGGCCCATTTATATGTTGCATCCCTTCCTTGATGACCTGAAGTGTCATGGGCTCATCGAGCTAAAAGTTCACCTTTATGTTCCCAGTCCAAGTCTGTCTGGAAAATCTTAGCAGCCTGATCCACTTGCTGATTGTTCTGATGTTCCTCAGAGGCCTGACTCATGGGTACATGGGTGTCTACATGACGCACCTTTACGACTAGGTTCCCTAGCCGGTCAGAAATATCTTGCCACAGTTCAGCAGCCCAGATGGGTTTACCTCTGCGCTGCCAGTTGCTCTGCTTCCACTGCTTTAACCACCCCCACAGAGCATTTGCCACCATCCATGAGTCAGTATAGAGATAGAGTATTGGCCACTTTTCTCTGCAAATTGTCTCAATTCACCTTCTCCTTCAGCAGCTTCTGCAACTCGTCGTGTAGGACTCCACACTGCAGCTTTCCACCTACGATGTTTTCCTACAATACAACAAGATCCATCAGTAAACAGAGCATACTGTGTCTCATCATCTGAGAGTTCATAATATGGTGGGACTTCCTCATCACGTGTTACGACCTCCTCTGATGGCATCCCAAAATCTTTGCCTTTGGGCCATTTTGTGATCGCTTCTACAGTTCCTGGACGATTTGGGTTTGCTATTCGAGCTCGCTGTGTGATTAAGGCAACCCACTTACTCCAGGTAGCATCGGTGGCATGATGAGTAGAAGGAACTTTACCCTTGAACATCCAGCCCAGTACTGGTAATTGGGGCACCAGGAGGAGCTGTGCCTCAGTACCAATTACTTCTGAAGCAGCACTAATTCCTTCATATGCTGCCAAGATTTCTTTCTCATTTGGAGTATAGTTGGCCTCAGAGCCTTTATACCCTCGACTCCAGAATCCTAGGGGTCGACCTCGAGTCTCCCCTGGTGCTTTCTGCCAAAGGCTCCAGGTAGGGCCATTGTCCCCGGCTGCGGTGCAGAGCACATTTTTAATGTCCCATCCAGTTCAGACTGGCCCCAGGGCTACTGCATGCACAATCTCTTGTTTAATTTGCTCAAAGGCTTGTCGTTGCTCAGGGCCCCACATAAACTCATTTTTCTTTCGAGTCTCTTCATAGAAAGGTTTCACAATCTGGCTATAACCTGGAATATGCATTCTCCAGAAACCCACAACACCTAAAAAGGCTTGTGTTTCCTTTTTGTTAGTAGGTGGGGCCATAGCTGTTATTTTGTTAATTATGTCCATTGGGATCTGGTGACGCCCATCTTGCCACTTAATTCCCAAGAACTGGATCTCTTGTGCAGGTCCCTTGACCTTCCCTCTTTTTATAGCAAAACCTGCTTTCAGAAGAATCTTGATTATTTTCCTACCTTTCTTGAAAACTTCTTCTGCTGTGTTACCCCACACAATGATGTCGTCGATGTATTGTAAGTGTTCTGGAGCTCCACCCTTCTCCAGTGCAGTCTGGATCAGTCCGTGGCAAACAGTACAGCTGTGTTTCCACCCCTGGGGCAGTCGATTCCAGGTGTACTGGACACCCCTCCAGGTGAAAGCAAACTGTGGCCTGCACTCTGCTGCCAAAGGAATAGAGAAAAAGGCATTAGCGATGTCAATTGTAGCATAGCATTTGGCTGCCTTTGACTCCAGCTCATACTGAAGTTCTAGCATGTCTGGCACAGCAGCACTCAGTGGTGGTGTGACTTCATTCAGGCCACGGTAGTCTGCTGTCAGTCTCCAGTCCCCATCAGACTTTCGCACTGGCCATATAGGGCTGTTAAAGGGTGAGCGAGTTTTGCTGATCACTCCTTGGCTCTCTAGCCGTCGAATCAGGTTATGGATGGGAATCAGGGAGTCTCGGTTGGTGCGATACTGTCGTCGATGCACCGTGGCAGTAGCAATTGGCACCTGCTGATCTTTAACCCTCAGCAGTCCCACAACAGAAGGGTCATCTGAAAGACCAGGGAAGGCTGACAGCTGTGTAACATCCTCAGTCTCTACAGCTGCTATACCAAAAGCCCACCGATACCCTTTGGGGTCTTTAAAATACCCTCTCTTGAGATAGCCTATGCCAAGGATGCACGGAGCATCTGGACCAGTCACAATGGGGTGTTTCTCCCATTTATTCCCAGTTAGGCTCACTTCGGCCTCTAATACAGTCAGTTCTTGAGATCCGCCTGTCACTCCAGAAATAGTGACAGTTTCTGCCCCTTTATGATTCGATGGCAATAGGTTACACCATGCACCAGTGTCCCCTAGGGCTTTATACTTCTGTGGCTCTAATGTGCCAGGCCATCGAATCCACACAGTCCAATAAATTCGGTTGTCCCTCTCCTCCTCCTGGCTGGAGGTAGGGCACCTCTAACGTTGAGCGTAGTAACTACAATTAGCAGATGAGTTCCTACCTGGACCAGAGGACTGCTCACCGTAGACCAGTGCAGCCATCCTCCTGGAATAATTCTATTGATGGTGTACTCTGCACAAACTTCCTCAGCAAAGATCACTTGCATGGCATCTCATCAAGGTCTACATTCACTCACCAGTCACCATTAATGACTTCTCACACAGCCAGTTCTCTCAGGTACTTAATACCTTTTTCCATGCTGGTCCATTTACTTGGACGGCATTCGATATCATCCTTAAAGGGATACCTGCTCTTTATGCCTGATATGAGTCGCCTCCAGAGACTGTTTGTCTTTCTCCCAATCACTTTATCGATACCTCCATCTCTGGCCAGGTTTCCCAACTGCCTAGCTTTCTCTACCCTCTAAGTCTATGGTATTGTTAGCGCAGAGACAAACACATAACCAATTTTCTTCGGTTATATGCGGTGCTTTATTTCAAGGCGCCGGGAACCAGGGGTACGCACCCAAATCTGGCTCCGAAGACGGCCTTGCCGAGTACCCATTTTATATTCTTTTGGTTACACAATCTCATACATATTCAACAAGTACTGTTACATTATACATATATATACATATGCATTACGGATTACTTCATCCTATTGCGACATCAGCCTCCTTCTTTGCGCATGCCCATCTTCCCTCTAGTGGTCGTCCTGATGAAGTAAGAAGTCTTCCTCAGATGAAGTAAGACGTCTTCCTCACCTTATCCTTTTCACCTTTTCTCTTTTGACTCAGTTCCAGGGTCTGTTTTCCATCCAAGTTCCTCAAGGTCCTGCTTGACTCCCCTGATATGCCGCTTATCTGCTTCTCAGAGACCTAAATCTTACAAAACCACACGGTTGGCCTTGGGTGTTAGAACAATAAGTGTAAGCAAGAGCCTCCCTGCATACCATGTCTGGACATCAGCTATAAACATCGGTCTAATCACTCTGAGAGAGTGAACATTGTCTGCATAATATGCTGTTAATTTCGGTAGTTAAAAGAGGCCCAGCTAAGAAGCTAAGCTACTGAACAAAATTGGTCCTGTTTTACCTCAAACCAGGACATTCCACCCCTTATTCCATACCATTTGCATCTTGCTCATTTTATATTAACAATCATCAACTAATAATAACTATGATTTTATGTATTAATTTAATCTTTCTACTTAAAACTTTAATGATTTTCCTAACAGTATCAGCCCCGTTGTTCCAGCATTGGAGCAACCAGGAGATAAGTGTCTCACCTTCACAACAGCTAAAATCCTTCCTCATATTTTGCAAAACCTTTGTGGAGAAGGATTTAACAATTATCTCTGCATCTGAGCCCTCCTCCTGTGTTGATGCTGCCCGAGGAGGACCCTCTCCTGGATCTGCTTTAAAAGGACCCTTTCCTTTTTCTGCTTTAGAAGTACCCTCTCCTGGATCTCCATCAGAAGAAGCTATCTGGCTTGAGCTGGTCCTTGTCCTAAGGGGCAGGGGAACGAGATGACTTTTTTTTTCTGCTGCCTGGTCACCGGGGCAACTGGTACCGGTTCTGATGGAGTTTGAGTAGCAGCGGTACTCGTTGTCGGAGCAGCTGGAGTAGTGACGGTGCTCGTTGTCGAGGCTGGAGTAACTTTTGCCGGTCTGGGCGGGGGAGGGGCTTGTGCCGCTACAGGTGGGGGGTGGCTGGTGCCGGTGCAGGCAGCGGCGTAGCTTTTACCGCGGGCTTCGGAGTGACTTTTGCCGGTGCAGGCGAGGGAGTGGCTTGTGCCGCTACAAATCGGGGGGTGGCTAGTGCCGATACGGGCGGGCTAGTGGCTTCTACCGATACGGGCTGAGGATTGGCTTCTGGGATTTGAGTGGCAGCAGTGTATGTTACACAATAGCTACTCCTGCACCAATGTTTCATAAAAATCACCCCTGCAACACATTCAGAAAACCTACAACAAAATCATGATTTTAAGAAAGTAACATTCCTTATCGAAACAGTCCAAAAGGTTTCCATCCCCTAGCTCTGATGGTGTCACTTTGGCATAAGCATTAAAGGGCAAAGTAAACCTTCCCCAGGTAAAACCGAAAGTGTAATTAGTAATAGAATCCATCATGTGATGCCCGAGATATGCAGGTAGAACCGTTATCCAAGTAATCATATTATACATCTGAATTCTGAACCACACCAAAATAGCACGTTTAAACCACTACATACAAACACAAAGAACAAATAAACCATAATACACATTCAGCAGGTTAAGCAGAGTTGCATCAATTAACTTCAAACAAAGCCCTCTAAAGGTATAATGTAACATTTCATTTAAAAATGACATGACATGAGCTGTCTGTTTTAATCTCTGAGCAAGCTGGAATTCAAAGTATTCAGGCAACCTATCACAGCCCTGATCAAGCCCTGGTCGAGCCCCATGTTGGGTGCCAATTAATCTGTCATGGTTTAGGCCAGACTGGTCACTGAGGCGAACGACAGATGCTCTCCTCCACCTCTCTCTTCAAGGAGAGGAGGGAAAGAGAGAGACTTATGAGTTTAGAAGGAACTAAACTACCTTAATGAAAATATTAATAATAAAATAATAAAAAGGAAATAATGAAATATATACAAAACCAGACCAAGCTCCCAGGTTGATGATCATGTCACCAGCAGGCACTGGGAAAGTCCCAGAATGGGCTCAGTGATGGATGGAAACTGGATTCTGTATCTGGATTCAGGAATGCACAGATCGAGATCAAAGGCAGACAGACAGACAGACAGAGTTCTCCTCAGATGTCGGCCATTGAAGAAAGAGCGAGCTGACCCTTTGATCCCTCAGCTTTTATACTGAGCATGAGGCAGATGGGATGGAATACCCTGTGGGTCAGTTTTGGGTCACCTGTCCTGTCCGCTCCTCCCCGCAGGTGTGACTCCTCTAAGCTTTTCCACTTCTGACCCTCCAATGTGGCAAATATCAAAGTGAGCTGGCCTTGGTTGTTATGGCAATAAGTGTAAGCAAGAGCCTCTCTACATACCATTCCTTGGCATCAGCTATAAACATAGGTCTGAACACTCTGAGAGTGAACAGTGTCTGCACAATATGCTGTTAATTTCAGACAGTTTCAGAGAGTTCAGTTAGAAGAGGCTTAGCTGCAAAGTAAAATTACTGAACAGAAAATTAATTCTGTTTTACCTCAAACCAGGACAACACATAATCGTTTCATTAGTATTGTTGCATTATTCACTACTGTGTTCTGATAACTATTTTGCAGTTGAGAATGAGACTTACTTGTTTTTACTTGTGTCTTTATTTAAAAAATACCTTATAGCAATGTCTTGTTCCCCAAAATCAATTCAAGTGACAATTTCTTTGCTCTAGTGAATCCACTTGGAGAGACCATGTGTTGCGTTAAAGGGCAAAGTAATTTGGCAGAAAATAAACCCCCTTGCATTCCAGCCTGTCAGAGGGGCTGGGGGCGGCTAGGCTTAGATTGTGATTGATGCCCAATTTGGTGTTAGAAGTCCATTCGCGTTCAATATGTATATTGAACTATCACGATTATGGATGCATGAATAACACCATACGCAATTTGATCTAGCGGCGTTCCATGAACGAGCACGGCCACACTTAAGGAGTTGGGTCGCATTCACTATGAACTCTCATGGCTAGATTGGTGAAAAGGGTAGTTTATTGAAGCAACAGATGAACAAGTTCTTTTGGATTGCCGGTGATAAAGTTACTGTCTGCAAAGCACGTGCAAATACTAAGGATGTTAGTAATACAGCCTGGCTACAAACGCGTTAAGTCATAAAGCAACTCTATAGAGATTTCTAAGTTTCCTGGGGAAGCACTTGTTATAGCCAAGTGTTCGAACCTTACCCACAAGCATCCTTATGGGGGGAAGAGAGGCTCAGCCCATCGACTGATCCCAGAACTCGGGGTGGTCAGCGATGGTATTTCCCTGACTGCGATGGTATCTTCCCTGACATCCCTCCTCTCTTAAGCTATTTTTATACTATTTTTTTACCTTTCAGGTGGAGCTTGAGGGACTCTAGTCATACATACTTTTGTTATGATTGGTGTAAAATTCTCTCGCTTTGCTTTTAAAGGTATAGACTACGAAAAATTCAGAGCGCAGGCTCCGTGAGGAGTGGTTGTATCTTGGAGGCAGGTGGCTTTTGGGATGGAGGTGTGTTTTGGTATTATAATGACATTATAATGAGCAAAGTTCACCCAAAGGATAGCATTTTGTCAAAAAATGACAGATCGTTGGCCCAGGGTAGCAATTAGGCAGCTTATCAGTTCCATAAGATCTTCAAGGGTTTCATAAGACCTTCAAGTTTGCATTTTATCCCAGAGTTTGGCTGTGGTGTCTCCACTCCGCTCCATCCCCTGTGCCATTTCTCTTAGAGTTAGCACACCAGACTCCCCTGGTGTTACCAACATCTAAGGTTGCCTAGGGAACCTCTGTGGAATGTATCCCTTGCACACCAGCTGCACTCTGCCCTGAAAGTTTCTTCGATGCTGTACCTTTCCTTAAAATATGAATATAAGTTTAATTTCTAAGTCACCTCCAGCAATTATTCCACACCATGTAAGCTAGGGTACTTGTTAACAAACAGATGTTAGTCAGCTTTCCAGCATTGCAGGAGTTAGAGCATGGAGTAAAGACAAGATAAGCCTCCTCCTAAAATAGATTTGAAGTTCCCAGTTGCCAAATAAGAAGTTATAACCAATTTCTTGGACAAACGGAAACACTGATCTAACTGAAACCTGTTTCAACTGTAAGAGATCAATTAGAAATCCTATGCAAAGTACTGGTATGATATTTAAGGACATAATTGCATTTATGCTGTATTTTCTTCCAGCAGGAAACTTAATAAGATAGTGTCTATTTCTTGTTCTGGTACATGTACTCTTGGTACAGAGATGCCCCAGACATCAGTCATCTTAATGGTTAATCTTCAACAGCATAGAGTTTTCATGTTCCATTCATTTGAAGTGTGATTTTATTTTTAATAACAAATCTCAAAAGGAACTGGTTCTATTTTTAGCCACTGTGATTCTTCTGACTATAAAACTTTTGCTACTGTGAAGCAAACTCATTTGCAAAATTACTTTGCTCATAAACAACTTCAACAAGGTGAATTATGCTTGGCTCATTTATTGAGTTTAATGGCTCTAATAAATGAGTTGCAGTAAATGACTTTGCTCTGCTGTGAAAGACCGAGGTGTCGCACCTCTAAGTTTAACTCCAGTTCAACAGATCTGTAATATTTTAGCTGGGACTTGGAGTTCTGGGTGCACTGTTCTGCAGGCTGTAAATTTCTCTGCCAGACCCAATAGAGTTCAAATATTCTATGGGAGTATCTGGTGCTTCTATCTCAACCAGACTTTGCTGCTTCTTAGGTATGATTTTCATTAGTAAGTCAGTGAGCTGTACCTTAAAACTTTCTTTTCTCTCAGAAAGGATTTTATCTGTGAATTACAGCTGCGCTTTTTTGACCATCAATTACTACAGGGTAGGCCTAGGATTGAGGTGATGCCCAGAATAAATTTTCATGGAGTATTCAGATGGACTAACCACAGTTGTATCTAGAAGGTGGGGGAAAGTCCAATTGTGAAATAAAATGTCGGTGCTGACAGGTACAAAGTCAGAGGTGGGGTTTTGTTTTTCTTTCATAAAAGACTGTTTGTTCATATGGATCAGAGAAGATATCTGCTGTTGAAACCTGCTTTTTGGATATGCATGTTTTGTGCTCATGGAGTTTGTTAAAAGCCAAAAGTGTCAGGCTTTTCTACTGTATTGGAATATTTTCACATTGTTTGTAATTCTAGTGGCTTGCCACCAGGAAGGCAAAGGCAGCCATAAATGGGTTTGAAGATGATTTGGTTTCAAGTTGAGTAGCTGTAGCATGAAAGGCCAGATCCAACAGTGTTAAGGTTGTGGATTTTATCAACTTTACTAGCAGGAGGACATTACCTATAGTCTCACAGTATCATACAAATTTGCAACTAGCTAAAACCTAGATGCTTATAGATATTTACAAGTCTAACTTTTTGATATTAGTAATATAAATTTTTATATATTTACTAATATATTTTTAATCCAATAAGCATTTATTCTTTCCAATGTTGCTAAATCTACCTGAGAGAATTAATGCTGCTCAAAGTCATCTACAGTGATATAGATAACAATGAGGTCTCCAAAGATCCAGAGGACATCCTGTGCATATGGGCCATGTGGAGGGAGGTGGTTCAAAATGCCCCAGCATCATATTCTAACAGCTTGGCAACACTGTATTGCCCAGATATGGGTACACCAACTGTGGGGAGACTATCTTCTTGACTATCTTCTATTTCTTTGAAGAAAATCTCTGTCTGACGTGCGGAAATCAGACTCCACAACCGAGAAGGTTGTAAAGTAGGTATGTTTATTCAGCACTGGGCAGCATGGGGGGTTGTCCCACCAAATTCGTGTACGCCTAACGCAGCAGCTCGTATCGTATTTATGCAGCAAAGTGTTACATATTCATAAGGTTTCCCAATACACCTATACATATTAACTATCTATCCCGCTTTGTATGCAAATGAGCCATTTCCGTGATCTCCTCCCCACCGAGCATGCGCAGTTTCTTCTGGTGGTGGTCGTTGAGGGTCGAGAGGATGAAGGCAAACCCACTCTTCTTCATCACCACAAGTGACTCTTTATTCCTGCGTAGGCTCAGTCTCTCTCTTATCAGACTCCACAACCGCAAGGTCAGTTCCAGCCGGTTTCTTTAGCAAGGCCGGCCATGACTGTTCTGTTCTCTGCAACTCCCCTCTGCTGGTTCCTGATTAAATGTCTTACACGATGGCCAAGGTTATAATTATAGATACGGCTTAAGCAAGGCAATGGCTACAAGGTTATAGATATATGTTTTGCGTTAAGCATGTTCCCTCCTGCTATTAGCCCTTAAGTGTTAGTTCTCTCTACCATGTCCCTCCTCATCCCTACGGGCCAGTGCCTGGGCTGTCAGGGGTGCCCCAAGAAGTCAGTCCCCTCCTGCCTATGTCAGAAGGAAAGGGAGCCCCAGGTGCATGCTGCATGGCACACTTTGGTTCTTCCTGTGTGACCAGGGGGAGGACATGAGGGAGTGGGATGGTGAACCCACCTTTAAGCTGGAAGCCCGTGTATGTGAACTGAGAGGGAAGACAGCTGTTAAGAAGGGGCCACCCAAGAAGGCTGTCAGCTTAGTTGCTGTAGAGCCACAAGAAGGCAATCAGCCATCTCCCAGATATAGGACTGAGATCACCCCCCTTGAGTCTGGTGAGGGGACTTCTGATCTGGCACTGAAAGGATCAGACAGTGAATACTCCGACCAGGAACAGGAATAGAGGGTCCCTGCCTTCAGCCAGGAGGAGGAAAGGGATGACCGGGTATACTGGACTGTGTGGATTTGATGGCCTGGCACATCAGACCCACAGAAGTATAAGGCTTTGGTAGACACTGGTGCACAGTGTACACCGGTGCCATCAGGGTACAGGGGCATGGAACCCATCTGGATCTCTAGAGTGACAGAGGGATGCCAACAATTGTCTGTATTGGAGGCACTAATTCACTACTAATCTTAAATAATGCTTTATGGCATTGTTAAAAGATGTGAAAAGATAGAAGAAAAGCATTGCCCTTACCATGCAGTATATTAAATATCAGATTCTCATGACTTTTCCAGAGGGAATCATGTAATAACTTGAGCTTAGTTTAGGATATCTATTACTTAAGGTACAATAGATCAAATCTGAAAAATATTAGCTTAATCAAAATGGATTTTGACCCCACAGCGTTCCACAAGGGAGACTGTAAAATGAGAAAGACACACAATCCTGAGGAACTCTCAGGCACTTCTTCCTTTCTGAGAAAGATAGCAGTTCCAAGGAGCTGCGAAAACATGGCCGCTTTGCTGCTGTCTGTAAGCTCACTGGAAAATGGACTGTATTACTGTATGTACAGTGCCTGGCATAATGGCATAATTTGCTAACAACTAGTGTATCATCATTATACCAATGTATATCACGTGAACTATATAAATTTTCTTGTGTTTAGCTAAGAATGTGTTAGTATTTGAAACAGTCATTATGCCAATCTATATCATGTGAACAAATTACATTTTATATTATATTGGCTAATCATATGTTATTGTTTGAAATAAATCTTGATTATTTTAGCTTTATTCAAGCTTTTCTTTAGTCTGCCATATCTTTAGTTCTAAAATGTACTGTGGGATTTTTTAAAGTTCGTTTTATGTGTTTTCTTCCCAGTCCCTTGGGAGAAACACAATCCCTTTCCTATCTATCTGAAGAAATTTAACACCAAGTTTAAGTTTCTGAAAGAAATGAAGACACAACGTGGTGCTCTTTTGAACACAACTTTTGACTTGGTTTGGTGAGTATCCTGGCTAAAGGTTCAAAATATACTCTCTTCTGGCAAAGAATCTAAAGTTTCTGCTTTTTTAATCTCTTTACAAATTCTTTTAGTAATCTAAATGGCCAAAAGATTAAGACAACAAAAGTGTCATTGATGTCATTTTAGATAAAGAAAACTGTTCTTTATGATTAATATTGATGTACAGTAGAAAATTAACAAGCAAATTTAAATGGATATGAAACCTGTGTTTTAAAAAGAAATACATATTAGAATGTGAATATCATAGGACCATACTTTGTTCTCAGGTGTGGAATATATTCATATTTTGCTTCCTTTAATTCCACTAAAACCCAGGTTTGCTCCGCCAAAGTCTTCTCTAAATATGTTGTTCATAGAGTAAGCACTTACCTCCTGTTGGTCTCCCAAATATAATGAGATATTACTGCTTTTTAGCATGTCTACACTGGGATTTTTTTTTTCACTGATGATTAGGTCAGGCGGAGGTTAATGAGAAACACAGTGTGCACAGAATGTGACCTTGCAAAGCTGTTTTATTCCCTAGCAGCTCACAGAAAACAGTCCTTTCTAGTTTGCAGTGAGTCATTAATTTTAGCTGACAGATCTGAAAGCAACATAGATATTAGCATGCAGCCTGCAAACCAACTCTCTCTGCTGACTTAACCAATGAAATCACTCTAATTTCTGCTACTGTCTTCTCCAATTTACCAGCAGTTCAGAAATACTTCTCCACATCCCCAGAGATGCTTTTTCAAAATGACCTGAATCTTGCAGCAGTATGTTTGTAAGGACACCCAGCTGTCCGGCCTAATATGTAAGAACAGTAATTAATATTTTATATGATGCATCAGCAATTAAAGGGGGAAATATCAAATTAGTAATAATTTATTGAAGAGAAGCTGAAGTTACTCATAGGATTAAGAGGATTTTTTATACCATTGTTTCTCCATGAGGAAACAGAAATTGGACAATGATTAAAGGACTTTCACCATCGTTCTGGAGTATATACCACTCTCACTTATTAGTCCTGATATCTTATGTTCTTTTCCTCAGTGTCTCACCAGCCATCACATTATTTGTTCAAAAGCTTTAATAAAATTACAATATTAATATGCATGAGACTCACTTTGGATAGCACTGACAGCTGCAAGGAGTAGCAGGACATTTTATTTTGGGGTGTGGAAATGTCGATAAGAACACCACTTAATAATGCTAGATTCTGAAAATCCAGTAACATCAAATAGATTTTAAAAGTTCCTCTAGAATTCTTCTCAAATCAAAAGCTTCAACAGACCATATTCATTCCTAAAAATCAGTTTTCATCAACCAAACTTTTTTCTAAGCATGGCTGCCTAGAAAATGTGGTGATGGCCACTTTTTGTAATAACACAAAATATGAGAATCAACAGTCTCAGTCCTCAGTCAACAGCCTGAGGAGGTTTTTAATCCATTAAGCTCTTTTATCTGCCTGGAAAGTAGGATAGCAACACTTTAAAACACCTACCTGTTTTCCAAGAAAGGAATTCAAGATTTGCTAAGGCAAGGAAGTCAGTTATTAGGGCTGTCATTCCTGAGGGAGAAAAAAAATAATCTGTGTTCTATTATTATTCACAGATTAGCTCTTTATTTCATCCACTGACCTTCTAGTATTATGCTTCCAAGAGGACCTGTCCAATTTTCCATTGAAGTGAAGTGAATAAGGTAAAGGGTGGAAGCTCAAGCCTTTCTCTTGATTCATTTAATCTCCATATCCTCAACTGTTTTATTACTAGCTTGCCTGTGGATTTTTACAACTCGTTAATCAAAATGTCAATTCATTTCATGCCTAGGAAATCAAAAAAAGTTTCTTGACAGTAGTGCAAGATCTTCGCAGAAATTACTTCATCATTGAAGATCTCATCGCAGTGTGGAGAAATGAAAACCTTCATTAGGGGAGTGAGAGAGGAAGAAACTATTTGATTTGGGAAAAAGTAAGTCTTACTTTTTTTGGTGAACAGCTATGATGGTGAATTCAATTCCTTCTGCAGAGGAAAAATTTTTAGTCCCAATAGTTGTGGTGGAATGCAGATGACACTGCAATTTTATTGTGTTTCAAAAATATTTTTTGTAATTATGCAATCAATATTGAAAACTTCTTGCTGTAAGAAGAGGGCTCATTTTATTGAAAAATAATATGTATATAAATAATTTTTTCTATACTTAGATTTTAGAAAGGTGATGACATTTACTTCCTGTGAATTTTATGATTTGCTTAAGGTTTCAAAAGCACTTATGCCAAAAAGGGTTTGAAAACAACCATCAGCATTATTTCTTATTGATATAATCTTCAAACAGGAAATACTGGCAAGAGAGGACAAAGCGAGTAAGTGGATAATTACTATTACATGGTAGACTTCTCACAGAGTTCTAGTGCTGAATTTGATTTATAATGTATTATTTGTTTGGAACTATGAGACATCAAAACCACTCACTTTGATCTATCGATTTTTCAAATAACATGTTATGTTATTTATCCTAACATGCTGTGTTTGAGAGAATTTCACTCTCAGCTGTCTATAGAATGTGACGTGCTAATTTGAAAAATTTGCTAACAGTTGATAAAACAGACTATAAGATGTTAAAGAATACCAGGTAGTGTTTTATTCATTTCAGAAACTTGGTGCCAACTGGCACATCAGCTACATTTATCCTCCAGGAAATGCTTTGCAACAGAGGCCCAGGAAAAGCTGAATGATTTATTCAGTCTGAGAGTACCAAGCCACACAGCCCTGGTCAGTCCATTTCAGAGTTCATTCTCAAGCCAATACCCTCAACTATATCCAGTTTTATTATGTTGAAGACAAAGTTTGTGGAACATACAAAAAGCTATTTTAAGGCTATGAACTCTGTACCGTGAGCCCTGTTCCTATAACAATCATACATATTCTGCTATCACTGATGTGAGGACAAGGCACACACTGAGCTGTGATTTGAGATTTACCTAATAAGAGAGAAGAAAGATTTTAGGGGTATTTCTTCATGTTTTGGCATAGTTTTACTCAAGTAGGAGTGAAATTTATAGTCTCTTTTGTTATAACAAGAAACTTCAATGTGGCAACCCTAAAAGGAAGACATATCGATGCTACTGCAACTGAACCATGCAGATGTTATCATTATCCATAACTCAAAAAATTCAGTGACATTTAAATTATTTCCTGTAAAAAAAAAAAAAAAGAAAAAGCTTTTAATCTTATTAGTAAAGACAAACTCAAAGAGTAATATTTCTCTAGATAATTTTTGGCAGTGCTATTCTGTCTAGATTGAATTCAATTTGCACGCAAGAATACTAGCTCAAAGATTTTCATCCTCATAGTTTATATAGAGAATTTAGCTTATAGAATTTACTAACCATTTGAATTTGACTTTATACTTCATAAAATTTAAGTAAGACACATCTCAGACACAATGAAAATGTGTCTCAGAATTAGATTCTCCTGCCGCTTGTATTGAAATGAGGCCATTAATTCCATTTATTTCAGTAGAATAATTTCTACTATATATATTTACATTTCAGACAAAACATTGCAGGTTTTATATTACAGGTAGTGAAGGAAAAACCTCTGGATTTGTGGCTGATATATTTAGCATAATCCTAAAATCACACTTTACAGTACATAATCATATGCAACCTGCAGATTAGCCAGTGGGGTGCTAGTTGATAAAAGTAAAAATTTAAAACCTCAACACTGAATTCATGAATTGGTTGTTATCAACAGCTTTGGCAGCTTATTAGTCACATTAGATAAGGTTACATGAGACAGTATATGTAAGCTATATACATAACCAAGATCAGCAAAGGGAATGTGCAATCCTCTTTTTCAACTATTTCTATTAGTCCTCTTAAAAAGTGTGTGCAATTTTAATTTATATTAAAATTGCAATTTAGCACACTTCGAAGAAAAGTTTGGAAGGAGGATGAAAGGAGAAAACTGAAGAGATGTCCATATAATAGGCATCAGGGCATACAAAGAGAGTCACTATGATGAACAGCCAAAGGACTGTATATTGATCTGAAATCACTCTGAGATTAGACTCAGAAAACTGTAGCTCTCTTGTACTGGAAAGTAGTTCTAAAGAGAGTGGAATATTTTTCTGCTCATCATCTTTTTCCATTATGAGTCTTTAGAAAAAAGTGTCTGGGGAACAGGAATGACTAGATGAATCTTCTGAACAATCTGAAAGGGTTGACTGGCATTGGATATCCTCCTTAGATTTCACCATGTCCTGATGTGTCTCTAATTTACTGAAAAAGAGCTTCTGAAAATTCTTTTGTTTTGGTTTTCTTTCCTTTGTTGAATACAAACTGATAAATTGCCACCTTTTGGTATACTCTTTCTGAGATTAATTCTGTGGGGAAAAACATGCCAAAGTATCTGTAATCAGAAAACTAACCCAAACCCCCAAACCCAAGGTATATCTGGATGGATGCAATACTATAACATTAATATTTGGATCTCAGTTCCCCAAGTTATTGAGGTGTATAACAAAAACAGCAATTGCATGCTCTCAGTGAAGTAACAAGAACACATGATCTTAATCATCTTGCTGAATCAGAGAGGCAGCCAGGCAACATTGAGTATGTGATAGTCACCTAAAAATTTCAGGTTACCAGTGCAGACAGATTATGCTTTAATAATTTTTTAGGTTGTAAAAGTTTGTTTAAAAACAATACACCTAAAATGGGCTTTATTGCTGTCCTGGTTCCGGCAGGGATGGGGTTAATTTCCCCAAGGATGGGAGAGGGCACAGGTATTCCACACCATGTGAGCCATGCCCGGGCGGTAGGGGGGAGCTGCCGGGGGAGGGGGCAGGAAGTCGCTGCTCAGCGCGGGCTGCGGCGGCGCGGGTCCGGGTTCGGTCGGTGAGCGGCGGCGCCCTAATCGCGGATGTATATTCCTTTATCGGTGTTATTGTTACTGTTTTCTCTTCCCTTTGCTGTTCTGTTAAACTGCCTTTATCTCAACCCACGAGTTTCGCCTTTTTTTTTCGTATTTCCCCCCCACACACACACGGCTGTGGGGGGTTGGGCGAGCGGCCGCGTGGTTCTTTGTTGCCGGCTGAGGCCAAACCACGACAGTCCTTTTTGGCGCCCAACGTGGGGCCCGAGGGTTGAGATAACGACAGATCCGACCCGAGATTGTTAACACGAGTTTGTTACATATATTTCTCATATTAGTTAGATAGTCGCCGGTTACAATGTTCCTTCGTTTGTTTGCGTGGCTGTGTTACGTAAATTCTTACGTGTTCTATGTACTCCCCGTGATGCTGTTTGTTACCTCGGGGAGAGGGATCAGGATTATCATTTTCCTGTCCTGTGCAATATCAGCATATGATATGATAGCATCACTGCTCAGGTAGCTGTGTTGGGGTGTTTATGCAGTATTGCTGTCCTGCCCATACCTTGGTCGCCGTCTCTCAGAATTTATTAATAATCATACCCGATCTATGGGGGAGACAGGGGGGGATACTTTCCCTAGCTCTTTCACCTCCCTTTTCTCCTTCGGGCCAGGTATGACAGCTTTTGAGAATTTCAAATATCCTTGGGATGCTCAAACCAGTCTGGTCCTATTGCTATGTCTCCTGAATGTGTTTCAGGTCTTGTTTAGGGTTAGACAACTGTTTAAGACTACCACGCAGAGATCTGCCCCGAGGCTGGATAGTCAGGGGTGGCATGGCATGTGGGAGAATATGGGCAGGTATCTAGAGAATTTCTCGCCTCCAATGTTTTGGGACTTCACCCCCGAACAATTGCAGGACCCTGATAAAGTGGTAGAATTTTTAAAAGGAAAATGCTGTGGCTATTCCAGAGAGGGACAACTCACTGCACTGTGCTGGGCCCTGGCCAGTATCTACCAAACACTGCTCAGTGTTATGCAGCACCCTCAGGGGAAAGAGGAGGAAACCAGACCAGTAGGCGCTGGAGCTAGTCCAACCCCTGCGGCAGACAATGCAGCTACTCCCACCCCGGTGGCAGGCCCTGTGGCTACTCACCCACCTGCGGCAGACACTGCAGCTATTCCAACTCCAGTGGCAGAAAATACAGCTACTCCAACCCCGGTGGCAGGCAATGTGGCTACTCAACCCCTGGTGATGGGCAATGCGGCCACTCAAACCCCAGTGGCAGACACTGCAGCTGAACCAGACAACCAACCCGTGCCCGTATCAGTTGCTCCTATACAGAAGAAGAAATACACCAAGAAATCAGTTCGCGTAGTTAGGGATGATGATGAACCAGGGCCATCAAAGGAAAGGGAGGAAGAGATGGAACCAGAGATAATCACCCGATCCCTATCCCTGAGTGAGCTGAGAGATATGCGAAAGGATTTCAGCCGACTTCCGGGCGAGCACATTGTCACCTGGCTGCTCCGATGCTGGGATAACGGGGCCAGTAGCTTGGAATTAGAGGGCAGGGAAGCCAGGCAGCTGGGATCCCTGTCTAGGGAAGGGGGCATTGACAAGGCGATTGGGAAGAAGACACAAGCCCTCAGCCTCTGGAGGCGACTCCTGTCAGGTGTGAGGGAAAGGTACCCCTTCAGTGAAGATGTTGTATGCCGTCCAAGCAAGTGGACCACCATGAAAAAGGTATCCAGTACCTAAGAGAACTAACCGTGCAGGAGATGATTTACTATGACCCAGATAATGCACAGTTACCCACAGACCCTGATGAAGTCCAGTGCACAAGGCCCATATGGCGGAAGTTTGTACGGAGCGCACCATCATCGTATGCCAACTCTTTGGCGGTGATGGAATGGAAAGGTGAAGAGGGACCAACGGTGGATGAGGTGGCTGGCCGACTCCGGCAATATGAAGAAAGTCTCTCTTCCCCCCTCGTCTCAGCTGTGGAGAAACTGTCCCAGAAAGTCCAGCAACTCGAAGAGAATATATCCTACTCCCTACCTGTACAGGCCAGCATCTCAGCTATTAGGAGCAGGCGTTTTCCTACTCAAGAGGGAGAGTATAGAGGGTACACACCACGAGGCACCCTGTGGTTTTACTTGCGCGATCACGGAGAGGACATGAGGAGGTGGGATGGACAACCTACCTCGTCCCTACGGGCACGGGTACACAAGTTGCAAGGAAGAACAATCACAAAAGGGGATCCATCTAGGAAAAGTGCTGCTCCCATTTCCAGCAGACAGCTCCCCAAACAGAGTAGAAGGCCTGATCTTACCTCTGATCCTCTTGAAGGGACTTCCAAGTCATTTGTGCAACAGGTGAGTAATGGATACTATGATCAGGATTAGAGGGGCCCTGCCTCCAGCCAGGTGGGGGAAAGGGACAACCGGGTTTATTGGAACGTGTGGATTTGATGGCCTGGCACATCAGAGCCACAGGAGTATAGGGCTCTAGTGGACACTGGAGCTCAATGTACCTTAATACCATCAAGTTACAGAGGGGCAGAACCCATTTGTATTTCTGGAGTGACAGGGGGATCCCAAGAGTTGACTGCATTGGAAGCTGAGGTGAGTCTGACTGGAAATGAGTGGCAAAAGCATCCCATTGTGACTGGCCCAGAGGCTCCGTGCATCCTTGGCATAGACTAGGAGAGGGTACTTCAAGGATCCAAAAGGATACCGGTGGGCTTTTGGCATAGCTGCTTTGGAGACGGAGGAAATTAAACAGCTGTCTACATTGCCTGGTCTCTCGGAGGACCCTTCTGTGGTAGGTTTGTTGAGGGTCAAAGAACAACAGGTGCCGATTGCTACCACGACAGTGCATCGGCGGCAATATCGCACTAACCGAGATTCTCTGATCCCCATCCATAAGCTGATTTGTCAACTAGAGACTCAAGGAGTGATCAGCAAGACCCGCTCACCCTTTAATAGTCCCATATGGCCAGTGCGGAAATCTAGTGGAGAGTGGAGGCTAACAGTGGACTATCGTGGCCTGAACGAAGTCACGCCACCTCTGAGCGCTGCCGTGCCGGACATGCTAGAACTTCAATACGAACTGGAGTCAAAGGCAGCCAAGTGGTATGCAACAGTTGATATCGCCAATGCATTCTTCTCAATCCCTTTGGCAGCAGAGTGCAGAACACAGTTTGCTTTCACTTGGAGGGGCATCCAGTACACCTGGAATCGACTGCCCCAGGGGTGGAAACACAGCCCCACCATTTGCCATGGACTAATCCAGACCACACTGGAACAGGGTGAAGCTCCGGAACATCTGCAGGACATTGACAACATCATTGTATGGGGCAACACAGCGGAAGAAGTTTTTGAGAAAGGGAATAGAATAGTTGAAATTCTTCTGAAAGCTGGTTTTGCCATAAAACAAAGTAAGGTCAAGGGACCCGCACAGGAGATCCAGTTTTTAGGAATAAAATGGCAAGATGGATGCCGTCAGATCCCAATGGATGTTATCAACAAAATAGCAGCTATGTCTCCACCGACTAGTAAAAAGGAAACGCAAGCTTTCTTAGGTGTTGTGGGGTTTTGGAGGATGCATATTCCAGATTACAGTCTGATTGTGAGCCCTCTATATCAAGTGACCCGGAAAAAGAATGATTTTAAATGGGGCCCTGAGCAACGACAAGCCTTCGAACAAATTAAGCAGGAAATAGTTCATGCAGTAGCCCTGGGGCCAGTCCGGGCGGGACAAGATGTTAAAAATGTGCTCTACACCACAGCCGGGGAGAATGGCCCTACCTGGAGCCTCTGGCAGAAAGCACCAGGGGAGACTCGAGGTCGACCCCTGGGGTTTTGGAGTCGGGGATACAGAGGATCTGAAGCCCGCTATACTCCAACTGAAAAAGAGATATTGGCAGCATACGAGGGGGTTCGAGCTGCTTCGGAAGTGGTTGGTACTGAAGCACAGCTCCTCTTGGCACCTCGACTGCCAGTGCTGGGCTGGATGTTCAAAGAAAGGGTCCCTGCCACACACCATGCAACTGATGCCACATGGAGTAAGTGGATTGCACTGATCACACAGCGGACTCGAATGGGAAACCCCAATCGCCCAGGAATACTTGAAGTGATCATGGAGTGGCCAGAAGGCAAAGATTTCGGAATATCTCCAGAGGAGGAGGTGATGTTTGCGGAAGAAGCCCCACTGTATAATAAACTACCAGAAAATGAGAGGAAACATGCCCTGTTCACTGATGGGTCCTGCCGGATTGTGGGAAAGCATCGGAAGTGGAAGGCTGCTGTGTGGAGTCCCACAGGACGAGTTGCAGAAGCCACTGAAGGACAAGGGGAATCGAGCCAGTTTGCAGAGGTGAAAGCCATCCAGCTAGCGTTAGACATTGCTGAACGAGAGAAATGGCCAGTACTTTACCTCTATACTGATTCATGGATGGTGGCAAATGCTCTGTGGGGGTGGTTACAGCAGTGGAAACAGAGCAACTGGCAGCGCAGAGGTAAACCCATCTGGGCGGCTGAACTGTGGCAAGATATTGCTGCCCGGATAGAGAATCTGGCTGTGAAAGTACGTCATGTAGATGCCCACGTACCCAGGAGTCACGCCACTGAGGAACATCAAAACAACCAGCAGGTAGATCAGGCCGCTAAGATTGAAGTGGCTCAGGTAGATCTGGACTGGCAACATCAGGGTGAATTATTCATAGCTCGGTGGGCTCATGATGCCTCAGGCCATCAGGGAAGAGATGCGACATATAGATGGGCTCGAGACCGAGGGGTGGACTTGACCATGGACACTATTGCACAGGTCATCCACGAATGTGAAACGTGTGCTGCAATTAAGCAAGCCAAGCGGTTAAAGCCTCTTTGGTATGGAGGGCGATGGCTAAAATACAAATATGGGGAGGCCTGGCAGATTGATTATATTACACTCCCACAAACCCGCCAAGCAAGCGCCATGTGCTCACAATGGTGGAAGCAACCACCGGGTGGCTGGAAACATACCCTGTGCCCCATGCCACTGCCCGGAACACTATCCTGGGCCTTGAAAAACAAGTCTTATGGCGACATGGCACCCCAGAGAGGATTGAGTCAGACAACGGGACTCATTTCCGAAACAGCCTCATAGATACCTGGGCCAAAGAGCGTGGCATTGAGTGGGTATATCACATCCCCTATCACGCACCGGCCTCAGGGAAGATAGAACGACACAACGGACTGTTAAAGACTACGCTGAGAGCCATGGGTGGTGGGACTTTCAAACACTGGGATACGCATTTAGCAAAAGCCACCTGGTTAGTCAACACCAGGGGATCTGCCAATCGAGCTGGCCCTGCCCAATCAAAACTTCCACGTACAGTAGAAGGGGATAAAGTCCCCGTAGTGCAAATGAAGAATATGTTGGGGAAGACAGTCTGGGTTAGCCCTGCCTCAGGCGAAGGCAAACCCATCCGTGGGATTGCTTTTGTACAGGGACCTGGGTGCACTTGGTGGGTGATGCGGGAGGATGGGGAGGTCCGATGTGTACCTCATGGGGATTTGATTCTGGGTGAGAATAGTCAATGAATCAAATCTTATGATGTTATGTGCTAAATAACGCTGTCACTGCATGTCATCATTACTATAACTGCTATCAAGGGTACTACGGTGAGACTCTCCCAAACCAATGACAGATGGACTTTGATAAAGCGGAGTAAAGTGCAGCGGTGAGGTAATAAGAACTGACCTCATCAGCTGGCGCCCAGCAACTTCCTGGAGATCAACATCTTCAACCTGCGAACTGCGGGCATGGGCCACACCGGGTACACCAGCCACGAGCTCCGAATGCAGCGTGCACCAGTCCAGCACCACACACCATCTCGCCTGCCCTGAGAGACTGCTTTCACAGATGCGGCCCACAGTGATGGAATAAATTGACTCAATGAACATTTTAGAGGGATCGCCCATGGACGGTGGGGATTAAATCTGTATGTATATAGATGTACATATGTATATATATATAAGACAGGGGAAAGTGGTGGTAGATGAATGGGAACTGTAGGATCTGGGCATGGCGCAGATGGTATGGAATAAGGGGTGGATAATGTCCTGGTTCCGGCAGGGATGGGGTTAATTTCCCCAAGGATGGGAGGGGACACAGGTATTCCACACCATGTGAGCCATGCCCAGGCGGTAGGGGGGAGGGGGCAGGAAGTCGCTGCTCAGCACGGGCTGCGGCGGCGCGGGTCCGGGTCCGGTTGGTGAGCGGCGACGCCCTAATCGCGTTTGTATATTCCTTTATCGGTGTTATTGTTACTGTTTTCTCTTCCCTTTGCTGTTCTGTTAAACTGCCTTTATCTCAACCCACGAGTTTCGCCTTTTTTTTTCGTATTTCCCCCCCACACACGGCTGTGGGGGGTTTAGCGATCGGCCGCGTGGTTCTTTGTTGCCGGCTCAGGCCAAACCACGACAATTGCTTATTTCTAAAAGTTACAGAAATAATCCTGCAAGCTCTGCAGTATTATGTTCCTGCTAGATGCCAGTATAATAACTTTAAAAGTATGACAACAGTGACCTCCCTCCGAGGTTTGAATTGATTATCTTGTGTAAGCGAGATAAAAAAAAATCTCATACCGCACAAGATTATTTATTTTTTATTTTCACAGAACGCTTTGTTTGATTTATGACTGAAAGTGAGGTGACCTGCATGACTGCATTCTCTTTCAGAGTTTCACGAGAGATCACTTTTTATCTCAATGACCATGGATCAAGGCATCATATGATAAAAGATGAAGAACATTTACAGTGTAAATAGCACTACCAAACAGGTCAGTGGTCAAACAGTTGATTTGATGCCCAATACACCCCACAAAGGTGATTTACCGTCTGATCTGTTTGTCCTGTTGGACTCTCAGGGTCAGGGAACCATTCAGATTTGCCTAGGAAAAATCAGCACATACGTTCCTACAGAACTGAAACCAGTGGGATCTCACTTAAACAGACAGAAATATATGAATTGCAATCATAACAAAACTCTTAAAGATGGTTAAAAGTGTTGCCAGGTTTTCCTTAAACAGATGACATCCAGACCTGCTCTAACTTTTACAGTCAACCGAAGTCTTTGCCTTGATTCCAGTGATCATTGGATCCCACAGGTAACACAGTACAATGTCAACACTCAGTGCTTATACAACATAGCCTGCATGACCTCTATATTAATAATATTCAGCCTTGAGGATTATCAAGTCCATTTCTCCATATTTACAAGCTAAAATAATGAATTTCTACTGTTTTCTGAGATACTAGCTGTTCACTCAGCATTCCTATATAGGTAGTCTCAAACCAGTATAATATTTTGAAACAAAAGCAGCTTACTCACTGTAAGCGCAAGTACTCAAGTCTCTATATGCAAAATGAATGGATCCACATATTTTAAAGACAGCATTATATAAAATCCTTTAGTATGATTAACAGTAGAAGTTCTGACCTGTTAGATTGCTTCTGTAGATTAAAATTCAATCTGTGTATTTAACATTTGAACTCTAAAAAGTATGAACAGAATTTTAATGAATGCTTTTTTCCCTGTGAAAGATTTTTTTCCAGTTCTATGGGTATTGGTAGAATTCCACCATTGCTATTTTTATTTTCTCTTACAGTCTCCTTCTAAAAGTCTATGTTCCATGTTTTTCCTCCTCCTGTTTCCATGTGGTAGGCAAAGATATTCCATGACTCGGACAGCATTAGCAACTGAATAAGCCTTTGAGTGTACTGAGAAAAATTGAGATATGGTAACAGCCACATTCCACAGCAGTAGAAAAAGTGCTTGTGTAGCATTCACTGGCATAGCTGAGCGTGTGCTCTCCATGGTTCTTTAATCATCTGCTTGGAGTGGGCAGCAGTGCTGAGGAAAAGACAATCTGTCTCTCTGTTAATGAAAAAGTATCTCTATAAAGCAGAGTTGATTAGTATAAGGGTAAACTGTTCAGTGAATTAGAAACCAAGAAACATGAGCACTGTAAAAATATTACCTTTTCTGCTTGAGCAGCTCAGCTATTTATGTTATATGAAATACAAATACAGTAAAGCTTGTAGTACTTGAATACTTGAAGACAGAATGCAAGGAATGTACAATATTTTTAACTAAATACATCTGGAAAATTTGCCAAGTTATACCTTATTTAATTTCCTCTCAAATATAATATTACCTCCTTTTAAAGTATGCCTGCAGTTCAGTACAGGGATGCACAAACCAGCTTTAAAAGAGATAGCATAGGCAATGGAATAGGTCTAAAAGTGTTAGTGCATAACCTAATCTACTCTTAATTCTCACCCGAATACTTTGACTCACATAGGGCTCCATGCTGCTGCTACTAGATTGTTTCATATAAACAAGCTCAGCTGTGCAAATAGCTTGACTATCTCTGTACTTTTCTGTTGGCTACAGGGTGGGCATATTCCTTATATAGATCTGAAACGGCAGGCGGCTGAGCAAATAAAAGTGAAGATCCAATTCAGCAGTGTTACCATGTTCTTTCTTAATTTTTCTCTCACCAGAGAACATGCTGCTGGCATTTTATCTGACAATGGTGACAACATAATCACATTGTAGATGGGACTAACACCTCCTTTTATTAAGATTGTCCAACAGTGAAATCCATTTGAACTGCTGAAAAAAAGGGGGCAGAAATTTTGTCAGCTGAACAAATCCACAGATTTTAAAATGTATATTTTTCCTGTGCCAGGAATCTGCCTTAGGCTTAATTTTAGCAGATGGACAAAACAGTTCAGACATTTTTGTAAAAAGGGTTAGACAAAACAAAGTATATTTCTCTTATACCCAGTTGTGGTAACTTTTTTTTAGAATCTCCAGAATATCCAAGATTTTAAGAAAAAAATCATGTTTGCTGAAGTGTCTTTTGGGCAGAAAATAAGCCCTGGTCTTTCTTCCAAATATGCATTCAATTTTTTCCAGTTTGAGTCCAGAGTCAGGAGTGGAACCCACTGAAGCCACTGTTCTCCTGTTGGCAGCAAATATTTATTAAATCCATTAGCAAAATGTCTCTCCTCCCCGTATAGCACCAGGGGAGTTACCTCCCCTCTCTTAGCTGTAGAGGTTTGGTGATAGACCTAGGCCTTTCAGAATTACAGATGAACATAACTGGAAGGCAGAGAAAGGAAAAGTGTTTGACTTAAAAAAAAAACCAGTTAAGAATACATACTACTACAAAACAACTGGCATTGCTGGCATTGTCAGTCATGAATTTGAAAATTAGGGAGTGCCTAAAGTGACATCTCTCATCCTACTGTGTTTTTGTCAGTGGGATGTTTGCCACAGTTTTCAAAGTATAAAGGAGTACAGAGTACCTAAGATCATCATTCCCAAACTGATGAATTCTTATTAATAAATATATATTTTGTTAAGATATTAGCTCATGTGTACTTTGATCACAGGCAATTTTTGAAATGTATTCATATGAATAAACTCATGTCTACACTAAACACATCTCTCACAATGATGAAGATAAAAAGCCTAGACAACTTGCACATAGTCTAAAGTGATTTTGTTTATAAATGATAGCATATAATATTTTAAAGAATTACGGACTGCTTACTCTGTTTTTCAGAAGCCATAGTTCTTGCAAATTGCATAATGCTCTAGGAAGCCTGTCTCCCATGCAAACATAGATAAGCATATCAGTGACACATGGATTTAAAAGAAAAAAATCTATTAAGCTTATAGTAGAATCATAGAATGATTAGAGTTGGAAGGGACCTTAAAGATCATCTAGTTTCAACCTCCCTTCCATGGCCAGGGACACCTTCCACTAGACCTGGTTGCTCAAAGTCCCATCCAGAGCCCCATACTTAGAAGAATGAAACTCTGAATGTAAAATATAAATTACAACATGATTTTTATTTCAGTGTTTCAATGCATAGAAGGGATCCATCACAAACATTCAGTAATTTTTAGACTGAGAAAGACAGACATGGGTAGCACTTTGGGGACTTTCTTATTCATGTTAAATAAAAAGGGCTCAAATACAGCAGTGCTAAATAGCAGTAGAAAATGAAAAGAATGGTTAGTGAATGGCAAATACAAATTGAAGATATAGGTTACAAATCTATCCAAGTTGCTGAAAATACAGAATCCAAGAATAAAATCTACCAAGACACTAACTTATAGAACATTAACTGGGAAGTGATTCTTCACACAAGTGACATGCAGAGAATGTACTACTAGATCACCTACAAGATGATAAAAAGTGCTAGGATTCTTATTTGATTGGAAATATTCAGCTTCATCAGTTTTGTAATTATGCCAGAGTAAAAGCTTCGATGTTTTGTGGACACAAAATGAGAACAGCACAAGAAGAATCTATTATAGTCCCTGCCCAGAGAGGCTATATTTCTTAAAGACAAGAAAAAAGGTGAGCCAAAAAACCAAAACCAAGTTTAGAATATAGTAGTTCATCAGCAAGATCATTCATATTCTTTGCAACTTGCCACCTAGTGTATAAAGACAGTTATTCAAGCATTTCAGAAAAAGCAAGTTTTAGATACAGAGCTTTCCAGACCTTTTTTCTATTGCTACCACTACCTATTTTCAGGTTGTATTAGTCTTCTACTTATCAGATTTGACTTTCCATCTTGAAATATTATACTCTGAAATTCCATGTCTTTCTTACAAAAGAAATTGAGGTAACATTGTACCATCTAAGATCAACACTATTACCCTCTGTAGTGCATTACTATCAGAGAAGGCTGTTCTGCTTTTGAATGCCATTACAAACAAGCAAGATAGGAGAACTCTGTTAACAAAGTGCCAGACATGTTTCCTATGTTTATCTGTGATACATGGCATGTATTTTCTCACAAGCGTTAAAAGTCTTTGAGGACATTCTTTGCCTTCAGTTTATGCTCCTTCTATATCAAGTAGCATCTTGTAACCAATTTGAAAGATCACATCTTGCATAGACTGCTATCCCTATTTCTCTGAAGACATTTTTAATTTTTTATCCTTTTTATAATATCTTGCTTCCCCTGATGCTCAAATCTGATAAAGTTCTTTTTAGTTCCTAAGTAAGATGCTTCCACAAGTTTTCAGGTAAGGTCTTTCTTATTTTCCCCTTTTCTCTCTTTTGCATCATCTTATTTTCAAATGGAGATTGTTCATTGTTGAAGAATCTGTTCTCTCCTTTCCCTAACAAAACCCCCCCACCACCCCCCAAAAAAAATCCTATTAAAAAGTCCTCTGAGCTTTGCTAAAATAAGCAAAATACTGTAGAAAGATTGCCCGTGTTGTGTATTTTTTCTGGTTGACCTGAGTCCAGTTCTTCCATCACTCACACAGATGAATAAAGACACTTATACATGCACAATGATCTCCACCATTCTGTGTGTCAAACACCTTTTCATATCTCTGTGTATGCATAGGTATAAAGATGAACGGTTGTCCGACAATTCCATCCATAAGTGTTTGTATCTATCTAACTTCTATGCAAAGCAGACTTTAGCAGTAGTTTTTACTGGACTGAAAGCCACTTAGGAGAATACAGTAATTTAAAAAAACTAGTCTGAAATAAAAGGATAAATATATAGTAAAGGCTATAGGAAAGAAATATTGAAAGTTTCTTCATTTACTGAAGCTTTATGTATACTTATCTTACTCTGTTGTTGAGGATACCTACTATGTATATCCTTTCATTAAAAGTTACAACTTTTATGCATTTTTTACACTTACTTTCTTTTTAAAAATGGCAAAGTCTTCATATCTTTTTCTGATATCACTTAGAGGTGATGTTTGTAATCATCTTTCCCTTAATTTTCCACAGTTGCCACCACTAGTTCAGCAATACTTTAGTTACAAGTACATTGATAATTACTACCAGCATTAAACTTTGAATTCCTCTGAGCTGGCTTGGATGATATAGTGGTTAAGAGCCTCCTTACACTTCATGTTCCTAATGCTTCCACCTCGACAGCCCTGGGGAAGTGAGTAACGTAAATCACTGAGTTCAGAAACTTTGGGTTTTCTGTCCAGTATTACTTTTCCAGAAGACCTAAACTTGCTACAGATGTGCATGGTCCGTTATAGTTCTGTGGAGTCTGGCATGTAAGGCTCCCATAGACAGAATTCACATACAATAGTTCATTTACAGAGTACTGCAAAGGCTTCCTGTGTTCCCTCACAAGAAGATGTATTGGTCATACAGTCATCTGTCACCAACTGCCATAGTCCCACTATTGTCAAAAAACAACTTAACATCAGCTATCCAACCATCTAATTTTCGTGCGTATATCTTAAGGTCATATGTCTTTTCTCCTAACAGTGGCCTAGGGGAAGAAAATAGCAACCACTTTTATTTTCCATTCTTGCTGCTAATTGATTTAGATTGTTATTTTATTCATATTTCTCTTTAATAAAAGGACACTACTTAGCCTATAACAGGTATGATTTCATTATGGCAGTTTCTACTACCTCACATATTGGTATCACCACTGGAAAGGGGAAAAATCATCTTAGAGGTGGAACTTTTTTATAATCACTAATTCATCTATGTTCAAGTAGAAGTCAAAGAGTATGGGAATCTGCTTTCAAACCTAAACAGCCAGTAGCAGTACTTCTCTCCAAGTACTTATGGCAATTCAGGACGTTACATTTGTTCAGCTGTGCATGCTGTAACGTTTGCTTCTGCCAGTTAGGATAGCTTATTCCCCTCCTCTGCAGTTGAGGTGCCTTTAGCTGCAAGAAAGTTGCTGGTGTGAAGTGGGGAACAGAAAGTCTGACAGGAAAAACTGGAAAAATCCATCCAGAGTTGTGTGTTCAATGTCACCATTTAGCCTGCATCTCTGAGGCAGTGCAATCAATAGGGAATAGTGCTGTGTGTTCTAATTGCACATGCTAGTAATTGAAATGCACCTACCACCGGCACAGCTAGCTATGAGTAATGCAAAGTACCTCTGAAAACTTACATAAATAGGTATCTCAAAGACAGCAAGTGACGTATAACTCTAGATTAGTGCTAGGGCCATCTCTGGACTCCTTTTTAGTTGTTGGTAAAACCAAAGATTTAAATCAACATTGAAAAGATTTATACATTCACACTGTTTTCCCCAAAGTACTCATTAAAAATAAAAACTCTTCCACATTTTGAATTTAAAAAAATATTCTGAAAAGTTTTTAAAAAGCAGTGTAGATTTAAATCATTGTTTTGAAAGTCTTCGGGTTTTTTTTCCCCCACATTGTTGGCTTAATAGCTGAAATTTATTGATTTTCATTAACTTGAAGATTTTGCTTTTAAGATCTTCCTACAACTTAGAAACACCTGGAGCAGGCCTTCCTCTTTGTAAACATTTAGCAACCATCAGCTTTCAAGATTTTAGGTAATTCCTTTTAAGAAATATTCCAAGAATCTTTCCAAAAGCAATATATTTAACTTCATGAATGTTATATGGGAGACAGATAATAGTCCTGCAAGACATTGCTCTGTATAAGAAACTGAATATAAGACATAACTTATGCATATTGCTTGCCTTTTAAGTATACTGCTAGTGAAGTGATGGATCTTAAGTACTTGAACTATGTCAATCAGTATGCAAGAGTAGCTTGCATGGTTAAAACTGACAGCTATTAAAATCTTAACTAATGAACTTAAAAGTCAACAAGAGGGCTTTCCAGCTAAAAGCACCCTACCTGAGCAAAGTTAAGATGAAAAGGTGAACAAGATTGTTGATTTCTGGAAAATCAGCATGATAGAAAGAGAATTATTTTAAAAGTAGTGTAGTATCTGTCATAATACATGCACATTGCAGTCAAATACTTGACAACATATACTTAGTCATTCTGTTTTATGCTGATATTCATACACTATAGAAATATACAACTGTAAAAAAAAAGCATTTCTTTATTTGGTCCTGGAAATTCCAGAGGGAAGAGATTTTAAATCACAAGAACTTGTTTTTGTGTGAGTGATTACACAATTATTTAGGCACACTGTGTGTAACAGGAGGAAAAAGCTATCGTTAATGTGAAATTGCACTCAAGAAGAATTAAAGGTACTTGTATTTTTAGAGAAATGGCATATTTTTCTCATATTACAGAGAAGAGATCCAAGAAGCCTGAATATACCTGCTGCCCAGTATAGTATTCACCACTCCGAATAGTATCATGTGGCCTTTCACAGCTGTATACACTAATTTTAGAACTGTTCATAGGATTAAGCTTCGTATTAAAAAGGTATCAGGGTCTACATAGAAATTATCCAGAAACGTCTACATCTTTGTTGTGTCAAATCATAGTTCTTCAAACCAAAACAATCATAAGATAAATATTATTTTAAAGAAAGATAAAGTTTATATGGAATCCACTTGCATATGAACTAAACAAAAAAAGAGAATAATTTTTATCATGGCAAAAATTCAAAGTGCATTGTCAAAGCTATTTAGCTGGTCAGTTGAACATTTGTCAGAGAAAGTGATTTCTTAATGATTTCTAAAGCACTGCAAGTACCCAACAATGCAGACAGTAGCAAAGTTTAACAAACAATTATCTATACACCTACGACTCCAAAAAAAATCCAATTAGAATTTGTTTTCCACCTTTTACTTTCCTTTTGTGGTGGTGTTGTCTCTGTAAAGATCAGATAAAGATCTGGCAGGTTATTAAACAGATAATAAACACTAGCATTAAAATATTGTTCTTCAAAGAAGATAAGCACTCAGAGCACACAAATATTCTCCCAAATTTAGAAGTTATTTGCACAAGTAAAAGACACTCCAGAGACTTGGTAAAAAGCAGTAAGAATTTTTTCTGATTTAATTTCACCCTGGGACACGAGCAACAATACAACATATCTGGTCTCACCTTATCAGTTGTTCTGAAGCACTACACTCAGCTGCTATAGTAGGGCTTCCAGCATTCAGCACCGGGCCAGAACTGAACAAGATTTTCCAAGAGGTGAAAGATGGCTGTGGCATGCAGTAAATAAATAAGCATGTATTTCTGTAGAGTAAGTGTAACTGAGTAGACAGCTTAGAAGATCTCAGTGCACTATAATTATTTTCTCTTGGTTAGCAGAGTTTCATATGACCCAGTAGATTATCCATAGGAAGACTATGCTGCTGTTCACACATACCATGGTGTGTTCTTGTCTGCACACATGAGCATGTCCTGCAATGTCATGTCTCAGAGCCGTTTCCTATTCACACCCTGGTATTCTTCTTTTGTTCCACAGAACATACACCATTGTCTAGGATTTCTTTTAAATCTTGCTTTTAACTCTGAGGCGCGTTTCCCACAAAACATGTTTCTGGAAAATATCAAATCACCGGGAACAGGCAACAGGGAGGAAGCTGCCTTTCACACTTTGTAGAAAATTTAGGTGTCAATTACCTGGTCAGGCAAATTTAGGATTTGAAACTTCTACAGGTGGAGCACATCTGCTCTTGATAATCTTTATAGAAATCACCAAAGTGTCACAATGATCATATTTACATCAGTGTTTACTGTGGATATTCAAACTGCACAGTCACGTAAATACATAGATGGCTACCACTTAACATTCACACTTGTAGGTGCACTTGCTTTGTGATAGTTTTTTTCAAGGGATACTAATGATTGCAAAAATAAGATTCTTCCTTCTTCATAAACACTATGTAATATTAATATAAGATATATTGGCAAACATTCCTTGCCAGTAAGTATGTATGACTGAATATTCATAGAAAGCAATGTAAGTAGGGTGGGACCAAATAAAATTATTTTATTGCAAACTTCAAGCGACCAGATACAGAAAATGCCACATATTATTGTGACTGATACCCCCCGTTCCTGACTCCTGGTAATGTGGTTAGCATAACTAACACCATTTTATAAGGCAAGCAGCCATTCTCTGTGATCAACTGGGTCATGTATTAGTCCCCTTTCCCTCATTATCAGGCCCTGAAGGTCCTGTGTACCAAGTAGACAAACCAAACAGATTTCTTCTTCCCCTCCCCACCAGCCTCAAGATTCCTGGGCACCAAGCTGATTACTCCCTTCCTTACCGGCCTTGAAGGTCCCAGGCACTCAGCCAGCCAGGTGTTGTTGATGACCCCGTCACAGAACAGGGAAGCGTAAAAGCACACAAAGCACTGTCTATAAAATCAAGCAGTTACAAGTCCTAAGTGGAGGAACTTGGACTGGAACTGCTGCTGGACAGTGAGACCTGTGACCCCCCCGGTGGTCAGGGATGCCTCCACCGTTGTCTGCTTCCTCCGAGGATTGAGTGACTTGTATTCTTTTATATGTTTTCAAGTCTAGATTATGATTGTTATGTTGATATGACAAGCCAAGTATTAAGATTTGACCTGATCTGCAGAGGATCCAGGTGATTAGAAACCATAAGCTAAGCTGTGCTATAAAATTCTGTGCTGTGCTACTTATAAAATTGTGCTACGCTGATTCTGCTTATAGAAATCCTGTGCTATTCTGATCATAAATTCTATGCTATGCTAATCATAAAATCCTGTTAAGAAAATAAAGCTTTAATTGTAACTACAACTTAGTCCCATCATCATTCTGGCAAGCATCCCTAAAAGAATCTGTCTGTCCCCTTAGTGTTGGGTGATAATTATGAATTTCAATTAATCGTCAATTTAGCTTGCACAGCTAGTCCTATAATTGCAAATATTATTTTGCTTCCTTGCTAATCCTGCTTTAGCATTTGACTTTATGGTGATCTTCAGTTGAGAAATAATCTTTAAAAATCTCATAGGGCATGAAACTAAAACTTGAGAGACAAGAGCTTTGTTCTGTTATCAGGAACATCTTAATGTGTCATCTCATCTCATAGAAGTCCTGTTACTTCTCTATGCCCTAGTTTCTTCACTGAACAAACTGGGTATACTTCAATACATATGCTTTCATTTTTTTTCAGTTCTACAGCTGAGCTGTTCTGGATCTGTTCAGGTAGTATCAAAATGAGAAAATACGAGAAGTGGGACTGTATTTACTACAGGCATAAAAATTTACTATGTTTAGCAGAAGAGAAGTGTGGCAGTGTGCTCTACACCCCCCCCACCTCCGGCTCCTGCTCAAGCGGGAGGGGTTGTGAGTTGTGATGGGTTGCACCTGGACTTTGGGGGATGGATAGCAACATAGTACCAAACACTGTCTGGAATAGGGACCTAGATGTCTCACTGGTATGCAAATATGACTATAGGTCAATCATCTTACTCTATAAATAGTGGACAGCCCAGGGCCCATTAAGCTCTCTTGCATGGCAGTGGGCTGCATGTCAGGATCTCCCCTTGAGTAGGGATGCCTCTCATGGTTACTCCTCGAGGTTAAGAGATTCCTTGTTGAAACAGATCCTCGGTAAGTGGTTTATAGCATGCTAAACTGAAATCTTAGCTGAGTGATATAAAGGATTGATTGCACATATATAATCCTTTAGACATAAACTGTTGACCAAGTCTGGGACTAGGACTGGATCCAGCCGCATCTAGACTCCTCTCTGATAAGGAGTTTAGAAAGCAAGGGGGTCCTTTCTGAACTTCATGACTCAACAGGACATGTTGAGTCCCGTTCAGTTCTGTCTGACCCTGTCCTCTATGCAGTAAATAACCAAGTGTACCTTGCCATTGAATCTTGTTAAAACACTGACACATTTACTATCAAACTTTGTTAAATCACTCTTTTATATCAATAAATATTTCACTGCTTCTCTCTTACAAGTGAACTGCATCACTCCATCCGTGACAAGAAGGAAATTAATTTTGAGGTATACATTAGTATTACAATTTTACAGTTGTATAAAGCAATGGAATTAATGAAGTTATAATAGTTTGATGGAGTCGAGTAAGTAATCAAAATAATTCAATACAAACAAAAAAAAGAGCCTACTAAATTTTAGTAGTGATCTATTAACCTAGGACATAACAAAGAAATACAAAAGAAAAAGGTTTTATTTTCCTTGTTCTGCTAACACTGATTTCTTGGAAATTTCATTTATTAATTTAATTTATTTCAGTGTCTCTCCTGACATAGTCACAAAACCAAAATCAAACTTGACAGAAAATAAGCTATACCTTTAGCTAAAGTGAGTCCGTGACCTTTCTACCATATGTAGCTGTATTGGGTTTGTGTGGCAATGTTTTGGTAGCCAGAGGGGGGCTACAGGGGTAGCTTCTGTGAGAAGCTGATAGAAGCTTCCCCCATGTCTGACTGAGCCAATGCCAGCTGCCTCCAAGACAGACCCGCCACTGGCTAAGGCCGAGCCAATCAGTGACAGTGGTAGCGCCTCTGTGATGACATATTTAAGAAGGGGGAGAGAAAAACAAAGATCAATTGCAGCCAGAGAGAAGAGTGAGAATATGTGAGAGCAACAACTCTGCAGACACCAAGGTCAGTGAAGAAGGGGGAGGAGGTGCTCCAGGCACCGGAGCAGAGATTCCCCTGCAGCCCGTGGTGAAGACCATGGTGAGGCAGGCTGCCCCCCTGCAGCCCATGGAGGTTAACGGTGGAGCAGAAATCCACCTGCAGCCCATGGAGGACCCCACACTGGAGCAGGTGGATGCCCTCAGAAGGCTGTGACCCCCATGGGAGGCCCACACTGGAGCAGGCTCCTGGCAGGACCTGTGGCCCTGTGGAGAGAGGAGCTCATGCTGGAGCACGTTTGCTGGCAGGACTTGTGACCCCGTGGGGGACCCACGCTGGAGCAGTGTGTTCCTGAAGGACTGCACCCTGTGGAAGGGACCCACATTGGAGCAGTTTGTGAAGAACTGCAGCCTGCGGGAAGGCCTCACGTTGGAGTGGTTTATGGAGAACTGTATCCCATGGGAGGGACCCCACACTGGAACAGGGGAAGAATATGAGGAGTCTTCCTCCTGAGGAGGAAGGAGTGGCAGAAACAACAAGTGTGATGAATTGACCGCAACCCCTATTCCCCATCCCCCTGCACTGTTCGGGGAGGAGGTAGAGAAAATCGGGAGTAAAGTTAAGCCAGGGAAGAAGGGAGGGGTGGGAGGAAAGGTGCTTTAAGATTCAGGTTTTATTTCTCATTATCCTACTCTATTTTGATTGGTAATAAATTAAACTAATTTCCCCAAGTTGAGTCTGTTTTGTCTGTGATGGTAATCAGTGAGTGATCTATCCCTGTCCTTATCTCAATCCATGAGCCTTTCATTATATTTTCTCTCCCCTCTCCACCTTAGGAGGGGAAGTGACAGAGCAGCTTTGGTGGGCACCTGGCATCCAGCCAGGGTCAACCCACCACAGCAGCCTTGGTACGGTCTTCAGAACTATTCACATATGCCATGCTCCATTACTTCTTTCTGTCTGTGAAACAGAAATTCTCTCATCTAAACTAACATGTTAGCCTTGACCTCAGGAGAGGTCAATTTTCTGTTTGACAACTATGTAAGTTATTCTGACCTGGAGAAGAATCCATTCTCCTACATAAAAATTACAGATTATGAAAATATCTCATTCTTACAATCTCAGGATTACTATTAAAAATTGAAAGATGCTCAGATGTTAAGGCCATTCAGGCCATGCAAATACTCAAGACAAATAGTACTTGAACACGCACAGATAAGTATACGTTTCTTCTATGTAGAATAAAAATTATAAAAATCTAAGATTTGATCACAGGAAGCACAAAAATATCAAAATGTCAGTTTTACAAAGGGACTTGTACCTGTGTAGTTTATACATATGCTGTGTTTGAGAAGCATGCAGAGAATGTGCTACATATGTTGCAGGTTATTTTCTCTCATTCACAACTTCTCTTAAATGATATGATATTTTTATACAATAAACCACTTTTGGACCTATATAATGCCACCAAATGAAATAGAATATTTCCAGGTTCTTGTACTGTAGAAAGAGGGGGCAGCTAGGCAGGGGTAGTCATTCTGGTAGCTCTGTAGTCCATGCTAAGTAAGGATAAATAAACATTGACAAAATAAGGCATTAAATACAAGCAAAAGCAAAATTTCATAAAATAAGAAATTGGATGTTCTTGTTTTGCACAATTTTCATCATCCAGAAATGACAGACCATTACCATTAATACAATGTCACTGCTTCTCCAATTAAAGGAATGTACATCAGAATTTGCTTACTGCAGCTGTAAATGTCTCCATTTCACTGTTCTGATTTACTCTATTACAAGCCTATTTTCTCCTGTACATGACTAGTTTTTGTTTAGCTTATGCTGAGAGAGACCATTCAGGTCAAGTCTTCTGAAATAACAAGTGAAGAGGTAGAAAAATTGCTTTCTCTTGGAGAGGAAACTTAAGGTTGGAATGTATACGTGACTGAAGTGTGGAAAATGTCAGTTCCACTGATGCTGGCGTGATAAACTGTGTGAATGCGTAGAACAGCACAGCATGATGTAGCCTTTTCATCCCTTGCTTTTGTGGGTTTCTGTCAAATATGATGTGAGCTAATTCTTTCACAAAGCTGTAAAACAATAATAATTTCTTACTTTTAAATTATCATTTAGTGACAGACATTGGATGAGGGAAGGAGGATATCGTCTGGGGATAAAACAGTAAGAGGGTTTTGTCTATCAGCAGCTGTGCATGAGCCATCAGCAGCTGTGCACACACTCTTCGCTGTTTTAGGATAAAGTCATACAGAAAAGTATCACTCCAGATGGGGAAGGTTTATGTATGTCAGTCCTGAACCAATCACGCTGCAAGCTATGCTGGTCACTGCCCAGCCTCCAGCAATCCATCCTGGTGCACCTACACTTGCCATCCTCTTCCACACTAACATCATGTTAATGTTAACATCTTCCACACTTAACAACACATTAACATCATACAAACTTTGCGTGTTTGAGTGCACTAGGCATAAAATTCTGTTAGAGCTGGAACTGCTGAGAAAAGCCCTCAGATCCAGTTTTGAAACACAGCTCCGCAATGCACCTGATTTGCACTGTAAAAATTGTGGTGTGCAGATTTGCACATCTGTTTCTCTGTTGAGTTTGTTTTAAACATCTGTTTTGTAAAGGAGGAACTGGGTAACTATGAAATGACAAATACCATTGAAAACACTGGAGCCAGGCTTGGGAGACTTTACTAATTATTTCTTAACACGTTTTTAATGTGCAAAATGAAGTGTGTTGAGAATTTGTGAAAAAAAAACTTATGTCAAACCAAATGGAGTCCCAGGTCCTATGCATATGTACTGTAATACGTGCCTTTATGCTTTTGCAGGTACGCAGAATGTTATAGCTCCTGTGATATCTGCGGATATCAATTCCCCATCATTTTGTAACCCAAACAAACTCACACCCTTTAGGGGTAAGTATCAACATCTTTCAGTTTTCAGAGGAAAGACCAAGGCCTTCCTCCTCACTCATGGCTTGTAAACAGCTGCTTATCATTGGCAGAACTGGAAGTACTCAATGCGCTCAGATCCTACCTCACTCCACAGCTCCCCAAATACTATACTTTATTGTTAATGCACCCCTGAGATTTTGGCTGTCTTTCCCTCTTCCAAATGTCCCCAGGATAATGTGTGTAGAGATACCCAAGGCAATACATATCCTATTTCCTTTGAGTTTACCTGTAGTATCTGGGAGCTAGAAATACCTCCTGCTTCTTTCCAGTCCAACAGCCTTTTCCCTGTCTCCTGGAGGCTTAACTGTAAGTGATGCACTTCAATGTGAGGTAGAACAAGCTGAACACGGACTCCAGATCTCTGTTTACACACAAACAAACCAAAATCACTGCTTGGCATATGTGAAAAGCTTGTATCTGCACTTGGGTACACCTGCCATTTTACTCTTTACGGTAAGACAGGCAGGTGCCCATGGTGGCACAGGCCTCCCTCACGCCATTGTGCCTTCCCAGCAGGAATTGCACCCCTGCACGCTCCAGCTGCATGCACAGCAGCCCACGCATCATGCACCTGTATGCTTGCATGCTCGGCCATGCATTTTCAGTCAGTGTAATGTTCAGGAACACAGAAACAGCCACTCAGGTAATGAAATGTCATCTAACTGGAGCAAACTGTTTTGTGTATGTGTTGCGTGAAAGGGCAGAACAGTTTGGCAGAAAACAAACCCCCTTGCGTTCTAACACTCCTCACCGAGGTGGGAGGCTAGGTGCGGCTAGGCTTGAATTCTGAGTGATGCCCAATCCACCACTATCAGTCCAGTCACGTTTAATATATATATATATTAAACTATCACGATTCTGGATACACTAATAGTGGACTGCACCCTCAGTCCAGTCGTGCTCATGAACTACCACGGCCACTTTTATGGTCGCGTTCAATGAGAAACCAAACGACCAGCTACTTAAGCAGCACAGTTTATTTTAGCAACAGTACATAAGTTCTTATGGATTGCCAGTGATAAATACACTGTCTGCAAAGCACGTGCAAATAAAAGTGTTGTTAGTTATACAAAACGCGTGACAAAGTTACATACAGTACAGCCTGGCTATAAACATAGGAAAAAGACTCTCTAGAGAGATGTCTAAGTTTTGAGGAAACACTTGGTATAGTTTAAGTCTTACCCAAAGGCATCCCTATGGGGGGGAAGAAAGGCTCAGCCCGTCGGCTGGTCCCGGAAGTCGAAGGCAGTTTTGATAGAGTCCTCCTCAACTTGTTCACGATGGTGTCTTCCCTAACATCCCCCCTTTTTTGGGCTATTTTTATACTATTTTGTACCTTCAAGGTGGAGTTTGAGTGACTTTAGTCATAAATACTTTTATTATGATTGGTGTAAAATTCTCTCGCTTCACATTTAAAGGTATAGTTTATGAAAAATTCAGGGCGCAGACTCAAGGAGGAGTGGTCGCACCTTAGAGGCGGGTAGCCTTTGGGATGGAGGTGTGTTTAGGTATTATAATGACATTATAATGAGCAAAGTTCACACAAAGGACGGCATTTTGTCAAAATTTGACAAACTGTTGGCTCAGGGTAGCAAGTGAGCAGCTTATCAGTTCCATAGGACCATCTCGTTCCCATATCTGCTGATTATCACAGGGCTTAGCCGTGGAATCTCCACCCCACTCCATCCCCGTGTTGCTCGGCGAGCGATATTGCGCAGGGAATCACAGATGTAGTGGATTCTTCGCATACCAGCCGCGGCTATATTCTACCTTAGGAGCCTTTTTGATTTTAAGCCTTTTTCCTTAATGTGTGAACAATGCTGAATTTTCTGTTATTTTAGTAATTATTCCACAGTATGAAAACAAATGTCACTCAAAACCTGGCCTTCCCTCCTCACACCCCCTCCTCCTCCCTTGCTATCATGTACACACTGCACCAGCAAAGGGTAGGTTCTGATTTCATTTTCAGCAGTATGAACCCAAAATGCCTGTGCTACCTCCAGTGGCATCACTCGGCTCCATTACCAGGCCCTGCCTCTTGCTCTCTTCCAGTCAATCTGCTCCATGAGAAGCATGAGACAGGCTTCGTAAGAGACAGGCTGCATGTAAAGGGCAAGCCTGTGAGACCTCTCCACAGTTTCATTTCCAGCCACCATTTCCTGCTCTCAGTGTGGAGGCACGCTACCACCCAGCAACTTGCTGCTCGATTCACCCAAGGTGAAATACAAACCCACCTGTTTTATTGTATTTCTGTTGGAAGAACAGGCAGGGCCGCCAGCCGAAACCCTCGGGGCAGCCCCGCATTCTGCCGAGTACCCCTCTTCTCTCCACCTCTCCCCTCCGCCCGGCGACCGTCGCCTCAGGCCGCACCGAGCGCCACCCAGGCGGGCGGCACCAAACGCCACCGCCATGTGGAGGGAGGGGGCCGGGTCCCCCCACCCCACCCCACCCCGCGGGCCACCGCACTCGAGCCCACAAGTCGAGCCGCCGCCGGGACCGCGCGCGCCGCAGCCCCTAGGGCAGAGCCCGCCCCCTCCTCGCCGGCTCCTCCCCCTCCCCTAGGCCCGGCCGCCTCAGCCCCTCAAGGACTCCGGGGTTCTCAATGTCAGGTGGGCGGCGTGGCGCGGTCGCTAGTAGGGGGCGGGCCAGTAGTGCCAGCCCTGCGTGGGAGCGCGGCTCAGAGTCGGCGGTGCTGGCTATGTTGAGCCCAGCCCAGCTCAGCCGCGCCGCTGAAGGGCACCGGCAGCAGCGAGGCTTCCTCACGCTCTCCCGTGGCTGGGGCGCGCCTGCCCCGCAGCATGGAGACTGGGAAGCGCAGCTCCTCTCCCGGCAGCCGGAACGATAGCAGCGCTAACGCCTTCCTAGCAAAGCCGGCGGCCCCGGCGGAGAAAGCCCAGAGCAGCCCCGGAGGCGGGGGCAGCGGCGGCGGCGTGAAGGAGCATGGCAGCTCGGTGTGCTTCAAAGTGGACGGCGGCGGGGGCGAGGAGCCCGTGGTGGGCTTCGAGGATGCCGAGGGGCCCCGGCGGCAGTACGGCTTTATGCAGCGGCAGTTCACCTCCATGCTGCAGCCGGGTGTCAACAAATTCTCCCTCCGCATGTTCGGCAGCCAGAAGGCGGTGGAGAAAGAGCAGGAAAGGGTTAAAACTGCGGGGTTCTGGATCATCCACCCCTACAGCGACTTCAGGTGAGCGCGAGACTCCCGCTACTGCACGGAGGGTGGACCCGCCATGGGAGGCAGGGCGGCGCTCCTGCCGCCTCGCGCCTCTCCCGGACGAAACTTCGGCGGGCTCTGGCCTGGGGGGGTCGGCGAGCACCGGCGCTTGCCCTCCCTCACTCCCCGCGGCGCCTCGCTGCTCCGCTTGGCGAATAAAACTTTGCCTCCGCCCGTGCAGCGGGGAAGGGGCTAGAAGTCGACGCGGGGCGGTTGCCCTGCCCTCTGCGGTCCGTGCACCGCTGGTGGGGCGGCCGCGGGGCTTGGCCCGGCGCGGCGCTTTCCAGCGTGCTGCACCCGGGCCACTCCGGCCGCCCCCGCGGGGCTGCGGGCATCGCCCGGCCGGCGCGGCGGGGAGGCCGCGCGGGCAGCGGGGCTTTCCCGGGTTGGTCGCGTCGCGGGGCCCGCCGCATTCGCCGCGTCCGTCGGGCGGGGGCGCCGCCAGTGCGGGGCACGTCCCTGCCCAAGGGAGAGCTCGCTGGGGTGCACGCAGCGACAGTAACATAACATTTATTTTTTTTTTTTAAATCCTGGGGGCCGCACGTTTTTGTCAGAGTTGCAGCAAAATAACTTTATCCAAGCTAATGCTGTGTGGGAAACTACGTTTTCAGAGAGAGCAGTAAATGTGATGCTAAATTAGAACGTTGCTGTCACAATAAGTTGAAGGTAAGCAAAATTGGAATATTCACATAAAAAGCAGTGCAAATAAATTCTGGGGAAGATATATTTCCCTTTCAAATTACATTTTAAATGAAGGATTATTTAATTTTGCTATATATGTGTCATGGTTTAGGCCAAATTGGCCACTGGGGACATAGGGGACCCCAGATGGGACCGACAGATGCTCCCCTCTACCCCTCTTCAAAGAGAGAGGTAGAGGAGGGAAAAGAGACTTACGAGTTTAGAAGGATCTAAACTACTTTAATGAAATATTAATAATAAAATAAAAAGAAATAATGAGAAATATACAAAACCGTATCAAGCTCCCAGGATGACAGTCACGACACCGGCTGGCACTGGGGCAGTCCCAGGCTGGACTCAGTGACGGATGGGAACTGGATTCCGGATCTGGAATTCAGGATTGGAACCAAAGGCAGATGAACAGACAGAGTCCTCCTCAGATGTCGGCCATTGAAGAGAGAGAGAGATGACCCTTTGATCCCTCAGCTTTTATCCTGAGCATGAGGCAGATGGGATGGAATATCCTGTTGGTCAGTTTTGGGTCACCTGCCCTGTCCGCTCCTCCCCGCAGGTGGGACCCCAGTATGCTTTTCTGCTTCTGACCGTCCAACAAGTAACAAAGTTGGTTGGCCTTGGGTGTTATAGCAATAAGTATAAGCAAGAGCCTCCCTGCATACCATGCCTGGACATCAGCTATAAACATTGGTCTGATCACTCTGAGAGAGTGAACATTGTCTGCACAATATGCTGTTAATTTCAGTAGTTAGAAGAGGCCCAGCTAAGAAGCAAAGTTACTGAACAAAATTGGTCCTGTTTTACCTCAAACCAAGACATTCCACCCCTTATTTCATACCATTTGCATCTTGCTCAGATTACTATTACTTTTATCTATCAAATCTACACACACAGATATATATATATGGATACATGCAGGTCACTCATCTACGATTTATCTTTATATACAAAAGTTTAAGTCTATTTATTTCATGATTGCAGGATCTCATCTCAGGGCAGGAAAGATGGTACAAAATTCATTGTGGTTTGTGCCCGTGGGTAGCATGTTCACCTCGAAGAGCTTGCTGGATGCCATTTGATGAAGCTAGCTCAGGTTTCATCACCACTGTGTTATCCTGAAAAACACTTATTGAACACTGTTAGTGTTATGTAGTGATCAGCATCATACAGCTCAGGATCGAGTATTCTCACCAAGGGTTAAATTCCCTTGGGGTACACACTGAACTTCTCCATCCTTCAGCATCACCCACCAAGTACATCCAGGTCCTTGAGCAAAAACAGTCCCACGAATGGGTTTGCTTTTGCCTGAAGCAGGAGAAACCCAGACAGTTTTCCCTAACATATTCCTTTCATGCACCACAGGGACTTTGTCCCCTTCTACAGTATGTAAATTTTACACTCTGATATTTGCTGAAGAACTATCAGTGGTAAGCATATTTGATCAATGGTCTGAATTGAACAGCCTGTGTGTATACAATAAGTGAATCACATCAGAAACCATTTTTTAAAAAGGAAAATCCAGAATGTTCAGTAGTTACATAAATCTTCTAAGAAAAAGTAGCTTGAATAGAATATGCTTCAAGAGGGAATGAGAGGAAATACTTCCAAAGTCTGAGTTTCTGTGGGTCTGTTCAGAGTGGGGTGTTACATAGTGAGCTGTGCTAGCACCTTGCAGTCGAGCCTGAGAGCAGTACAGCTACAAGAGCAGAGCAGCATTCAGTTATGACTCAAAATCATGCTTCAAATCCCCGCTTTTTCCTGCGTCTCTGGAGGCAATAAGCTGCATGCTTTCTTTTCTTGGAGTACCTTTTCCCTCTTGTGTGCCAGCTCAGCTGGGCTAGCAGGTGCATTAAGGGGAGAGAGAGCCAAGAGTCCACCCACTCGCTTTCTGCCAGCCAGAGAGGGACATAGCAGGTCTCATCTGGTGCTGAGGTAGCATGCGTAGGGGATTGGGGGGGGGGGTCTGATAGCCTCTTACTTACCCGCATGTATGCATGAGTAACTTTATTCACATGCAAATTCCTTTAAAATGAATGAGATTATTCTTGTGAGTAAATTCGCTCATTTTGTTGTAAGCTTGGATTCTGAGCAAGGTACGCAACCGAATGATGTTTTGGGCAATAGGAGATTATGCATCATATTTTGAGCCATGTAATTTTTTAAGCTGATATGTGAAATAGGTGATAGGTTTGTTGATTCTGTTTCATTACACAAATATCTTCTAATTCTGTCCTAATTTTTCCTGTGGGAAGGTTTAGAGATCATAGCATATGTTTACAGATCCATTTTTTTAGCCAGTAGGACTGTTTCAGTGAGAAATGTGAGCTGTTTGTGTAATTTCTCCTGAAATAATTGGTATAATGGTAATACTCTTTTTGAGTGGCAGTGTTTATAGAAATGTGTGAAGAAGTTGTACTACATATTCTATTCATCTTCCTATATGGGAATAAGGTAAAAAAGCTGAATATTTTATGATATCCAAATGGGAAGATTTAGGGTAAGTTTGTAAACTTAGCTATTATTAGGGTGTTTGTAGCACATATGAAAATGAACATCACAGTAAATTTTAAATATAGGCACACTTAGGAGAATATTGGGTTAACCATATAAGACATGGGAAAATTCTGGTACAGGCTCCTGTGGATTCTCTTTTTTTCTAGTTCTGGATGCTTGTATGCATTTGTTGGGATACTTTGATGCATTTGGTTACATTTATTGACCTAATTCTCATGATTTTTATAAAACTTAGTATGTTTACTTAGTATGTTTATCTACACACTGAGCAATATTTTGCTGTGTCATTGGGGGGGGGGAGGGTGGGCAGCATCCCTGTGCCCTCCCGCCCCCACTTTTTTCATATGAACAGAGTGTGGAAGCTGTGTCTGTAAACTCAGTGCTCTGTGAATCGGTTACTCACATCCTTGTGGGGCTTGGTCTCTAGTTTTATGGCTCTTTCGTCCTGCCTGTGTTTCAGGGAAGAATTTGCTCTTCATCAGACAGATACATCCTTGGAGAACTAAATTCAATAAGTATTACATAATTTTTCCACAAGGGGACCATTTTGTCACTAGTTGTCTCTTCTCAGTCTTCTGGGGTTAATGTCTAATTTGGAAGGTGTTATGTAAACCGAGCACCTAATGCACATCAAACCCAGCAAAAGACCTCTGTTTATGTCTTTGCAGCTGTGATTACTGTGTCTCTAAACTTGGACAACAATTCTGTGTAATTGCATGACTCACAAAAGTGAATTTATGGTCAGTGTTTTGGTTAGAGTTTATTGAAGTCCTGCATGCTTTCTGTGAGATACCAAGTACCTCCGGTCATCCCTGCTTGTGTGCAGCATGAGCCTGTGGGAGAGCATCACTGAGCCAGCCCCATGGCTTCGCAGCCACCGGATGAGAGTAGCATGAAGCCAACGAGAGTTGCAAACAACTGCACATGGTTCTGCTGCTGCCATATGTGTTTCACTCATTTCATAGCAGAGTTGAAGTGGACCTGGGCTTTGGGTGACTTTTCTATGTTACGGCCTTCTGGTATTAGTGGAAATGTATGTGGCTGACTTTCAAGACAGTTAATTACTCAGTGTCCTTAGGCACATCAGGAGTTTCATTAATGCTCAGAGGGCTTGTTTGCACATGCCTGGACTGTTGGGTCCAGCCCTGTGGCATCTCCCTCATGTCCCTGTCTATGAGTACACAGAGAAACTCACGCTGTTATGGAAATCTTGTTTTTATTACCACATCAGCTAGGGCATCTGTAGTAAGCATTCTAAAGAGAAATCAGAGTTACTACTTCCAGAGTCACAAGGGAGAGGCATCTTTTGACAAGAAAGTGCAATGTATGAGAGAGACTGAGGGGGAATAATATGTGTGTGAGTAAATGTAGCCTTTGCACTCTGATGGTTCCAGTTGTTAATTTGACGATTTCAGCTTTTGATTGAAAGTGGGGACAGAAATTTTAATTGGCTTCAAGATGAAGTGAAGTAAGACTGTGATGTGGAGTTATCTGGCAGAGCAGTGGATAAGGAGGTGCAATGCAGGCAATGCTGAAGGTCTTTTTCCTATATAGATGAATATAAAGTATGAACTGATTTGCAACAATAACAATAAATTATTACCATCTTATATTGGGAGAATCTCTCTGGGTAACTTCTCATCTATTCAAGGAGCACAAAGCCTTATTTTAATGATAACAGAAAAGTAAAAGCAGAGTTGATTCTAAAACTTGAACAGAAAATTTCAAAGCATAGTGAATAGTAAAGGTATGCCAGATTTTTTTAGTGTGGCATTCCAGTTTCAAAATCTTTTTGTATACACATTTGAGGGTTATCATGTAAACCTATGAGGTTTATCATATAAAGCTTTATAAATCATATAAAGCTCTACTGATGCTACCTTGTAAGTAAATTTAATGTCAGGATTTAATGGATTTTAATTAGGGTGAAAGACACAATATTATTTTGCATATGTACATCTAGGTACTTATGGAAGAATATTTTTATGTCTGTTGCTACTAAAAATATTATCTTATGCAAAATATTATTTTATGCAACCCATCCATGTTGTCATGCACATGTGCAGCTTAATTTTTCAGTTAAGTATGTGCCAGTGTGTCATAATTACAACGTATTAGTGTGCCTCATGTTTTTTATTATATTTCTCTCAATTTTGAACTTACATTTAATTTATGCATCAACTTTCTTTTTAATTTGTACATATCTTTTGGACCTGCCTTTGACCACCAGCAGTCACCCTAACGTGGTAGACTGTATTACATACATATTTCTAAAATTTGTGCATGCATTGATTTAAAACCTGTTCTTCCTTGGGACCAGTCTTCACTCTCCATGTTATACCTATCATTTATATTTTAAGAAGCTTAGGGTAAGCACTTTGTCCCTCTTGTCACGTCTGTAATGTCTCAGTTGAAGCTAATGACATTTGTCTTTTTGTGAGCTGTTACATACTTAGGTTTATACAGAGCGGTAGAGTTTGAAAGTAACGTTATATGTGAAGACAATATATGTTGTATCATACTTATGTGTAATTGATACAGATATATGCATGTAAAATTAAGTATATAAATCATGTTGGTTTATAATAAATAGATCAGTTACAAGTTAGTGTGGGTTTTAATGGATACATTATGTCATTGGTAACGTAGGAATATGAAATATCTGTAGTTTTGGATTCTAAAGGTATTCATCTCAGTCTTGTTGCTCAGGATTTGTCATGAGGTTCTCTTACAGTATTGAGCCTTTTGAATTATTTGCTAATAAACTGATAATCAGGATTTATAATTATACTGAATACATTTCTTGCACAAACCAATTTCTTTTGTGTTTTTTTTAATTTATTTATGTTTTTTATGACTGAAGCACAGTTTTAGCTAGGGCTATCTTTCATGTATCATTTTCATATACTATTGTGGTGATTATAATTTTTATTTCTATTAAAGAAAAACTTCATACAGTTAAACTATTCCTATTACACGAGCATTCACTCTTGGTACGTGACTAAACATAAAGAACCATTTAGTATTAAAAAGGTTATTAGTAGTGCTTGGCTTTTTATTTGCTGCATTCCAACAATTTTTGCACTTTACTTCTGTAAATGCCCCAAAGGATAAAATGACAAAATTGTAGCATTAATCTAAAAAATGCATTTATAATGTCCAAAAATTCTTTCTGACAGTCCATTATATATTAAGCTTTATAATAGTTCCCCAGGTAAAATGCAGCTCCCATAAAGGTAGACTGAAGAGAAATATGATAATGGTCCTCAAATGCATAAATGGATGTTACAAAGAGGAAAGAAATTATATAGAACTAATGGGGTGAAATTGCAGCAAGAAGTATCAAAATTAGATGTTTAGGAAGCAGGACCAAAAATAAGCAACGAAATATTCTATTGGCAATGTTTTGATGTGGAATATGGGCCAGAAATGCATTAGGTTCTTTATCATCTTCAGTTCCTGTTAATTTTAATATTGAATAATGTCTCATCATTGGCTGTCACTGATTCATTTGTTATGAAATGTAGTTGACTAAAGCTAGCTACTGGCTTTTCTTTTTGTACCAGTTATAAGCAGGTATTAGTGAAAACGGATATGTACAAGTGTACATTGTAGTCTTGGGCTCATGAGGGTCATGTGTTCTTGTTCTCTTTGAAATTTTCTTCAAGAACCACAAAAGAAAGCTAGCCGAGTCCACCTGAGGTTGGTGCAGCAGCCACTCGCCTTCCAGTCCTCTAGGGGATATGAGAAGGTTTATGCCTTTATTTGTGCAATGAAAGCAATTCATTTTATTGATAAGACATCCTTCTGTCTCTGGATAATGCAGAATACTAATGTATAGTTTGAGCTCACACATATGTTGAACATGCAGGGCGCTGGCAGCTTGAGTGAGAGCAGCTGACATGAAGGGGCGGGACCAACGGCAACAGCGGCAGATTTAAACGAGGCGTAACTGCCAGTAACGGTCACTCGCCGAGACGAGCATAGAATCATAGAATCATAGAATTGCTGAGGTTGGAAGGGACCTTTAAGATCATCAAGTCCAACCATCAACCTACCCTGACAAAACCCACTTCTAAACCATGTCCCTAAGTACCATATCTACCCTTCTTTTAAACACCTCCAGAGATGGTGAATCCACCACCTCCCTGGGCAGCCTGTTCCAATGTTTAATAACCCTTTCAGTGAAAAAATGTTTCCTAATATCCAGTCTAAACCTCCCCTGACATAACTTAAACCCATTTCCTCTTGACCTATCACTTGTCACCAGGGATAAGAGGTCAGCCCCCACCTCTCTACACCCTCCTTTCAGGTAGTTGTAGAGGGTGATAAGGTCTCCCCTCAGCCTCCTCTTCTCCAGGCTAAACAACCCCAGTTCCCTCAGTCGTTCCTCATAAGACTTGTCCTCCAGACCCCTCACCAGCTTTGTAACCCTTCTCTGGACATGCTCCAACACCTCAATGTCCTTCTTGTAGTGAGGGGCCCAAAACTGAACACAGTACTCGAGGTGGGGTCTCACCAGTGCTGAGTACAGGGGGATGATCACTTCCCTCGTCCGGCTCACCACACTATTCCTGATACAGGCCAGGATGCTGTTGGCCTTCTTGGCCACCTGGGCACACTGCTGGCTCATATTCAGCCGGCTGTCCACCAGCACCCCCAGGTCCTTTTCTGCCAGGCAGCTTTCCAGCCACTCTGCCCCAATCCTGTAGCACTGCATGGGGTTGTTGTGACCCAAGTGCAGGACCCGGCACTTGGCCTTGTTGAACCTCATACCATTGGCCTCAGCCCATCGGTCCAGCCTGTCCAGATCCCTCTGCAGGGCCAGCCTACCCTCAAGCAGATCAACATGCCCGCCTAGCTTAGTGTCATCTGTGAACTTACTGAGGGTGCACTCGATACCCTCATCCAGATCATTGATAAAGATATTAAAGAGAACTGGCCCCAGCACCAAGCCCTGGGGGACACCACTTGTGACCGGACACCAGCTGGATTTAGCTCCATTTACCACCACTCTCTGGGCACGGCCATCCAGCCAGTTTTTTACCCAGCGAAGAGTCCACCTGTCCAGGCCACAAGCAGCCAGTTTCTCCAGGAGAATGCTGTGGGAGACGGTGTCAAAAGCTTTGTAAAAATCCAGGTAGATAACATCCACAGCTTTTCCCTCATCCACTACGTGAGTCACCTTATCATAGAAGGAGATCAGGTTTGTCAGGCATGACCTGCCTTTCACAAACCCATGCTGACTGGGCCTGATCACCCTGTTCTCCTGCATGTGCCGTGTAATGGCACTGAGGATGATCAGTTCCATGACCTTCCCTGGCACCGAGGTCAGACTGACCGGCCTATAGTTCCCTGGATCCTCCTTCTGGCCCTTCTTGTGGATGGGTGTCACATTTGCCAACCTCCAGTCAGCTGGGACCTCCTTGGTTAGCCAGGACTGCTCATAAATGATGCAGAGTGGCCTGGTGAGCACTTCCGCTAGCTCCTTCAGTACCCTCGGGCGGATCCCATCTGGCCCCGTAGATTTGTGCACCTCCAGGTGCTGAAGCAGGTCCCTCACCATTTCCCTTTGGATTACAGGGGCTTCATTCTGCTCCCCATCCCTGTCTTCTAGCTCAGGGGTCTGGGTACTCAGGGAACAACTGGTCCTACTGTTGAAGACTGAGGCAAAGGCGGCATTAAGTACCTCAGCCTTTTCCTCATCCTTGGTCACTATGTTACCGGCCCCATCTACTAGAGGACAGAGATTATCCTTAGTCCTCTTATTGCTAATACATTTATAGAAACTTTTTTTGTTGTCCTTGACAACAGAAGCCAGGTTTAGCTCTAGCTGGGCTTTGGCCCTCCTGATTTTTTCCCTACATAGCTTTACTACCTCTTTGTAGTCCTCATGAGTGGCCTGCCCTTCCTTCCAAAGGCCATAAATCCTCTTTTTTTCCCATAAGTTGCAACCCTAGCTCCCTGTTCAGCCAGGCCGGTCTTTTTCCCCGACGGCTTGTCTTCCGGCACATGGGGACAGCCTGCTCCTGTGCCTTTAAGACTCCCTTCTTGAAAAACATCCAGGCTTCCTGGACTCCTTTGCCCTGGAGGACTGCCTCCCAGGGGACTTTGTCAACCAGGCTCCTGAAAAGCCCAAAGTCCGCCCTCCGGAAGTCCAAGGTAGCAGTTCTGCTGACCCCCCTCCTTGCGTTTCCCAGAATCGAAAACTCTATCATTTCATGATCACTGTTCCCAAGACAGCCTCCAACTGTCACATCCCCCACAAGCCCTTCCCTGTTTACAAACAGCAGGTCCAGCAGGGCACCTTCCCTAGTCGGCTCCCTCACCAGCTGTGTCAGGAAGTTATCCCCAGTACATTCCAGGAGCCTTCTAGACTGTTCCCTCCCTGCTGTACTGTATTCCCAGCAGATGTCCGGCAAATTGAAGTCCCCGAAGAGGACAAGAGCTCGCGATCTCGAGACTTCTCCCAGCCGTTTATAGAATATAAAATGCATGGAGCAGCTCCGGTGCAGGCACATCCGCAGCGGAGCCGGCTGATCTCAGCAAAAAAGGGGCTTTTTCTGAGTTTTTTTGAGCCAGGGAAGCGCCAGGATGGCACAGGGACCCGCAGGGCGCCGGCAGCTCGAGGGAGAGCAGCTGACGTGAAGGGGCGGGACCAGCGGAAACGGCGGCTCCCCCACTCCCATAAGAAGCAGCCCGAGGGAGCGCTGCGACCAGAGCGGGCAGTCAGGGAGTGGTGCGACAGTTTGTGCAGAAGGGTGCGCAGGAAGGGCGCTGAGGGTGCTGCTACTTCTGCCAGTTCCAGAGGTAGGTTCACCTGGTAAGAGAAGCGCAGGCATGGTCCCCACCCGCCGGAAAGCCTTGTCCTCAGCACCTGCCAGAGTAGACACAGCAACACAGACAGCGCTCCCTCGGAAACACACAGGCACCCAGGCCTCCAGCTGCAGGGAGTGCCACAGCCTTGCTCTACGAGCAAGTGGTAGCGGTAATAATGGCTGTGTGAGGTGTGAGCAAGTGGATGATCTGCTGAGCCTGGTGGCAGAGCTCAGGGACGAAGTTGAGCGACTAAGGAGTATCATGGAGAGTGAGAAAGAAATCGACTGGTGGACCCAGGCCTTGAGCTCCGTGAAAGAGAGACCGGGCCAGGCACCGGAAATAAAAAAAGACCACAGGGATATCATTTCTATGCCCTCTAGGGCTGAAGGGACGGAAGGCAGAGGCCTACCGAAAAATGATGAATGGAGGCAAGTCTGCAGTGGGCGCAGCAAGCGAGCCCCCTCCTTGCCCGCCTCCCCTCCCCTAGTACCATTATACAACAGGTATGAAGCCCTGGGCATGGTAGGACAGCCTAAGGACAACAAGGCGGACAGTCCTACTACATCACAGGAGACGCCAGGACTGGGAAGGCCCACTCACAACATTAAGACCGCTGCTACAAGGAAGAAAAGGAGGGCTATAGTCGTGGGCGACTCAGCACTGAGGGGGACTGAGGGCCCAATATGTAGGGCAGACCCCACTCTCAGGGAAGTCTGCTGCTTCCCGGGGGCCCGGGTTAGGGACATCACTAAGAGACTCCCTAGCCTGGTGCAGCCCTCGGACTACTATCCGCTGCTCCTGTTTCATGTGGGGGGCGATGAATGTGCAGATCGGAGTGCAAGGATGATTAAAAGGGATATCAGGGCCTTGGGACAGTCACTACAGGGATCTGGAGCACAGGTGATTTTTTCATCCCTACTTCCTGTTGTGGGCAATGACATTGAAAGGAACAGATGAGCTCAATCTGTTAATACATGGCTCTGTGGCTGGTGTCAATGCCACAATTTTATTTTTTTTTAACAATGGAATGACCTATGCGGCATCAGGCCTGCTGGCATCAGATGGGGGCTGGCTCACTCAAAGAGGGAGAAGGGTATTTGCCCAAGAATTAGCAGGGCTTGTTAACAGGGCTTTAAACTAGATTCGATGGGGGAAGGGGGTATTATCAGGGTTGCCCATGACCAGCCAAGGGATGTTGTATCAAGAAAAGGGGAACAAGGTGCTGGTGAGGGCCTGCAGCCATTAGCTCCAAGATGTGCTGGCTATGCTGCAGCACGCTCAACGTCTCACATAGATGAGCTAGGAGCTCCTGGACCAACAGGAGCCAATGGGGAGGCACTGTTAATACAGGGCAAAGGAATGCTGCCTGGAGAGCAGCACAAAGTAATTACAGCTGCTCCAACCAAATCAGCCTCAATGAAGACATGGCTGATGTGCCTCTACACAAATGCGTGGAGCATGGGGAACAAACAGGAGGAACTAGAGATGTGTACACACCTCCAAGGCTACGATCTCATCGGCATCGTAGAAACTTGGTGGGACGACTCCTATGACTGGACCGTCGGCATGGAAGGGTTAGGCTCTTCAGGAGAGACAGGCAAGGGAAATGAGGAGGTGGTGTTGCCTTATATGTTGACGAGCAGCTGGAATGCATGGAGCTCAACCTGGGGGAGGATACAGAGCCAACTGAGAGCCTATGGGTCAGGATTAAAGGGAAATCAGGAGCAGAGGACGTTACAGTGGGGGTATGCTACAGGCCACCCGACCAGGAAGACCAAGTGGATGAAGCCCTCTATAGACAGATAGGGGCGGCATCACATTCACAGACCCTAGTTCTCATGGGTGACTTCAACCACCCTGACATCAGTTGGAAGGATAACACAGCCAGGCACAGGCAATCCAGGAGGTTCCTGGATTGCATTGAGGACAACTTCCTTCTCCAAGTGGTTGAGGAGCCGACGAGGAGAGGAGCCATGCTGGACCTTGTTCTTACCAACAAGGAAGGGCTGGTTGACAGGGTCAAACTCAAGGGTAGACTGGGCTGTAGTGACCATGAAATGGTCGAGTTTGAAATCCTCAAGGCAACGAGGAAGGTGCGCAGCAGGCTGACGACCCTGGACTTCAGGAGAGCCGACTTTGGCCTCTTGAAGAATCTGCTTGGTATGGTGCCGTGGGATGAAGCGCTGGAAGGAAGAGGGGTCCAAGAAAGTTGGTTAATATTCAAGGATCACCTCCTCCAAGCACAGCAGCAATGCATTCCTACAAAGAGGAAGGCAGGCAGAAAAGCCAGGAGGCCTGTGTGGATGAACAAGGAGCTCCTGGAAGTGACCTAAAGAAAAAAGGAGGCCAGGGATCAGCTTAGACAAGCTAAAGCCCAGCTAGAACTAAATCTGGCCAGGGACAGTAAGACAAACAAAAAATCCTTCTTTAAGTATGTAAGCGAGAAAAGAAAGACTAGGGAAAATGTAGGCCCTCTCCGGAAGCAAACGCAAGAACTGGTGACCCGGGATAGAGACAGAGCTGAGATACTGAGATATCGATACAGAGCTGAGAGAAGGTGCACAAGTCCATGGGACCTGATGAGATACATCCGCGGGTCCTGAGGGAACTGGCAGATCAAGTCGCGAAGCCACTAGCCATCATATTTGAGAAGTCGTGGCAGTCTGGCGAGGTTCCTGCCGACTGGAAAAGGGGAAACATAACCCCTATTTTCAAAAAGGGAAACAAGGAAGACCCGGGGAACTACAGGCCAGTCAGTCTCACCTCTGTGCCTGGCAAGATCATGGAGCAGATCCTCCTGGAAACTCTGCTGAGGCACACAGAAAACAAGGAGGTGATTGGCGAGAGCCAACATGGCTTCGCCAAGGGCAAGTCATGCCTGACAAATTTGGTGGCCTTCTACGAAGGGGTTACAGCGGCAGTGGACAAGGGAAGATCTGCTGATGTCATCTACCTGGACTTGTGCAAAGCGTTTGACACTGTCCCACACGATATCCTGGTCTCTAAATTGAAGAGACATGGATTCGATAAATGGACCACTCGGTGGATAAAGAACTGGCTGGATGGTCGCACTCAAAGGGTTGCGGTCAACGGCTCGGTGTCCAAGTGGAGAGCAGTGACGAGTGGCGTTCCTCAGGGGTCGGTACTGGGACCCGTACTGTTCAGCATCTTTGTTAGCGACATGGACAGTGGGGTAGAGTGCACCCTCAGCAAGTTTGCTGATGGTACCAAGCTGTTTGGCGAGGCAGACACGCTGGAGGGGAGGGATACCATCCAGAGGGACCTGGACAGGCTGGAGAGGTGGGCCCAAGCCAACCTCATGCAGTTCAACAAGGCCAAGTGCAAGGTCCTACATCTGGGTCAGGGCAATCCCAAGCACAAATACAGGCTCAGCGGAGAATGGCTGGAGAGCAGCCCTGTGGAGAAGGACCTGGGGGTGATGATTGATGAGAAGCTCGACATGAGCAAGCAGTGTGCGATCGCAGCCCAGAAGGCCAACCGTATCCTGGGCTGCATCAAAAGAAGTGTGGCCAGCAGGCCTAAGGAGGTGATTCTGCCCCTCTACTCCGCTCTCGTGAGACCCCACCTGGAGTACTGCATCCAGCTCTGGAGTCCCCAACATAAGAAGGACATGGACCTGCTGGAGCGCGTCCAGAGGAGAGCCACGAGGATGATCCGAGGGCTGGAGCACCTCTGCTATGAGGAGAGGCTGAGAGAGTTGGGGCTGTTCAGCCTGGAGAAGAGAAGGCTCTGGGGAGATCTTATTGCGGCCTTCCAGTACCTAAAGGGGGCCTACAGGAGAGCTGGGGAAGGACTTTTTACTAGGGCATATAGTGATAGGACAAGGGGGAATGGCTTTAAGCTGGAAGATGGCAGGTTTAGATTAAACATTAGGAAGAAGTTTTTCACTTTAAGGGTGGTAAGGCACTGGAACAGGTTGCCCAGAGAGGTTGTTGATGCCCCATCCCTGGAGGTGTTCAAGGCCAGGCTGGATGTGTCCTTGGATAACCTGGTCTAGTGGGAGGTGTCCCTGCGTATGGCAGGGGGGTTGGAACTCGATGATCTTCAAGGTCCTTTCCAACCTAAACCATTCTATGATTCTATTATGATTTCCCAATTTTTATGTCCATTCTAGTCCTGGAATAACAGTTCATTCACTGCATTTTCTTTCAGACTTTGGACATGTTATATACTTGAACACAGAGTAATGTTTACAGCAGAGAAAAGAGCTCAGTAAGCGTAACTCAAATAATTCCTCCTTTCTGTGAGGTACTTTTAGTTTAACTTGAGATCTTTTGAAGATCATCTGCAGCACCTATAAAGAAGTACACAAGTTTTTTTTTTCTGCGGGATGCTTAATTTTAGAATATTCAGCTTCCCCACAATCTAAATAAAGGCAAATGTATTCACCATGATTTTGAGATATGTTAAAAAAAAACCCAAAACAACAAACCAAACCAAAACATGACAGAATTCCTATGGGTGATCTAAAAGATGATGTTTTGGGGATGTTATATGCGAGTCTTTAAACTTTAACCTGGGATGCTCAATATCATGAGACTTCTTCAGTTTTCTGATTTTTGTTTTTTTTTTTGTTTTGACTGTAGTGAGAAAAAAGTGCTTGGTTATTATTACCTCTAGATATATACGTATCAAACTTTAGATCTCATAATATCAGCATCATGCTTGCGCTCATGGGGGAAAAGTACTGATTCTGTTTTTCACATTGGTTATTTTAGCAAGACTACACATTTTTGAACGTGTACTGGCACTTTATTTGTTAGGTCATCAGAATAAGCAATGCTTATAATCATGTTAGGTTTCTTGGACTTGAGTGTATGGAGGGAACTGTGAATGGGAATACTACGTAAAAGCATGGAGTAGTAAATAAAGGTCTGGGTTTAGGATTTGGTTTGAGGGTTTTGGTGACTACAAAGCTGAATAAAAAAATGCATAATGTTTGATAAGTTGCTTAGGCTTTTTTATAATTATATAATCAAGTTAAAATTTGATTTGCTCATTTTCTGATTGTTCAGTCTGGGGAAGATTTTTCAGAGTACTCAGAAATAGAGACTTATGAAATCAGAGGTCACTTGAAAAGCATGAATCTTTACCTCTGCATTTCTGTCTACCTGTCTAAGATCAGTGACACTGTAATATTTAATTAAACTTTTTCAGCTTTTTTGAGAGGCTCTGTTTGACAGCTCAGCTTGAATTATAAAAACCAGTAGAGAAACTTCATTTGGTTGTAAATAAGTGGTATCCATTCTCACCTCTGCTTTCACTGAACAGCATGTCTGAGAGACGTTTTCTATGTCAACATCCAGTTTTTGAGAGAGAAAAAACTCTTAACCTACTTTGCAATGTTTAATTTTTAACCTGACAGTACAGTTCTTGTTAATTGCTTGAAAGTCCTTTAGCTGTATATTCCTTGTTTTTTTTTCCCAGAAGCAGAATTTAATTTTAAAAAACATAGTGTTTTCAGCTCTAATTATTGGAGGGCTCATTCTAGACACATAGTAAGGTATGTTAATGACCAAAAACTGTATCAGCTGTAGTCAATGTGAGTACTAGCTCAAGGACATTGTCATTTAGCTTCCATAAGATCTCTGCTAATATCTTTTAATCTGATCATAGTCAGATTCAGGCAATCTGCATATTTTGAAATAATCTTATTGCCTTGGTTTGCAATGCAAGCAGAACAAGTATGGAGTAAACTTGTGTTCTGAAAATATTAATTTGATTACAAAAGAAATGCAGTCTGTTTCCATCATATATTTAAAAAAACAAAAAAACCCCAAACCCTCAAACCCATTCCTATTTATGTCAGTGAAATTCCCACAATAGAAGTTGCAGCAGGTAGCTAAGAATAGAATTTTGTTATTAACTTTTGTGCTGTTTATGTGGATGTCTTATCCAATGAAGCATGTTATTTAGCAAATAATTTGATACACTATTGGAATTTATCATGCTGCTGACATTAATACAGTTTCTATCTCTAAAAAGTCATATTTATTAAAAAATTCTTATTAAGATATTTTGCTTTCAGCTGAAAAAACAGATTGCTTTATCCTCACAGTCAAAGCTAGTTTAATATAGAAAATCATAGTCAAGTCTGTTACTGTCAGGAATAAGTCCTTTTTTTTATGATGTAATTTAAAATAGCCAATATACATAAAAATTGCTTTGACTGCATGGGGTTTTTTTAGGTATTATTGTTCTTTTTCATCTGGTTCTTAGTCTACAATCCACCAAAGTTTATGCTTGTGCTTGAACCTTCAGTATGTGAAGAGCCCTACAGAAATAAAATGTGCCCTCATGATATCAAATCTTCCAATTCTATTCTAACGTAGCATATTCTGGTTGCCTCCAGATTTTTCTTTCCTGTCAGCAAAGTATGGAAGTATTGATGTTTCCTTGGCTGGTTCTGTTGTATCTTACAATAACTTACCAGATTCTCTAAGCAGCACCTCTCTTTGGCATGACTTCAGCAATATCCAGTGTTGTCCTGATATGATTTGAACTTTAAGCAAATCTGTGAATTGCAGTAAATTTAGGGTAATATATCATAGGATCTTAATGATAAATGATTATTATAACTTGCTCTAGGTCAAAGCTATGGGCAATATACAGAACCTTTATAAGATATATACTGTGAGATCTATCCAACTCTACCCAGGAGATGGAATAAGAGTATGGGTGGAAAATCATGGGGACGCAATCAAGCTTTCACGTGACTACTGAGAGGTTTTCCATTGGGCTCTTGAGTGACTTCTATTTGTTCATTCTAGGAGGACTTATGATTTCTGTCTGGTAGAGAAATTACTATGAAACCAGTAGTAGGCAATACTACCCCCTAAAACATCCTATTACTGGCTGAGAGTACGTACTTGCAAGCTTCTGGGTTCCCCAAACACATCCTGGGCTTACAGGGTCCTTGGGATGGCTGCATATGTGCTTGTTTGCACTTGATTTCTTAGCCAAGCTTGTCTGTCACTCTGGTTCACCTTGTCTTCACTGCCAGACAAGCTCAGTAGTAAAGCAAAGATCTCCTTACTCCAACTAGGGAGTAGTCTGTCAGACAAAAACTTGGAAACAAAACATAAGTAGTAAAATAAAGCATATACCTCAAGCTTCAGTTAATAATTCAGTACCTTTCTTGTTACCCACCTTACCAAGTATACTTCAGAGATTTCCTGTTTTTCAGAGCTGTGTCCCCATTGTTTATGGAAAGTGTTATCCAGGTGAATCCCTAAATATCGAATCCTGCTTTTTGTGTCTTTTATTTATAGCATTTCTTATGGTCTAATTTCCAGGTAGTGAAATCCTGCTATAGACAATTTGCAGTTCTCATTTGAAAGTTAGCAAGAGCATGGTGATGTAGTCCCTGACAGATCATGGAAAACAACTTATCTTTTCCCTCATTCTGTTTTTCCTTCCCCCTCCTACATCCCTTCCTGAAGATATAATGAATTCTTTTATATAAATGTACTTATTGTTTATTTATTGAATTAGTGAATTTATTATGATGGCTGATCTCACTGGAACAGAAGAAGAAATCTAAAAACAATTTCAAGGTTTTTGATGTTGAAAAGAATTAAATCCAATACCTAATAATTGTATTATTTCATATGCATATTACTTAGCTAGACGTGAACTAAATACAACATAAATGATGACTGAATTCAAATAAATGCCCTGGGTTTTATTTTGCTATTTAGAGAAGCTATGAGTTTAAAATGTCTTGCTTCTCTTTTAAACTGAAGATGAAAACTCCTCTGTTCTTGTTTCCTAAAGGTACATTTTCCTGTAGTCTGCCTGCATGCTGTGTCTTTTGGTCAAAGATGATTCTTGTTAAGACAGGTCTGAGGAATACTCCTTCAGTATTATACAACCCATCAGTGTTATTCAGCAATTTCTACCACCTCCCCTCCCTCATTCCCAAGGACTGTATTAACATTGCTCGATTTGACCATGATTGTTTCTATCATTTCTAAGCTACAGCCGTCTTTTACATTCTTGACAGGATAGACCAAATTTATCTTTCTGTGGAAGGGACGGGAGAGCTGCAGTGGACTTCTACTCCCACACTTGCTTCTTACAGTGCGATGGAGTTCAGACTTGGTTCAGGGAAGGAGAGCTAGCTTTATAGCCCAGGAACACAGGTACGATGAGTATGTGTAAAATGGTAGCAGATGTTCCTGCTGGGGCTACTGACTTGACCATGAGGTGTCACTGAATTGCAGCTCATTTTAATGTTGAATGTACATACTGATTTTATGCCACTGGCAAAATGAGCAAATGGAATATGATATTTAACTTGGTTTCATGTTTCCAGTACAAAGTTTTCCATTTCTGGAACAGCTTTGAAAATGTTAATTTTATCCAGTGCTCTGCACAGAGTGTGCAAATCTATAGGATGTTAGATGAAGATCCGAGATAGAAGTCAGGACAAGTTAGGGACCTAGATATTTGTAAGCATTTGCACTCTGTGGCTGAACATCTTTCAGAATTCTAGCCATAAGGAGCCGTAAATGGTAAAATTGATTTTTAAAAAATGTCACCCATGGGTGCCGTGCATTTTCTGAATTAGTGTATTTTAATAATTTGAATATGCTTCATGTTCCATTTCTGTCATATATTTTGATTGTGCAGTTTACAGATCAATATCTTTGCTAAGATTATGATGAGAAGTTCTATTAATCCCTTTTCAATGACAGTTTCTTGCTGTTCTCCACCAATGAATTATTAACATCTCTTTGGCTGCTCTAATTATTACACATCTTTAGCCTAAACATGTTTGAGTAGTTCATAACTCGCTGTCCTCCAAAAATGAGACATAAATATTTGGCTAAATTAAATTTTGTCTTTCTGAGGAATATTGGCTTGTGACTAAAAGCTCTTCAGAGCTCTCCAAAGTAAAATGTTTTCATTTGCTGAAAGCCAGAAACTTATTTATTATATTTAGACAATTTAATTTTCAGTGAATATAGACAGAAGATATAGATTGACATCTGGTGTTTTATTCACCATGATAAAGGGAAACTCTTTGGTTTTTTTGCATCAAAGCAACAATCATCTGTCTGTATGGGAGTAAATAGCTTCCTTGCTACTTTTGCTGTTGTTTATAGTTCAGGTCATAGGTCCCCAACCAAAGTTTCTTTGAATGCTTATTTTAGAGCTACTTATCAGTGGCTGTAACTATAGGCAACTTTACTTGCAGGCAAACAAACACTTTCCCTTGTCACCTTTAACCTGTACTGTGTAGCTGATCTTGAGAGCCAGCACAGTGGCTGTGCTGTCGTTGAGGAATATGGACTCCTTTGTTTGAATGCTCGAAGATTGGAGAAAGAATTTTTGTACCAAGAAACTTCAAAGTCAATTGTGAAAAACAAACACTAACAAAATACAAAGTGGAGAAGTAGATTATTAAGTAATTCCCTTTTATATTTTTTCTGATAAACATTTATAGGTGAAGCATATAACAAAGCCTGTGGTTAAGTTTGAATAAGTTTTCAGATCTTAATATCTTGATCAGTCTTTTATTTTTCAAGTTGAAAACTGACATGTTTTTCTGTAGCTTGAAGTGACTTCCTTTCTTTTTTTTTATTAAAAAAAAATAAAGGCAACTGTGGAGGAAAAAACCTTTATCTAATATACATATTTTGTATAACAACTTTACTTTTGATGGTTCTGTCCCAATGAAGATAGAATAGAAAGTTAAATTTTAAATTTATGTATTCGTAACAAATATCTTCCCGTGGCTGAACAACCATTTCATATGACTAAGTTAAAACAAAATAATTAACAAATATATTTCAAGCCTATAATTTGCCATAATTCAATAAATACTTTCAACACATAGGTTTGTCAATTTAATATATATTGTTTTTAGAAATGGATCTTGACTATCTATTTCAGTGTTGCATATACCTGTGAAAAACTGTAATGGAACCTCATTTTTTAATTACAACCAGCAGTACTGCTGGCAAATGTGTACTGGAAAGAGAAAAGTCCTCATTGCATGTAAAGGCAATCTCTCTGGACCTCTTGATTGTTGTTGTTTAACCCCAGCCGGACGCGGCCGCTGGATTACTCACTAGCTTCCCTCACCCCCACTGGAATGAGAAGAGAATCGGAAGAAAAAGGCAAAACTCATGAGTTGAGATAAAGGCAGTTTAACAGAACAGCGAAGGAAAGAGGAAAACTGCAACAATAATGCTGATAGAGGAATATAAAAAACCACAATTAATGTACCACCACTCACCAACCAAATCTGGGAGACCCCTCAGCCTGCTCCCAAGGGGGGATTTCCTACCCCCTCCTCTGGCCAGCTATATACTGAGCATGATGTCACATGGTATCGAATACCCCTTTTGGCTAGTTAGGGTCAGCCAACCTGGCTGTGTCCCTCCCAGCTCCTTGTGAAAATTAACCCTATCCCCGCCGGAACCAGGACATTGATATTGCAGATTATCTCCTGTTTTGCAGATCTAAAAACATATAATAAACAAGTATACATAGGTTGTTTTGTTGTTGAGTTTTTTTGGAAGGCATTGGATTGATTGCTTTTTTAAGAACAACCAAAGCCATTTCACTGAAAAAAAAATCTTTTTTTCCTTATATTGAATTAAATTGCAAAAGGACCATTCAGCAATTGCATTCCATTACACTGACCAATGTTCATAAATGTCAGAGACAGATTTTACATCCCCAGAAACTTGGTTTGTATTCCAAATCTCTACCCTTCACTGAACTGCTCGCAATGGCAGTACATGAGGTTTTGCTCAGGCCTGCTTGCGTGGAGCTTGCTGGAGTGTTAGAGGGTAAATAGCATGAAAAGATGATTAGGAGCAGAGGTAAAACAAGCAAGATCACGGTTATGTAGGCCAATAACTAGAACATCTTTGAACATCATGTATTCTCTTTCTTCTTGCTTGCTTTTCTGTGTTTTATTTTTTGTTTTAAACAAGTGAATATCAGGTCTATCTGATCACTGCTCTGTCTAGCTACATAATTAGCTGATTTGTTTTGGCAATGCAGGCAGAGTGCTGTGCTGTCAAAAGGATGGTAAGACTGGAGTGTGCAGTATGTAAATTGGGAAATTTTAAAGAAATGTTAAAATTATATTGTATCTTTTGAAATACTGTCGAAAGCAAATGGCTAGCAGAGAGATCTGGATATAAGTCGAATAATGAAAAAATTTGAGATTTCTGAATATGGTTGGTTTTCAGGAAGAAAAAACTGCAAGAGCTGCATTTTATTTGTGGTAGGGATAGGTGTTTTAATGTATGAAGTATGTAATATTTTTTGAAAGATAATGGTAGAACTGAATATTGAACTTCCTAGCTGAGCAGTCTCCTTCCTACCTGCTCATTAGTGCAGAACTCCTAAGGCATGTCACTCTGTAAAAAGGGGATCATAATAAATATATGTGGGGAAAGGTGTAAGCAGGCTTGTAGAAGATTACTTCTGTCATGTTGTAAAATATGTTGTGTTGTACACATTGTATTTTCAATTAATTGATGTTTTAGAGAGATAAATTGATACAATGAGTTCAGTCAATAAAATATCAATACAATAATAATACTAATATAGTTTTTAGCATGTGTATTTGAGCACGTACATGAATGTTTCCTGTCACCGATCAGCTCAGAATACAAACCGTTCAGCTCAGATGTTGAAAGTGAGAACTAAATTCCATCCTCTGCTGGAGAGGATTTGAACCTGTACTTTTACTTTGCATAGCACTTCTGGCATGGATACTTTCAATATCAATATCACCTCTCAGTTGTTCTGCTTTGACAGAGCAAAAATGTGAGAACTCCTCTCCAGTCTAGTGGTTGCCTTCCCTGGGAAGGTTTTGGTTCCTGCTCAAGTTTATATTTGTTTAGGGAAAGGAGAACATGTCAGCAGTGTACCTCACTTCAGAAGATATGGTATGTCTTGGGGGTTATGAATTTTCCTGAGAGGCAGGAGATTCTGGGCTCAGCTGCCCACAGATAAATGAAGAAAGTCACATGGATTTTCCTAGGCGTTGGTGAGAGCTCTAGGTATTGAGTTGTTTTGCAAAAGGAGGATGTGCATGATGTGACCCCTAATGACTTCTCATGCTGCTCTGTTGTGAATTTGAACTTTCTTTTTCCTCTGCTTTACTAAAAATTGTCTGAAATATATTTTAAACCTTTTTCATCAAAGTATAAGTAAAAATGAAGAAAATTACCATTTTGATTTGATCTAAACACCAATTCCTCAGTATAGAATAGAATAGTTCAGTTGGAAGGGATGTACAATGATCATGTAGTCCAACTGCCTGACCACTTCAGGACTGATCAAAAGTTAAAGCATGTTGTTAAGGGCATTGTCCAAATGCCTCTTAAACACTTGACAGGCATGGGGCATCAACCACCTCTCTAGGAAGCCTGTTCCAGGGTTTGACCTCCCTCTCGGTAAAGAAATGTTTCCTAATGTCAAGTCTGAACCTCCCCTGACACATCTTTGATGCAGTTTCTCAAGATATTTTCACAACAAACATGAGTTATTAATATATTGCTAAAATGTGTAAATATTTTAATTAGATTTAATTACCTTTTGAAGCAAATGATTTAATGCAGCATGTGATATTCATGGATTACAATAAAACAACCTACTGAGATTTAAAATGGTACTTCCACTTATTTTAAGAGAAGGGTTCAAAATATTGTTACATTCTCAGTACTTATTTTTATTTTTGAAGAAACATAGGCTTTGGAGTCAAAGATCAGCCCTAAATAGCTGTAAAAGGGAATAATAATTTGATATATTTATGCTATCTTGATTACTTGTTCTTGCATTAGAATCTTGTACATCTGTGTAGATACATGAGGTGTATAAATATTAAGTCATGTATATATGTTCTCACTCATGATGTAGGAGTACAAAGTCTGCATATATAATCCATCAACTTGTTTCATACCTATCTATAGTTCTTTTACAATTTTCACATCTCTGTTTTTTCCCTTTGCAAATTTGAATACTCCCTCTTTTTTTTAGTTTAAACATAGTGCCCAATCTTGCCTGCAATGAACTTTTTCAAGAAATGATATACCATATTCTGGTAAATGAAAATTCGTACTTGAAGTTGGTTGTCTGATTGTACTGTATCCTTGTACAGTTATACACACAAAGCCAGTTTTTACCTCTGATTATCAGAAGGAAATTGTTAGTAGTAGTATATATGTCAAATACCAGAAATCTTGGTGTCTTACATGAACTAAGTTGATGGTTCATGTAAGAAATGTCGTAGTCTTACATGACTAAGTATTTATTGTCATAGGTATTCACCTCAAAAAACTAATTGTCACAACTCATTTAGTGGGCACAGGCCAGTCTCCTCACCAAACCCCATGACTGAGATGTATCAATAGCTACTGAACAATGTCTTCCCCTTAATCTCTTCTCCTGCTCCTTCTCTGAAGTAGAGAAAATGGACTTTTCCCCATCAGCAGAAACATTAAAGATTACACTGATAATTGGGAGATTGAATTGGTTAAAAAAAAATCTATTAAAGACGAATATTAGGTTATATTGGCTGGCTGGCTTGGTTTTTCGAGGGAGTGGGGGTTAAATCACTCAATGCTTTGTTGAGAAGAATTACAGAAGGCTTCTCCCAATTTAGCTTCTCAATTTTTACTTTGTACAGAGGCATCCTAAATGTCATGTTTCTAAATAGCACTCTTAAAATTACCATCACTACAAAATTCTTAATTAATGCAAGTGTTCCAACATGAGATATGAGATTATTTTGCAGCTGAAATATTTTTAGATCTGTCTCTTTCAAACTTTCTCATGCCTGTAAAGTGGTCATTTCTAATTTGAGAATGTGAATGCTTATTTTACAGTGATCTACTACAGAAATTTGCTGACACTTAAAGACGATGTGGCAATTTGTGATTGGTTTAAGGGTTGGTAATACGAAACTGAAAAAATCAGTTGGAGTACCTACACAAAATGTTGCCTGATACCGAGAGGCTATGGTCTAACGGTTTGAACAGAGGGGGTAAATTTGAGGAAGATACATTACTTGTGCTGTGAGGCATGTTGATGCAGAAGCAATCTTGATGATCTCAATACAGGTCAGCATAGACAGTGTCAACCTTTTCCAGCAGAAAATTCATTTGTGTGTCCTGACTCTTCGTCAGCACTTTTTCCTAGCTGGTAGCTATCTGGAGAGGAGCACTAGCCTGTTGTTTTCTTTTTTTTTTTTTTTTTTTTGCCGAGAAACAGGGCTGAAGAAAGGAGGAACCGGGTAAAGATGGGGGAATGTAAGAGCAGTATCAGAGCTCTGCTGACAGTGGTACACTATTCTTGCCCAAGGTTAAGTGGAAGTCAGGCTTTAATTCTTTCTACTGTAGTTTAATCTACTGTAAGTTTATCTGCAGGAGAAGCAACTGCAAAGATCAAATGTATTCAAGCACTTGTGGTTGGGGATTATTGGCTAAAACCAAAGAGACTCATTAGTATATAATATTGCCATATTACATACATTTCTCTTTGTCCTCTCCATCCTCCCCTCCTGTATGCAATGAGGGCAATATTACTCCTCTACCTTTATTTTTCCATCTCATAAATCTGAGACAATTTGTTAATGCCTGTAGAATACTATAAAAACTTTGGACAGAAGCTATTGCATGTGTACCAATGATTAAAATATTTTGATGAAATGTCCACTGCTTAAATATTAGTTGAATTTACTGAAAAAAAAATGTATATACATATATATGTGTGTGCGTGTAATGTTAATTACTTAATTTTATAGTCACTTTCAGTGGTGATTCACTTTCACCGTGAAAGTGAATCACTTTCACTGTGATTTTCTTTTCTAGTAATCAAGCCTGTAAAGCACTCAAGCATTAAACCTAACCAAATGCAATAAGCAAAATCTTTTGAAAGTAGTAAATTGCCATTCATTGGCTTCACTGGGCTCTGATCAGGTTCCCCAAGAGCTGCATTCATCTAATCATCTGCCTTGTGTCATCACTGAGCAACAAATTGCAAATCTGCACTTCTAACAAAACACACTTATCAGACAAAACTCATGAAATTTGTCTGAAATTGTGCAAGTTTGTAATTTTTAGATACATTCTATGGCTATATAAAAGAGTCAATATTGCTGAATTTTATAATCTCTCTGAATTCTTTTTCTGCTATCAAGTAGGAAGTTGCATCAATATTGAAAAAATAAGAGCAAGGCACGTAAATTGGTTCTCTAAGCATATATGGCTAACTTTAAAGTGAAGGACTTCACTATTGGTCTGAAATCAAATGAAGACCTCTGGTGGTCTGAAAACATAATTTTTATTTTTATTTTTATTTTATTGCTTTTAGTCTGAATCAGAATGAAACTATTAAACAGAAAGATTCCCAGGTCCAGCACTGCTCATAATTTGGGGAGAGAAATAGAGTTTTCAGAACTTCAGGCTCTGCCTCATCCCAAACTGACCAGTCTCAGGCAGGTAGAGAAAGCCTTTCTGCTACTTCAGCAGGTTACCTAGCTAAGTTAGTGAAAGTTCATTAAGCTTGATAGGTTTTAAATGAAGAAAAAATAGCAAATTTTATTGAAGTTTTCACCTAAAAAAGTGTCACAGACTTCTACTTAGTAATATTTCTGCCCTTCAACCTCAGCACTTGAAGTGTAGGAGATGCTGTTAGTACTCTACTGTAGTGTGTGCTTTACAATCAAAAGGGGTGAGCCACGAAAGGGACTGTTTCAGCCTTGCAAGATTCCTCGTTTGTGTTTACTTAATAGAAGCTAAAAGCTGTCAGAGCAGAAATAGAGGGGAATAAAGAATATAAATCAACAATTTCAGGACAATAGTTTATCTTTTAAAAACAAACCAAACCAAAACCCAAACCCAACCTTTTGCCTTCCTAAAGCTTTGCAAACTGAAGTACATTCAGATGAGGAAAAAGTTTTATCCATAGAGAAGGACAACACAACTGCAAAGTAACCTGTTTGCTAGCGCAAAACTGGACAACATGAAGAAGTGACACTTCACTAGTCATGTTAATGCATTTGTATTAATGTGATCACAGAGGTAGGTTATGGTAAATTCTAAGTTTGGAAATTTTAAAGTAAAAAAATTGCTGCATTTTATATCGCCTTTCACATTATACATCCAGAGGCCAGAACTTGTAAATCATATACACAGTTATATCTGAGCCAAAATCACAGAAGCACTCTACAATAGATTTACAACATTTAAACAGTATTTTTTCCATGGAGGATGTTGAATGCAATATTTCTTGTTAAAATATAGAGAATTTCATATTTAATTTGCATACTGTTTTCCCAGAAGCAGCATGCTTTCCTCTAGGGAAGGGGTGTGTCTACGTTTAAGAGAGAGACAGATGGGCATAATGAAAATGGATAGCTGGGCAGAAAGGGATATCCTTACTTTCAGGTTGTGAAAAAAATGATGATGACTTCTCAGAAAGTTTTCAAGCACAGACACCTGTGCAATCACAAAAAGAAGAAAACCTTCCCTTCTTATTCCTCCTGTCTTTTCCAGCACATTCCAGTAATTATCTGCAAGTTGCAGATGTTTTCAGGCATGTCTAGCTTTGCTCTCTCTTACTAAAAGAATAATATAGTTGCACAGCAAGAGAAAGATGGCATGTCCTACGAGAATCAAATTCTGACATGGGTAATACCAAGTTTAGTGCTTGTTACAGTATGTTGTAATAAAGTTTTAAATTACTGTTATTTCTGCTGAGATTTTTTTGTTCTATACAGGACATTGATTTCTCCATTAGGTGAATTGATGATCCATGAAGCAAAAGAAATAAAGCTCTGTTTGAAGGTGAGAGAAAAAAAATGTCAGAGTATTCATTTCACTGAGCATCTGCTAGTCAATCAAAATATTTAACTAGAGAGAAGGCAAGTTTTCTATGGAAAGCTTGTGAAAATTTTCTACAGTTCTTGATTCTCTGAATGTGTAGAGTGAAATCATGTCTCCGATGCATCAGGTTTGATTTGAAAAATATTTTACAAACGATTTGAATGAATATCTTTTTCAAAGGCCTTCCACTTTATAATGTGGCTGATAAGTGTTTGTGACTGAATTTCATGAAGTTTTACTGATACTTTTTTGCTATTTTTTTAAAAATAAAAATAATCAGATTTTCATGATCTTTCTGGAAACTCAGAAAAATGTGATCTTAAGCAAAGCCCCAACTGCTCTGTAGCCTTGGGTCACAGCACCCAGTGCCTTCGAGATGCTGTTCCCTCTGCTGTGTCGTTTCTGAGACCACTGAAAACTTCTGCTGGGTCAATCTGGGTGTACCATAAGGATAATCATATATCAAAATACACTGATTCAGGAACATTGAGACTGCTGTGTCAATGGGCAGCAACCCATAAAAAAAAAAAAAAAGAAATATATACAATATATACAAAACCAGTATTGAGCTCCCAGGATGACGATCAGGTCACTGGCAGGCACTGAGAAAGTCCCAGACTGGACTCAGTGATGGATGGGAACTGGATTCCGGATCTGGATTCCGGAATGCATGGATTGGGATCAAAGGCAGACAGACAGAGTCCTCCTCAGATACCAGCCATTGAAGGAGGCGGCTGACTCCTTTGATCCCTCAGCTTTTATACTGAGCATGAGGCAGATGGGATGGAATACCCTGTTGGTCAGTTTTGGGTCACCTGTCCTGTCCGCTCCTCCCCACAGGTGCGACCCCTTTATACTCTTCTGCTTCTGACCCTCCAATGGGGCAAATAAAGTTAGCTGGCCTTGGTTGTTATAACAAGAAGTCTAAGCAAAAGCCTCTCTGCATACCATTCCTTGGCATCAACTATAAACATCAGGTCTTATCACTCTGGAAGCAGGCACTGTCTGAAAAATATGCTGTTAATTTCAGAGAGTTAGAAGAGGCTTAACTGAAAAGTAAAATTACTAAACAGAAAATTGGTTCCGTTGTACCTCAAACCAGGACATCCAGAGCTGTAAAAAGCACTGTTATTACCGTAAGTTTTGAAAGTATAGTAGATAAATTATGAGTGAAAAGATCACCGAGAGGGCTCTGAATCCAACTAGTTTTATTTGAAAATACTAAAGTAATAATTAGTGTGATTTTTTTAAAATTATTATTTCTGTATAAAATGATTCTTTAAAATCTAGAAAAAAATGTCTTAAAACTGTCTTTTCATACTTTTTCATACTTGAAGACTTTTTTTCACCGAGAGATATTAAACCTCTGAGTCATTTAAAAACATTGAAAAAATTTCAGGAATAATTCAGTGCAGATTACTGTGCTGACCTCTCTCTTCAGTTAATGGCAACTAGTAGTAACTGTACTGAGTGAGCTTCAGAGGAACAGTAAGCTCTGTAGCTGTTTGCTATGGGGAGAAAAGCGTGAACGTCAGTTCTTGCTTCTCGTTGTGAGCTCTGAAAGATGTTGTTACCGCCAGGCTCTTATTTTTTTTTCCATCATTCTTGAAAATTTTGTGCCATAGACCTATCTTTATCTTGCTTTTTGTCAACATTGTATAATCAAATAATAGCTTGGGTTGGAAGGGACCTTTAAAGGTCATCTAGTCCAACCCCCCTGCAATGAGCAGGGACATCTTCCACTAGATCAGGTTGATCAGAGCCCTGTCCAACCTGACCTTGAATGTTTCCAGGGATGGGGCATCTACCACCTCTCTGGGCAACCTGCTCCAGTGTTTCACCACCCTTATCGTAAAACATTTCTTCCTTAGATCCAGTTTAAATCTTCCCTCTTTTAGTTTAAAGCAATTACCCCTTGTCCTGTCGCAACAGGCCCTGCTAAAAATTCTGTCCCTGTCTTTTCTGTAGGCCCCCTTTAAGTACTGGAAGGCCGCAATAAGGTCTCCCCAGAGCCTTCTCTTCTCCAGGCTGAACCACCCCAACTCTCTCAGCCTTTCCTCATAGGAGAGGTGTTCCAGCCCTCTGATCATTTTTGTGGCCCTCCTCTGGACCTGCTCCAACAGATCCATGTCCTTCCTGTGCTGATAAAAATCTGGAACTCTGAGACTGTAAGTTTTAAATCTATAACTATCTTCATTGGAGGGAGGGGGGGGAGTAGCAAAAATAAATAGATAATGCTAAAAATAGTTTGAAAAAAAGGGCTACCTTTGTGTCTCAATAGCATCTCCTTGCACCGTCTTGTGAAGCTTTTCAGCTCACTCTTGGTTACATGAATAGTAGGATGTTCTGAACTGGCAGGCAAGGACCACATTGTATTACTTTCTCCGCACAGGTCACAAAAGGGCAATACAGGGAGTCACATCTATTTTTTTTCTCACCTGAAAGAAAAATATCATGTAATATGGCCAAAAGAATGGCATTTAGAAACATTTTCCTAAAAAAAAAAGTCCGATTCATTTCTAAATGAAAAATGAATCATAATATAAGAAGACTTTTTCTTACTAATTAATCAGATCATACTATATTGTGGGCTAAAATCAAAATACAAAACTGATACAATATCATAGTCCTTAGCATTCAATCTTATTTTATTACTGAAGCCCTAACTTTACCACAACTTTTGCTGACATTCAACATCAGGAACTCCAGTATGTTTTGCATAATCACAGTGCATAACAATCCTTTAAATTGTGGATTACTGTACGATAAAATTATCTGGTTCAGTATTATATTTTATGTTGGTTGGGTGGCTGGGCTTTGTGTGTCTTCGGTTAGCCTTTGTTACATAACTACTCGCTATGCTGGTTAAACATAAAGGTCAATCTGAAATCAAGCAATGCTTTGTTTAGGAGTGAGCCTTAGATACACATGCATTTCTCATGATTATTTCCTAGTTGTTTTCTACTCGTTCTCAGGATTCCTTAGAGAAGCCTATTCTCCCAAAACAGCTTTGTGAAATATTTTGGTCAACAGCATTGTAAAAGTGTTGTGGTAATTTTACCTATAGATTGTAGTAGTAGTGATATATTAATTTAGTGGTTCCTTCTGTATGGTAATTCTAGATTATTGAAAAGGAATCTAGCATAGCAATAAGCATATTATATGAATTAAAAAAATGAGAAGAGAAATTTGGAAGTTTATGCAAGTGTACAGATATGGTGAATACCATCACATGCTAAGCAAAAATATATAGAGTCTGGATAAAACTGAATATTTATAGCAATTAGTATTCACATTTATTGTAAGATTGAAAATGTGTAAGACAAATCACATTGTGGTACATGGGGAATTACTTGAAAAGTCTATTTTATGCCATTTCTGAGTTTCAGTTAAAGGTACCTTGCCATCTACTCTCTCAAATGATAATCAAACCTAATCTCTGTAGGTTTACCTTGGAATAAAGAATTTAAAAACTGGGAATTTTCATGCCACTCTCCCTTTAGTGTGTTCTACAGTTAATTATTTATATTCTCAGATCAGCAATTTGTAAACTGAGAAATATTTTCAGGGATAAATTTGAAACAAATGGAACTTATGAACGTGGATAATTTGGAGAATACAATAAGCAACCTTCAAAATATAATATAATCCATATGCTCTGTGAAAGTCCAGCAAAAACTGAACTTGTGGTTCTGAAGTGTTTTGTGGCCAGTTAAATTATTATTATTGATGATTGCTATGAATCTCTGCCAAGATGAGGGTGTTTGTCACATGCCAGAAGGCTTGTGCTAGTGTGATGCAAGTGGTCTGGAAGTCAGTGCTGGAGGCATGTCCACTGTGTGTCCACTGTCCAGGGCCCCACTGCAACAAAGGGCTGGAGCAGACAGATAGTTGTGGAGCCATTGTCGCTTCTGGTCTTCTAGAAAGTCTAGTGAGTCCATGGGGAACGGTTGTTGACTGGTTTCTGTGCCTCTCCAGATCAAGTTTAGCTAACAGATCAATGCTGCCTTGCTTACCTTGAATGTTAGAATAAAATATTTTCAGTTCGAAGGGACGTACAACGATCATGTAGTCCCAACTGCCTGGCCACTTCAGGGCTGACCGAAAGTTAAAGCATGTTATTCATGGCATTGTCCAAATGCCTCTTAAACACTGACGGGCTTGGTGACCACCTCTCTAGGAAGCCTGTTCCAGTGTCTGGCCACCCTCTTGGTAAAGAAATGTTTCCTAACATCAAGACTGAACCTCCCCTGACACAGCTTTGCACCATTTCCATGCATCCTGTCACTGCATACCAGGGAGAAGAGCTCAGCACCTCCCTCTCCACTTCCCCTCCTCAGGAAGCTGTAGAGAGCAATGAGGTCACCCCTCAGCCTCCTTTTCTCCAAACTAGACAAACCCAGAGTCCTTAGCTGCTCCTCATAGGACATGCATTCCAGCCCTTTCATGAGCTTTGTTGCCCTCCTCTGGATGCATTCGCGTACCTTAACATCCTTCTTAAATTGTGAGGCCCAGAATTGCACACAGTACTCAAGATGAGGACACACCAATGCTGAATACAGCGGGATAATCACCTCCTTTGACTGGCTGGTTATACTGTGTTTAATGCACCCCAGGATGCAGTTTGCTCTCTGGGCTGCCAGGGCACACTGCTGACTCATATTGAGCCTCCTGTCAACCAGCACCCCCAGATCCCTCTCTGCAGGGCTGCTCTCCAGCCACTCCTCTCCCAATTTATAGTTGTGTCTGGCATTAATCCATCCCAGGTACAGAATCTGGCATTTGTTTTTGTTAAATTTCTTCCCATTGATGATTGCCCAATGCTCCAATCTATCTAGATCCCTCTGCAAGGCCTCTTGTCTATCGAGAGAGTCAACAGTACCTCCCAGTTTAGTATCATCAGCAAACTTGCTAATGGTACATTCAACTCCTGCATCCAGATCATTGATAAAAATATTGAAATGAATCAGCCCTTCTTGTAAATTGGAATAACATTGGCTAGCTTCCAGTCAGCAGGGACATCCCCAGACTCCCAAGAACTTTGAATCAAAAACGGTCCTGCCGTAACATCCACTAGCTCCTTCAGTACTCTGGGACGATTCCCATCAGGCCCCATGGACTTATGAACATTCATCTGATACAGCTGATCCCTTACAATTTCATTGTCCACAAATGGAAAGTCACTGCTCCCGCAGACCATGCAGCCCAAGGTCTATCAGCATTATTAAACACAGAGGAAAAAAAAAAAAACACCTTTATTGTTGCCTGACACAACACTGGCCAGTTTCAACTCCAGTTGAGTTTTGTCCTTTTGTGTCTTCTCCCTGCATGGACGAACCACAGTTCTGTAATCTTCCTGCAAAGCCTGACCTTGCTTCCAGAGATTGTACCATTTATTTTTCTTCTTGAGCTCCACGAGGAGTTCCCTGTTCAGCCAAGCTGGTCTTCTGTCCTGCTTGCTTATGACAGACACAGTGGTATTGCCTGCTCCTGTGCTTTTAAAAGGTGGTTCTTAAAAACTGACCAGCACTCATGGACCCCTAAGGCCTCAAAAGCAGATTCCCAGGGTACTTTGCTAAGTAGCTCCCTGAATAGCTTAAAAGTTTGCTCTCTTGAAATCCAGAGTAGCAACTCTGCTGATCTTTTTTCCTCATTACACTGAAAATTTTAAATGCAACCATTTCATGATCACTGTGGCCAAGACAGCCACCTACCATCACATCTCTATTCACAAACAACAAGTCTAGGAGGGCATCTTTCCTAGTTGGCTCACTGAGTACTTGTGACAAGAAATTATCTTCCACAAACTTCAGGAATTTCCCAGGCTTGCTTCTCACAGCAGTATGGTATTCCCAGTTGATGTCTGGGAAGTTGAAGTCTCCCATGAGGACAAGGGCTATTGATCCAGAGATTTCTTCTAATTGCCTATAGAATAACTCATTGGTGCTATCACTCTTGGTTTACCTTCAGCTCTCCTGATGGTATCCCCTTCCCCCACCAATTCTAGTTTAAAGCCCTCTCACTCAGTCCTGCCAGCTTATGAGAAAAGATGCATTTCCCCCATCAGGACAGGTGGATGCCATCAGGCCCCAGCATACCTTGTGTTTCAAAGACTCTTCCATGGTTATAAAAACCAAAGTTCTGGCAGAGGTGCTGGTCCTGGAGTATTGATGTCTTGGGCATGCCCGTTTCTTCCAAAGTCTCTCTCCTTTACTGGGAGGATTGAGGAAAACACTACCTGTGCTCCTGAATCCTTCCCAGGGCCCTGAAATCTCTTTTGATCAACCTTGAACTTCTTGTTGCGACATCATTAGTACCCACATGAAAGAGCAGGAGTGGGTAATAGTCCACAGGCTGTAGTAAGCTTGTCAGTCATCTGGTGACATCCCTGATTTGGGCCCCAGGAAGGCAGCAAACTTCCCTGAAAAGTCTGCAAATAGGTGCCTCTGTTCCACTAAGGAGGGAGTCACCTATGACCGTAACTCACTGCTGTTTCTTTTCAGCCCTGGTCTTAATGCAGGTCTTGTTGTGGGGTGTTGGTTGATCTGATCTCGGTGAGAGTACTTGCATAGGTTCCTCCTCTTCTATCTCATCATGTCCTTTGTCTACTATACCCAGAGACTCATACATATTCTGTAAAGTTATCTGAGTGGGTAAGGAGGGGTTTCTCTTACAGCTCCATGCAGTAACTTGCTTCAACCCCTCCCTATCCCTTTCCTCCTGGCACAAAACAGGTCCTGGACCTACTTCAGTAGTGGCTATGCTGAGTTGGCTTGTGTGCAACAGAAATGGCAGAGAGCAGCTCCATTGGTCGATCTCCTTCTCAGACTCTCAGATGCTCCTTAGTCTGTCCACCTACTGGCTGGCTGGCCAGCTTGCTATCACTCTCCATCTCCAGGAATATCCATGTACACATCCCATAGCCAGAAAGCTGGGTGATCACACGCTTTAACAGGAGCTCTGCCTACATTAGTTCTACTGGGTACTAGAAGCTCAGAAGAAGCAGAGAACACCATATTTTTTTTTTTTTTTCTGTGTACCTCCCCACTGGGAAATATATATGCTCATCAGTTGCAATTGGCTGGGCTGATTGTTTTAGCCTGTTTAAATCACCTGTGCTGCTAGGTGCAGGCTCTGCTTCTTGCTGGTTTTCCAATCAGTGAGTCTGGGCTCAGTCACTTGGGGAATGCCCCTTGTTCAGCTGTAGTCTCTCCTTGTCCTTGTGTATCTCTTGTGTGTCCCTCTGCTGTTTGCTGCTGCTGCTCCTCATACTGCTTCAGCATCCATGTACTTCTTGCAATGTCTCCATTAGTAAATAAGGTATTAGTGGTTTTTATGGGGTTCTTCTGGAAACAGAAAAGTATTGATACCCTGCATGGAAAGGTATTCAAGTCATAGAGTCACATACTAATTTAGGTCAGGAGGAATCTGTTGGAGGTCATCTAGTCCAACCACCCGCACAATGTAGGACTACCGAGTTAGATCAGTGCTCAAACAGAACAAGAGGATATGCTTTGGGTTCAGGCTTTCTCAGGTTCAGTTTCAGTTCTCTTATTGAAAAAGAATAACTTTCTTTGACAATTTAACATTTAGGATTGTTGTGGTTTGGCCTCAGCTGGCAACAAAGAACCATGCGGCCACTCGTTCAACCCCCACAGCTGTGGGGAAAATCGGAAGAAAAAGGCAAAACTCATGGGTTGAGATAAAGGCAGTTTAACAGAACAGCAAAGGGAAGAGAAAAACAGTAACAATAACACCGATAAAGGAATATACAAACGCGATTACGGTACCTCCGCTCACCGACCTGACCCGGACCACCGCAGCCTGCCCTGAGCAGCGACTTCCTGCCCCCTCCCCCGGCCAGCTCCCCCCTATAGCCCGGGCATGGCTCACATGGCATGGAATACCTGTGTCCCCTCCCCATCCTTGGGGAACTTAATCCCATCCCTGCCGGAACCAGGACATTATCCACCCCTTATTCCATACCATCTGCGCCATGCCCAGATCCTACAGTTCCCAATCATTTAGCACCACTTTCCCCTGTCTTATATATATATATGTACATCTATATACATACAGATTTAATTCCCGCAGTCTATGGGCGATCCCTCTAAAATGTCCACTGAGTTAATTCAGTCCATCACTGTGGGCCCCATCTGTGAGAACAGTCTCCCAGGGCAGGCAAGATGGTGGGTGGTACTGGACTGGTGCATGCTGCATTCGGAGCTCGTGGCTGGTGTACCCGGTGTGGCCCATACCCACAGTTCGCAGGTTGAAGATGTTGATCTCCAGGAAGTTGCTGGGCACCAGCTGATGAGGTCAGTTCTTATTACCTCACCGCTGCACTTTACTCTGCTTTATCAAAGTCCATCTGTTACTGGTTTGGGTGATTCTTACTGTAGTGCCATTGATAGCAGTTATAGTAATGATGACATACAGTGACAGGGTTATTTAGCACTTAACATCATACAATTTGAATCATTGGCTATTCTCACCCAAAATCAGATCCCCATGAGGTACACATCGGACCTCCCCATCCTCCCGCATCACCCACCAAGTGCACCCAGGTCCTTGTGCAAAAGCAATCCCACGGATGGGTTTGCCTTTGCCTGAGGCGGGACTAACCCAGACTGTCTTCCCTAACATATTCTTCGTGTGCACTACGGGGACTTTATCCCCTTCTACTGTACGTGGAAGTTGTGATTGGGCAGGGCCAGCTCGGTTGGCAGATCCCCTGGTGTTAACTAACCAGGTGGCTTTTGCTAAATGTGTATCCCAATGTTTGAAGGTCCTACCACCCATGGCTCTCAGTGTAGTCTTTAACAGTCCGTTGTATCGTTCTATCTTCCCAGAGGCTGGTGCGTGATAGGGGATGTGATATACCCACTCAATGCCATGCTCTTTGGCCCAGGTGTCTATGAGGCTGTTTCGGAAATGAGTCCCCTTGTCTGACTCAATCCTCTCTGGGGTGCCATGTCGCCATAAGACTTGTTTTTCAAGGCCCAGGATAGTGTTCCGGGCGGTGGCATGGGGCACAGGGTATGTTTCCAGCCACCCGGTGGTTGCTTCCACCATTGTGAGCACATGGCACTTGCCTTGGCGGGTTTGTGGGAGTGTAATATAATCAGTCTGCCAGGCCTCCCCATATTTGTATTTTAGCCATCGCCCTCCATACCAAAGAGGCTTTAACCGCTCGGCTTGCTTAATTGCAGCACAGGTTTCACATTCATGGATAACCTGTGCAATAGTGTCCATGGTCAAGTCCACCCCTTGGTCACGAGCCCATCTATATGTGGCATCTCTTCCCTGATGGCCTGAGGCATCATGATCCCACCGAGCTATGAATAATTCACCCTTATGCTGCCAGTCCAGATCCACCTGAGCCACTTCAATCTTAGTGGCCTGATCTACCTGCTGGTTGTTTTGATGTTCCTCAGTGGCGCGACTCCTGGGTACGTGGGCATCTACATGACGTACTTTCACAGCCAGATTCTCTATCCGGGCAGCAATATCTTGCCACAGTTCAGCCGCCCAGATGGGTTTACCTCTGCGCTGCCAGTTGCTCTGTTTCCACTGCTGTAACCACCCCCACAGAGCATTTGCCACCATCCTTGAATCAGTATAGAGGTAAAGTACTGGCCATTTCTCTCGTTCAGCAATGTCTAAAACTAGCTGGATGGCTTTCACCTCTGCAAACTGGCTCGATTCACCTTGTCCTTCAGTGACTTCTGCAACTCGTCGTGTGGGACTCCACACAGCAGCCTTCCACTTCCGATGCTTTCCCACAATCCGGCAGGACCCATCAGTGAACAGGGCATATTTCTTCTCATTTTCTGGTAGTTTATTATACGGTGGGGCCTCTTCCGCACGCGTCACATCCTCCTCTGGTGTTATTCAGAAATCTTTTCCTTCTGGCCAGTCCATGATCACTTCAAGTATTCCTGGGTGACTGCGGTTTCCCATTCGAGTTCGCTGTGTGATCAGTGCAATCCACTTACTCCATGTGGCATCAGTTGCATGGTGTGTGGCAGGGACCCTTTCTTTGAACATCCAGCCCAGCACCAGCAGTCGAGGTGCCAAGAGGAGCTGTGCTTCGGTACCAACCACATCCGAAGCAGCTCGAACCCCCTCGTATGCTGCCAATATCTCTGTTTCAGTTGGAGTGTAGTGGGCTTCAGATCCTCTGTATCCCTGACTCCAAAACCCTAGGGTTCGACCTCGATCTCCCCTGGTGCTTTCTGCCAGAGGCTCCAGGTAGGGCCATTCTCCCCGGCTGTGGTGTAGAGCACATTTTTGACATCTTGTCCTGCCCGGACTGGTCCCAGGGCTACTGCATGAACTATTTCCTGCTTAATTTGTTCAAAGGCTTGTTGTTGCTCAGGGCCCCATTTAAAATCATTCTTTTTCCGGGTCACTTGATATAGAGGGCTCACAATCAGACTGTAATCTGGGATATGCATCCTCCAAAAACCCACAACACCTAAGAAAGCTTGTATTTCCTTTGTACTAGTCGGTGGAGACATAGCTGCTATTTTGTTGATCACATCCCTTGGGATCTGACAGCGTCCATCTTGCCATTTTATTCCTAAAAACTGGATCTACTGTGCAGATCCCTTGACCTTACTTCGTTTTATGGCAAAACCAGCTTTCAGAAGGATTTCAACTATTTTATTCCCTTTCTCAAAAACTTCTTCCGCTGTGTTGCCCCATACAATGATGTCGTCAATGTCCTGCAGATGTTCCGGAGGTTCACCCTGTTCCAGTGTGGTCTGGATTAGTCCATGGCAAATGGTGGGGCTGTGTTTCCACCCCTAGGGCAGTCGATTCCAGGTGTACTGGATGCCCCTCCAAGTGAAAGCAAACTGTGTTCTGCACTCTGCTGCCAAAGGGATTGAGAAGAATGCATTGGCGATATCAATTGTTGCATACCACTTGGCTGCCTTTGACTCCAGTTCGTATTGAAGTTCTAGCATGTCCGGCACGGCAGCGCTCAGCGGTGGCGTGACTTCGTTCAGGCCACGATAGTCCACTGTTAGCCTCCACTCTCCACTAGATTTCCGCACTGGCCATATGGGACTATTAAAGGGTGAGCGGGTCTTGCTGATCGCTCCTTGAGTCTCTAGTTGACGAATCAGCTTATGGATGGGAATCAGAGGATCTCAGTTAGTGTGATATTGCCACCAATGCACCGTTGTGGTAGCAATTGGCACCTGTTGTTCTTTGACCCTCAACAAACCTACCACAGAAGGGTCCTCCGAGAGACCAGGCAAGGTAGACAGCTGCTTAATTTCCTCCGTCTCCAAAGCAGTTATGCAAAAGCCCACCGGTATCCTTTTGGATCCTTGAAGTACCCTCTCCTAGTCTATGCCAAGGATGCACGGAGCCTCTGGGCCAGTCACAATGGGATGCTTCTGCCACTCATTTCCAGTCAGACTCACCTCAGCTTCCAGTACAGTCAACTCTTGGGATCCCCCTGTCACTCCAGAAATACAAATGGGTTCTGCCCCTCTGTAACTTGATGGCATTAAGGTACACTGTGCACCAGTGTCCACTAGAGCCTTATACTTCTGTGGCTCTGATGTGCCAGGCCATCGAATCCACACATTCCAATAAACCCGGTTGTCCCTTTCCTCCACCTGGCTGGAGGCAGGGCCCCTCTAATCCTGATCATAGTATCTGTTACTCACTTGTTGCAGAAATGACTTGGAAGTCCCTTCAAGAGGATCAGAGGTAAGATCAGGCCTTCTACTGTGTCTGGGGAGCTGCCTGCTGGAAACGGGAGCATCACTTTTCCTGGAGGGATCCACTTTTGTGATTGTTCTTCCTTGCAACTCATGTATCCATCCAAGGGTACTGAAGGAGCTGGCGGAAGTGCTCACCAGGCCACTCTGCATCATTTATGAACAGTCCTGGATAACCGGGGAGGTCCCAGCCGACTGGAGGTTGGCAAATGTGACACCCATCCATAAGAAGGGCCGGAAGGAGGATCCGGGGAACTACAGGCCAGTCAGTCTGACATCGGTGCCTGGGAAGGTCATGGAACAGATCATCCTCAGTGCCATCACACGGCACATGCAGGAGAACAAGGTGATCAGGCCCAGTCAGCATGGGTTTGTGAAAGGCAGGTCATGCCTGTCAAACCTGATCTCCTTCTATGATGAGGTGACCCGCTTAGTGGATGAGGGAAAAGCTGTGGATGTTGTCTACCTGGACTTTTGCAAGGCTTTTGACACCGTTTCCCATAGCATTCTACTGGAGAAACTGGCTGCTCGTGGCCTGGACAGGTGTACCCTTCGCTGGGTAAAAAACTGGTTGGATGGCCGTACCCAGAGAGTGGTGATAAATGGAGCTAAATCCAGTTGGTGTCCAGTGACAAGTGGTGTCCCCCAGGGATCGGTGCTGGGACCGGTTCTCTTTAATATCTTTATTAATGATCTGGATGAGGGGATTGAGTGCACCCTCAGTAAGTTCGCAGACGACACTAAACTGGGGGGGCGTGTTGATCTGCTTGAGGGTAGATTGGCTCTGCAGAGAGATCTGGACAGGCTGGACAGATGGGCTGAGGCCAATGGTATGAGGTTCAACAAGGCCAAGTGTCGGGTCCTGCACTTGGGTCACAACAACCCCATGCAGTGCTACAGACTGGGGGCGGAGTGGCTCGAAAGCTGCCTGGCAGAGAAGGATCTGGGGGTGTTGGTGGACAGCCGGCTGAGTATGAGCCAGCAGTGTGCCCAGGCAGCCAAGAGGGCCAACAACATCCTGGCCTGCATCAGGAATAGTGTAGTGAGCCGGAGTAGGGAAGTAATCATCCCCCTGTACTCGGCACTGGTGAGGCCTCACCTCGAGTACTGTGTTCAGTTTTGGGCCCCTCACTACAAGAAGGACATTGAGGTGCTGGAGCGTGTCCAGAGAAGGGCTACCAGGCTGGTGAGGGGTCTGGAGGACAAGCCTTATGAGGAACGACTGAGGGAGCTGGGGTTGTTTAGCCTGGAGAAGAGGAGGCTGAGGGGTGACCTTATCACCCTCTACAACTACCTGAAGGGAGGTTTTAGAGAGATGGGGGCTGACCTCTTCTCCCACGTGGCAAGTGATAGGACAAGAGGAAACGGGTTCAAGTTATGTCAGGGCAGGTTTAGATTGGATATTAGGAAGCATTTTTTCACTCAAAGGGTTATTAAACATTGGAATGGGCTGCCCAGAGAGGTGGTGGATTCACCATCCCTGGAGGTGTTTAAGAAAAGGGTAGGTGAGGTGCTTAGGGACATGGTTTACAAGTGGGTGTTTTTAAATCAGGGTAGGTTAATGGTTGGACTTGATGATCTTAATGGTCCCTTCCAACCTCACTTATTCTATGATTCTATGATTCTATGATTCTACCCGTGCCCGTAGGGTCGAGGTAGGTTGTCCATCCCACCTCCTCATGTCCTCTCCATGGTCATGCAAGTAAAACCACAGGGTGCCTCGTGGTGTGTACCCTCTATACTCTCCCTCTTGAGTAGGGAAACGCTTGCTCCTAATAGCTGAGATGCTGTCCTGTACAGGTGGGGAGTAGGACATATTCTCTTCAAGTTGTTGGACTTTCTGGGACAGTTTCTCCACAGCTGAGACAAGGGGGGAAGAGAGACTTTCTTCATATTGCCGGAGTCGGCCAGCCACCTCATCCACCGTTGGTTCCTCTTCGCCTTTCCATTCCATCACTGCCAAGGAGTCGGCATACGATGACGGTGCGCTCCGTACAAACTTCCGCCATGTGGGCCTTGTGCATTGGACTTCATCAGGGTCTGTCGGTAACTGCGCGTTATCTGGGTCGCAGTAAATCATCTCCCGCACGGCTAATTCCCTCAGGTAGTGGATACTATTTTCCATGGTGGTCTGTGGTTGGACTCAGACGCAGACCAATGTGATTGTGCTGAAGCCCTTTATTAAAAATACATAAGCCGTTATATACCTTTACTACTACATTGTGGGTTAGCCCCATGTGCTGTGCTCATTGGTTTCTAAACATATACACACAAACTGTTATTGGTTAAACACAGCTGTAGCTTATTATCTACGCTTTGTTACTATTTATCTATTTAGGCGTAGCAGCAGTTTCAGTATCAGCGTGTGAATTCCTCCTTCATGTCGGCCTTCAGACTGTACTAACTTGTTCCGTATCTCGGTCACGACGACCTTTCTTCTGTTGGACACAGTTCAGGAGCTCATCAGTTCAACGTGTCCGCTGCTTTCCAAAAAGCTTCCCACAATTCCCCCTTTTTGTTTTAGCTCGGCGGCCCAAACTTCCTCTAAAGATTTCTGTATCGATCGCTTTACACAAGATATTATACATGGCACACATATCGAAATTATCAACACTATAAGGATAACATGCATATTAGCTCTTAGCTGGTCTAATTGCTTATGAATCGAAGTTGAATGGTCAGAAAGATTCATACAACACATACCGTCAAATTCCTCACAGCCATGACCTTGCGCTAAAAGCAAAAAATGAATAGCAGCGCGATTTTGCAATACAGCATGCCTAACACTATCTATATCTGTTAATAATGCGCTAATGATATCTGAGGTAAGATTAAATTGCTTCATACTCCAACAGGCCAATTTCTCTAGCTATTCCTTGTCTTGCTCCTGGACGACCGGGTCTTCAGCCAGACCCTTCCATGGCCTGACCCATCTGGCTGGAATCCAGCGAGGACCTCTTTCTGTAACGATACAAACATACCCTCGGCCAATATATCGCAGTTCAGCAGGACCTTTCCATACTCCAGTTTCAGGATCCCTATACTGGACCAAAATACCTCAGTTCTGTTCTTTATGTCCCGAGCCCAAAGCTTGACTGTGAATCACTGCGGGGGGCTCAGTGTCGGTTCCCACTAACCGTAAAAAATTCATCACATATATTACCTTCTGTATTCGTGCTACAGGAGACAAATTCTCCTCCTCTCCCCCTCTTTGTTTTAACAGTAACTGTTTGATTACTTGATGCACGCGTTCTACAATCGCCTGTCCTGTGGGGGAATGAGGAATACCTGTAACATGTTTAACTCCCCAGAGGTTCATAAATCGCTGCAAGGCTTGCAAAGTATAAGCAGGACCGGTATCTGTTTTAATTTCAAGAGGAACTCCTAGCGCAGCAAAACATCCACGTAAATGTAGCATTACATGTCGAGCTGTTTCCCCAGACAAAGGGGTAGCCCAAACAGCGTGAGAAAAGGTATCCACAGTAACATGTACATATTTCAAACAACCAAAACTGGATCCATGGGTAACATCCATCTGCCAAAGCTGTAATGGCCGTAGGCCCCGGGGGTTGACTCCTAAGCCCACCCCTAACACTTGTCCTTGACAGTCAGGGCAAGCTTGAACAATTCCTTTAGCGTCTGATAATGGAATGTCAAACTGTCGAATTAACATTTTTGGAGCCTGATGGAAAAACATATGTGAGTTTCGAGCCTGATGGAATGCATTGGGAGGCGGATCATTCCATGCAGCAGCCACCAGTTGATCGGCACGCTCGTTACCTTCCACTAGACTACCAGGAAGGCCAGAATGGCTACGAATGTGGACGATAAAATACTCATGCTTACGGTAATTTAGCAGTTGCCATAACTCAGTTAAACGTTGACTAAGTCGATGATTATTCACCTCTTTCAAGATAGCGCGTTCTAATCGTTGCACTATGCCAACAACATACAAAGAGTCACAAACAACATTAACAGGCTCTGTTGACCAATTCCTAAATACTTCAAGAACGGCATACAATTCCAACGTTTGAAGGGAATCAGTAACTTCACCCGTCAAGTGTTGTGAATGCCATTGCCCATTGTGATGCCACACATATCTGGCCTTATGACTATTCTTACTAGCATCTGTAAAAACAGTCAGTCCGTTAACCGGTCTCCTAGAAAACTTGGGAATAATTTCAAAACCATAACGGAGTAAAAACTTTATTAGTCAGTGAGCTGGGTAATTAATGGTAAGATTCCCAGTAAAGGCATTCAAGGCCAGGGCTAACACAAAGTCATTTTGCAATAGCCAATTAAAGTATTCCGCTATAATAGGGACATAGATAATAGCAGGGTCAAAACCAGCTCTCTCTCGACATCGTTTTCTTAAACGGATGATAACTTGGGCAATAGCTTCCACCTTAGTCACAATGGTTTTTGATAATTGATATGGCAAAAATATCCATTCCATGATACATAAAGGATCAACCTGTTTTTCATCCCATTGTGCCAAGATAGCAAACGGCTGAATACCACCATTAAAAACCAAAGCTTGAATTGGTAGCTCAGGGTTCCACTGGCTGGCTTTGGACATAGAGATTTTATCTGCAATATTTTGTAATGCCTTCTTCTGCATTTGGGACAACTGTCGAGGTTCTCCCACATCGGGAGACCCCTTTAGCAAAGGCATAAGTGGTACAAGGTCATCATTAGTGATACCACATATTGCGCACACCCATTGGATATCACCAATCAATTTTTGGACATCAGATAGTGTTTCTATTTTCTCATTTAGAGTTACTTTTTGTGGAGTAACCGTAGTTCCAGATATGATCCAACCTAAATATTTCCATGGTGATTGTTGCTGCACCTTTTCTGGAGCGATAACCAATCCAGCCTTTGCTAGCTCCTGCTGAAAAATAGGCACAACAATGTTAGGATTTAACTCTTTTCCCGCAATTAAAATGTCATCCATATAATGATAAATCACAAAGGTACTAAATCGTTTCCGTAGTGGCTGCAGAGCCCAAGAAACATATAGCTGACAAATGGTAGGAGAGTTCTTCATCCCTTGAGGTAATACTACCCACTCATATCTCTTTGATGGCTCACTTTTGTTAATAGCTGGTACGGAAAAGGCAAATTTTTCACAGTCGTCTGGATGTAGTGGTATGGTAAAAAAGCAATCTTTCAAATCAATTATCAACACATTCCATTCCTTTGGTATCATGACCGGACTGGGTAGTCCTGGCTGCAACATTGTCGCTGCAGATGCCCCATCTTACCACAATTGTAACAGCGTACATTAGAGGAGGATCCTTTGACTCCTCTCCCTGAATTAAGCAGCGGCTTAACAGCAGTGGCAAATGCATTGGCAAGATACCCAGCCTTCTCTTCAGCTGTTCCTACTTTTGCACATGCGTCCATCATGTCTTGCAATCCCGCCGATTTCGGTAAAGCCTGCAAAATGCGCTTACAAGTTGGGTTAGCATTTTCTACTGCAAGTGACATCAGCACTGACTCCCTTGCTCCGGGGGCCAGATCCAGATTTCTCTCAATAGCCATAGTAAGCCGATCAATAAATTGCATATACAATTCATTCGGTCCTTGCTTAACCGAAACATAAGATGGAGTAGGTTTTCCAGCTTCAGGAATTGCTTTAAAAGCTGCCAAAGCAAGCTCCTGAGATTGCTGCAAAACTTCAACAGCCATGTGCATTTGTGCATTTTCTGAACTAAACCGACCCCGACCCACCAACATGTCAAAGGTAACTCCAGATAACGGATCATTTACCCCGCGATTTGCGTTGTCATCTGCGGCGCGATCCGCCAAAGTTTCAAAGGCACTTTTAAAATGTAACGCTTGGGAAGGAGTAAGCAAAATATTAGCTAAACGATAGCAATCATTGGGCAGCAAAAGTGTGCTAGAAAACATCGCACCAAGCATTTGCTGTGTATAATTAGATGTCAACCCATATTGTGCGATAGCACTTTTCAGTTCCTTTAGAGTCTTCCAGTCTAAAGCCTGCCATGCCCTTTCCCCTTGAGCATTAACTATGACTGGAAAAGCCCGAGGCAAGTCAAGAGGTAAAATAACCCCATCTAGCATAGCTTCCTTTATAACTCCTTTCCAGCGCCGGGCAGCAGCGCCACCTGGCGACGGTTTTCCCTTTGGTGGAAGAGGTAAATCATCAGGCAATGGAACATTGCAGGGATCAACGTCCTTTTGTTGCGGCATCGCCAATCGTTCTAAGCGTCGCTGTAAGTTTATCAGCTGCCTATTTATGTCCTCATTTGAAACCGGATGCAACTTTTCTTCCAAAAGGTCTATAGAGGAGGGCGGAGGAGGATATGCCTCCGGAGTATGGTCAGGAAAACCCTCTAACGGAGGTGCCGATTGTTCTGGCAGAGGATCAGGCAGCTGTATAGGCGGCTCTTTTCCTTGTACAGGAGGAGCCTGAGGCGGTGGTGGCGGCGCGGGCATAGGCACGGGGGGCGGAGGGGGGTCATCAAACATGCGGACCTTACGGCGCGTTACTTTTTGTACATCCCTTGCCCCGTCCTGGTCTTTCCCGGTATCCGAAAAAGCCGCACACGCTTGTAATGTCACATTTTTCTCCGCTCGCATACTTGCTACTGTATCTTTAAGCAGTTTCCATAACGTTGCTAGAGGCAACAGATCCTTTTTCCCAGACGAGATATCTTTCCATAATTCTTGTCCAAGGCTATCCCATATTGCCATCTGGAAAATATATTGGGCTTCCTTTACTATGCCCGTTTCTTTTGCCTATAAAAGCAATTTCTTTAAGATATCAGGGTCATACTTAAGTCCTCTCGTAGAGAGGAAATGTTGCAAAAGCTTCAAGATAGCTTGCTCTTCACAGCTTAAATTATTACCCATGATAGTGTATGACCCAAAACGCGTTCGGCTGCTCACCTTCTTTTGTGGCCACAATTAACAAAAGCTTCTCGTCTCTCAGCTGGTTTCTTCTTCTTCTTCTTCTTTTTCCTCTTCTTCTTCTTCAATCGCAAACTGTCAATTTCAGTAAGAAATTGCGTGGTACCCCCGTCCCGCGTTGGGCGACATTTGCAGTGGGACTCAGACGCAGACCAATGTGATTGTGCTGAAGCCCTTTATTAAAAATACATAAGCCGTTATATACCTTTACTACTACATTGTGGGTTAGCCCCATATGCTGTGCTCATTGGCTTCTAAACATATACACACAAACTGTTATTGGTTAAACACAGCTGTAGCTTATTATCTACGCTTTGTTACTATTTATCTATTTAGGCGTAGCAGCAGTTTCAGTATCAGCGTGTGAATTCCTCCTTCATGTCGGCCTTCAGACTGTACTAACTTGTTCCGTATCTCGGTCACGACGACCTTTCTTCTGTTGGACACAGTTCAGGAGCTCATCAGTTCAACGTGTCCGCTGCTTTCCAAAAAGCTTCCCACAGTGGTCCACTTGCTTGGATGACATACATCTTCACTGAAGGGGTACCTTTCCCTCACACCTGACAGGAGTTGCCTCCAGAGGCTGAGGGCTTGTGTCTTTTTCCCAATCGCCTTGTCAATGTCCCCTTCCCTAGACAGGGATCCCAGCTGCCCGGCTTCCCTGCCCTCTAATTCCAAGCTACTGGCCCCGTTATCCCAGCATCGGAGCAGCCAGGTGACAATGTGCTCACCAGGAAGTCGGCTGAAATCTTTCTGCATATCTCTCAGCTCACTCAGGGATAGGGATGGGTGATTATCTCTGGTTCTGTCTCTTCCTCCCGTTCCTTTGATGGACCTGGTTCATCATCATCCCTTACTAAGCGAACTGATTTCTTGGTGTATTTCTTCTTCTGTATAGGAGCAACTGATACGGGCACGGGTTGGTTGTCTGGTTCAGCTGCAGTGTCTGCCACTGGGGTTTGAGTAGCCACAGTGCCTGCCACGGGGGTTGGAGTAGCCGCATTGTCTGCTGCAGGGGTTGGACTAGGTGCAGTGCCTCCTGGTCTGATTTCCCCCTCTTTCCCCTGAGGGTGCTGCGTAATACCGAGCAGTGTTTGGTAGATACTGGCCAGGGCCCAGCACAGTGCAGTGAGTTGTCCCTCTCTGGAATAGCCACAGCATTTTCCTTTTAAAAATTCTACCACTTTATCAGGGTCCTGTAGTTGTTTGGGGGTGAAGTCCCAAACCATTGGAGGTGAGAAGTTCTCTAGATACCTGCCCATATTCTCCCACATGCCATGCCACCCATGACTATCTAGCCTCTTGGCAGATCTCTGCGTGGTAGTCTTAAACAGTTGTCTAACCCTAAAGAAGACCTGAAACACATTCAGGAGACATAGCAATAGGACCATGCTGGTTTGAGCATCCCAAGGATATTCGAAATTCTCAAAAGCTGTCATACCTGGCCCGAAGGAGAAAAGGGAGGTGAAAGAGCTGGGGAAAGTATCCCCCCCTGTTTCCCCCATAGATCGGGTGTGATTATTAATAAATTCTGAGAGACAGCGACCAAGGTATGGGCACTGCAGCAATGCAGCAATACTGCATAAACACCCCAACATAGCCACCTGAACAGTGATGTTATCATATCATAAGCTGATATTGCACAGGACAGGAAAATTATAATCCTGATCCCTCTCCCCGAGGTAACAAACAGCATCACGGGGAGTACATAGAGCATATAAGAATTTACATAACACAGCCACGCAAACAAACGAAGCAACATTGTAACCGGCGACTATCTAACTAATATGAGAAATGCATATAACAAACTCGTGTTAATGAGCTCTGGTCGGATCTGTTGTTATCTCAACCACGTTGGGCGCCAAAAAGGACTGTCATGGTTTGGCCTCAGCCGACAACAAAGAACCACGCGGCCGCTCGCTCAACCCCCACAGCCGTGAGGAAAATCGGAAGAAAAAGGCAAAACTCGTGGGTTGAGATAAAGGCAGTTTAACAGAACAGCAAAAGGAAGAGAAAACAGTAACAATAGCACGGATAAAGGAATATACAAATACGATTACAGCACTGCCGCTCACCGACCGGACCCAGACCGCTGCAGCCCGCTCAGAGCAGAGACTTCCTGCCCCCTCCCCTGGGCAGCTCCCCCTATAGCCTGGGCATGGCTCACATGGCATGGAATACCTGTGTTCCCTCCCATCCTTGGGTAAATTAACCCCATCCTGCCAGAACCAGGACAAGGATTTATCATAATTTTCTTAAAAACTCTTGGGTATATATTACCATCCCCTGGAAAACTTCCATCAGGGTGGATGTATGTTCTATGTAATAGGTAGGTTTATGCACTGTTTCTGTTGTAGATAATAAAGTTATGAGTCTGACTCTGTATCATCTATATCAAGCACTGTTAGCAGCATTCAGAGGGGAGCCTTTAGATACTTCTGGAACAAAATAGTGAAATGCAGTATCCATTTTATAGTATGGAAGTTGCAACTATTATTGTCCAGACTTCTTAGCTAGCTCTGAAAGAAGATGACTATCAGGTTTTAAAAATGCATGAAAGTTCAATTCAGATTGTAAAAGTGGATGAAGGTTTTCATCTTATCTAATTTTTGTTTCTATTTTTTGTTTCAGTGCTTTGTTTCTCTTCCTATAATTTTATTCCAGCACTGTAATGGTATGAGTACATTTACAAAGAGGTACTTACAGGTAATATGTTATCTGTTAGATATTTGGGTTTCCATTTGGATAGAAGCCTCAAAAAAATACTGCATTGCTAAAGCACTTGTGATTGGCACCAGACATAGTTTTAGTTATATAAACACACTAATAGGTTTTGACAGGAGTCTGGAGAAGTCTACTGAGTGCCACACATGCACACCTTTCAGATATGCCATGGAGTGATAAGCCATGGTACTGTCTTTATCCTAGATGCATATTCTTGAGAAGGAAAGCACATAATGAAATGTATTACTTTGTCTTCTCTACTGACTGAATATATCGAATGAGTTAAAACAATGAGAGTTTACTTAGCATTAACAAAATGTTTAAGCATCCTCACATATGTTGTATCTCTATACAAAAGCATAGTATAATTACTAACCTCATTTGGGCAAAACTGACACAGAGTTTCAATACTGTAATTAATTTGTATAGAACCAAAAAAGTACTTGAGGTGAAGAAATGGCGTGATAGAGACCACATTACATCAACCATTCTGTTTCTTCCTTTTTTTAGGTTTTACTGGGACTTAATCATGCTCATAATGATGGTTGGAAACCTTGTCATTATACCAGTTGGAATCACATTCTTCACAGAACAAACAACAACGCCATGGATTATTTTCAATGTGGCATCAGACACTGTTTTTCTGTTGGACTTGGTCATGAATTTTAGAACTGGGACTGTAAATGAAGACAGCTCTGAAATAATACTGGACCCTAAAATCATTAAGATTAATTACTTAAAAAGCTGGTTTGTGGTTGACTTCATCTCATCAATACCAGTGGATTATATCTTTCTCATTGTAGAAAAAGGAATGGATTCGGAGGTTTACAAGACAGCAAGAGCACTTCGTATTGTGAGATTTACAAAAATCCTCAGCCTGTTACGTTTATTACGCCTTTCAAGACTAATTAGATACATACACCAGTGGGAAGAGGTAAGATATATATGGTTATAACATTAGTCGCTAAGATCTTATTCCTACAAAAAAAATATTCAGGTCTCTCCAAAGAGCTTCACACAAACCAGAATGGAATAAAGAGTTTTTACTCCCCAGTTAGTTAATTACATACAGGTGCTAGTAGAAAAACCTTGATGGAAAAAAGCACAAAGGAGTAACCATCTTCTGTCTGCTAACCACAGGGACCAAAAATATGTTTGGGACCATCGGCACAATGACCATGAATGGGCTCCTTTTGAGAATATTAGAAATTTTAGCAACCACCTAAACATCTGCATTTGAGTTTGCTGACTAGCACTTAGACTTATGAAGTTACTCTTATAATCACAGAGAACTTAAAATACATGTTCATATTTTTCTATTTCAGGAGAAATTGAAACTGTTTATAATTGAGTAGATTTCCTGGAACACTCATTGTTTGAAGGCTGTATGTAGGTTGAATATATTGAATGCTGACCTTCTTCACAAAAATTGGGTAGTTAAAATTTTGAGTCATTTCCTTCTAAACTGTCAACTCCACTATTTCCAGATGTGACCTTATGCTGCCTGCCAATTTGGCATGGTGATGTTTCCAGGAAATTATGGCATTCCCTAATTTGGCATTCTCATGGCTAGGAAGCGTTTAATGCTTTGGCACATAGCACCATGATTCAATCATTTCATTTCTTGCCTGTCCCCATTTCTGTAGTTCTAAATATCATAATATGTTTTAAAAGGAAGTGCTAAAAACATAGGAAAAATAACTGCTGTTTTCTAAACCTTTCTTGCAGCAAGTGTAATGAGAATTATTTTGTAAAGCATTTTCACCAGAACACTGTTAAAATAGATTTGCATAAATTTATTTACCTATTTTAATAAATACTTACTTAATTAAATGAATACTGAAGGATTATTTAGTACCATTTCTAGTGCTTTTTCTGCTGGTTATCTCCCTTTTAAAGTATTATGTTCACTTTCCTGTTTAATAGAAACCTAAATGCAAAGCCATCTCACAAATAATGTCAGACTGAACCTGGAGAGAGAGCGTTGCTGTGTGTAATTTAAAATAAATCTGTTTTTAAGACTACCTTACTGTGTGATTTCCAAAGCACATTATTGAGAAAGTTGTAGTAGTTCTCTTCAAGATGATCAATTCTTCCCTCAACCAAAGCCGTGAATTATGTCTTCATCTGTCTCAAAAATGACTGGGCTATTCACCTGAGAATTTTTTTCCAACTGGTGAAATTTAATGTCAGATATATTTTAACAAGGAAATGAAAAAAAAAAAGCAATTAAAATGGGATTTCAACAGGCAAGGGATAACTTCTAGAACTGCTGCATGGTTTTGATCACCAAGAAGTTTTAAGATCTTGAACTCAAGTAACATATATATAGTCATAATTTGCTGCGATCAACACTTGAGTAGTCTGTCTGATTATATATATTTGCACAAGGGTGAGATGCTTTTTTCTTGCAGAGACTTTGCAATGAATTAAGCCAAACACTGGTTTTCCTTCAGCATCAATCGTATAAACACTCTTTTTCCATCACTTATATTCCCCATGGCAAAACCAATCTATACCATAAATGTGGCGTTCTTTTTGTCCTATTTATTATGTGACATTTTTAGTAACTGAATACACATCTTATCTCTATGTGGATTTTTATTCATATTTCTGTTAATGTTTGCATATCACAAATGTGTATATATATTGATCTTTTAAAAACAGGTTTTAAAAAATTCAATCTCTTTATTTAGGCTCTTAATTGACATAGTAACTGCCAGGCAATGGAAATGAAGATGTCAAAATACTTTGCATGAATAAAACTAATCAGCTCTGTAACTTTTTTATCAAAAGCAAATCTATGAAGAGATAGCTTATTTTTTAAATTATTATTAAATAAATTCTGGTAGAAATTTACATGCTTTCTCCCTTTTCATTTAACCTTCCCATCATTATTCCCATGGAAGCTAGTGAAAATAAAATTAGTCAGTACTAAGATTTTTACATATACTATTTTTCTATTTATTAACATAATTGATTGATTCACTAGTTCTTGTTAACTCTTGTTTTTCTCCTCATTTAAAGTTTTGAAACTTATAGTCCCAAATGAGTCATGACCAGGGTCCTATGGATTTCCTTCCAGTTTTTCTAAAAGTTTTCTTCTGATGTCAAATATATCATGGTGGTATGCAGAAGTTGTAATTATGTCATTCAGAATTAGAAAATTTAGCCCAGTAGTAGATTGTCATCTGAGCAGTGCAAAATAATTCCCCACCAATATAAAACTATAACTTTTTGATAAGTCATTGTCGTGGTTTAGGCCAAATCGGCCACTGGGGACATAGGGGACCCCAGATGGGACCGACCGATGCTCCCCTCTACCCCTCTTCAAAGAGAGAGGCAGAGGAGGAAAAAGAGACTTACGAGTTTAGAAGGATCTAAACTACTTTAATGAAGTATTAATAATAAAATAAAAGGAAATAATGAGAAATATACAAAACCGTGTCAAGCTCCCAAGATGACAATCACGACACCAGCTGGCACTGGGGTAGTCCCAGGCTGGACTCAGTGACGGACGGGAACTGGATTCCGGATCTGGATTCAGGATCGGGTCCAAAGGCAGACGAACAGACAGAGTCCTCCTCAGACATCAGCCGTTGAAGCAAGAAGGGAAAAAAGAAGGGCGAAAAAGAAAGGCCTGACCCTTTGCTCCGTCAGCTTTTATACTGAGCATGAGGCAGATGGGATGGAATACGCTGTTGGTCAGTTTTGGGTCACCTGTCCTGTCCGCTCCTCCCCGCAGGTGGGACCCCATTATGCTTTTCCGCTTCCGACCCTCCAACGTGGCAAATAACACAGCTGGTTGGCCTTGGGTGTTAGAACAATAAGTGTAAGCAAGAGCCTCCCTGCATACCATGACTGGACATCAGCTATAAACATCGGTCTGATCACTCTGAGAGAGTGAACATTGTCTGCACAATATGCTGTTAATTTCAGTAGTTAAAAGAGGCCCAGCTAAGAAGCGAAGCTACTGAACAAAATTGGTCCTGTTTTACCTCAAACCAGGACATTCCACCCCTTATTCCATACCATTTGCACCTTGCTCAGATTACTATTACTTTTATCTATCAAATCTATGCACACACAGAGGAGATATATATATGTATGGATACATGCAGGTCACTCATCTATGATTATCTTTATATACAAAAGTTTAAGTCCATTTGATTCATGATTGCAGGATCTCATCTCAGGGCAGGAAAGATGGTACAAAATTCATTGTGGTTTGTGCCCGTGGGTAGCATGTTCATCTTGAAGAGCTTGCTGGACGCCAGTTGATGAAGCTAGCTCAGGTTTCATCACCACTGTGTCACCCTGAAAAACACTTATTGAACACTGTTAGTATTATGTAGTGATCAGCATCATACAGCTCAGAACTGAGTATTCTCACCAAGGGTTAAATTCCCTTGGGGTACACATTGAACTTCTCCATCCTTCAGCATCACCCACCAAGTACATCCAGGTCCTTGAGCAAAAACAGTCCCACGAATGGGTTTGCTTTTGTCTGAAGCAGGAGAAACCCAGACAGTTTTTCCTAACATATTCCTTTCATGCACCACAGGGACTTTGTCCCCTTCTACTGTATGTAAAAGGTCTGATTGAGCAGGACCGGCTCGATTGATGGATCCCCTGGTGTTAACTAACCAGGTAGCTTGCTCTAAATGCTTGTCCCAATTTTTAAAGGTTCCACCACCTATTGCTTTTAGGGTGGTTTTTAACAGTCCATTATATCGCTCAATCTTCCCAGAAGCTGGTGCATGATAGGGGATATGATATATCCATTCAATGCCATGTTCTTTGGCCCAATTACTTATGAGATTGTTTTTAAAATGAGTCCCATTGTCTGACTCAATTCTTTCTGGAGTGCCATGTCGCCACAAGACTTGCTTTTCAAGGCCCAGGATGGTATTCCGGGCAGTGGCATGGGGCACAGCATAGGTTTCCAACCATCCGGTGCTTGCTTCCACCATTGTAAGCACATAGCGCTTACCCTGGCGAGTTTGAGGGAGTGTGATGTAGTCAATTTGCCAAGCCTCCCCATATTTATATTTCAGCCATCGTCCTCCATACCACAAAGGTTTTAACCTTTTAGCTTGCTTGATTTCGGCGCATGTTTCACAGTCGTGGATAACCTGCGCAATAGCATCCATGGTTAAACCCACCCCTCGGTCACGGGCCCATTTATAGGTTGCATCCCTTCCTTGATGACCTGAAGTGTCATGGGCCCACCGAGCTAAGAATAGTTCACCTTTATGTTCCCAGTCCAAGTCTGTCTGGAAAATTTTAGCAGCCTGATCCACTTGCTGATTGTTTCGATGTTCCTCGGTGGCTCGACTCATGGGTACATGGGCATCTACATGACGTACCTTTACGACTAGGTTCCCTAGCTGGGCAGCAATGTCTTGCCACAATTCAGCCGCCCAGATGGGTTTACCTCTGCGCTGCCAGTTGCTCTGCTTCCACTGCTTTAACCACCCCCACAGAGCATTTGCCACCATCCATGAGTCAGTATAGAGATAGAGTATTGGCCACTTTTCTCGTTCGGCAACATCTAACACCAGCTGGATGGCTTTTACCTCTGCAAATTGACTCAATTCACCTTCTCCTTCAGCAGCTTCTGCGACTCGTCGTGTAGGACTCCACACAGCAGCTTTCCACCTTCGATGCTTTCCTACAATACGACAAGATCCGTCTGTAAACAGAGCATACTGTTTCTCATCATCTGAGAGTTCGTTATATGGTGGAGCTTCCTCAGCACGTGTCACCACCTCCTCTGGTGGCATTCCAAAGTCTTTGCCTTCGGGCCAATTTGTGATCACTTCTACGATTCCTGGACGGTTTGGGTTTCCTATTCGAGCTCGCTGTGTGATTAAGGCAACCCACTTACTCCAGGCAGCATCGGTGGCATGATGAGTAGAAGGAACTTTACCCTTGAACATCCAGCCCAGTACTGGTAATCGGGGCGCCAGGAGGAGCTGTGCCTCAGTACCAATTACTTCTGAAGCAGCTCTAACTCCTTCATATGCTGCCAAGATTTCTTTCTCAGTTGGAGTATAGTTGGCCTCGGAGCCTTTATACCCTCGACTCCAGAATCCTAGGGGTCGACCTCGAGTCTCCCCTGGTGCTTTCTGCCAAAGGCTCCAGGTAGGGCCATTGTCCCCAGCTGCGGTGTAGAGCACATTTTTAATGTCTCGTCCAGTTCGGACTGGTCCAAGGGCTACTGCATGCACAATCTCTTGTTTCATTTGCTCAAAGGCTTGTCATTGCTCAGGGCCCCGCATAAACTCATTTTTCTTTCGAGTCACTTCGTAGAGAGGTTTTACAATCTGGCTATAACCTGGAATATGCATTCTCCAGAAACCCACAACACCTAAAAAGGCTTGTGTTTCCTTTTTGTTAGTAGGTGGGGACATAGATGTTATTTTGTTAATTATGTCCATTGGGATTTGGCGACGTCCATCTTGCCACTTAACTCCCAAGAACTGGATCTCTTGTGCAGGTCCCTTGACCTTACCTCTTTTTATAGCAAAACCTGCTTTCAGAAGAATCTTAATGATTTTCCTGCCTTTCTTGAAAACTTCTTCTGCTGTGTTACCCCACACAATGATGTCGTCGATGTATTGTAAGTGTTCTGGAGCTCCACCCTTCTCCAGTGCGGTCTGGATCAGTCCATGGCAAACAGTAGGGCTGTGTTTCCACCCCTGGGGCAGTCGATTCCAGGTGTACTGGACACCCCTCCAGGTGAAAGCAAACTGTGGCCTGCACTCTGCTGCTAAAGGAATAGAGAAAAAGGCATTAGCAATGTCAATTGTAGCATACCATTTGGCTGCCTTTGACTCCAGTTCATACTGAAGTTCTAGCATGTCTGGCACAGCAGCACTCAGTGGTGGTGTGACTTCATTCAGGCCACGGTAGTCTGCTGTCAGTCTCCAGTCCCCATCAGACTTCTGCACTGGCCATATAGGGCTGTTAAAGGATGAGCGAGTCTTGCTGATCACTCCTTGGCTCTCTAGCCGTCGAATCAGGTTATGGATGGGAATTAAGGAGTCTCGGTTGGTGTGATACTGTCGTCGATGCACCGTGGCAGTAGCAATTGGCACCTGCTGATCTTTAACCCTCAGCAGTCCCACAACAGAAGGGTCATCTGAAAGACCAGGGAAGGCTGACAGCTGTGTAACATCCTCAGTCTCTACAGCTGCTATACCAAAAGCCCACCGATACCCTTTTGGGTCTTTAAAATACCCTCTCTTGAGATAGCCTATGCCAAGGATGCACGGAGCATCTGGACCAGTCACAATGGGGTGTTTCTCCCATTTATTCCCAGTTAGGCTCACTTCGGCCTCTAATACAGTCAGTTCTTGAGATCCTCCTGTCACTCCAGAAATAGTGACAGTTTCTGCCCCTTTATGATTCGATGGCAATAGGGTACACTGTGCACCAGTGTCCACCAGGGCTTTATATTTTTGTGGCTCTAATGTGCCAGGCCATCGAATCCACACAGTCCAATAAATTCGGTTGTCCCTTTCCTCCTCCTGGCTGGAGGCAGGGCACCTCTAACGTCAACCATAGTACCTGTTCCTACCTGGACCGTAGGATCGCCTACTGTAGGTCGGAGCAGCATGCCTCCTGTAAGAATTCTTTCTTCTATCTGCTTTACTTTGCAACTCAAGCACCCGTGCCTGTAAGGCTGAGATAGGTTCTCCATCCCACTTCCTCATATCCTCTCCATAGTTGCAGAGGCACAGACACAGGAAATCTCGGAGTGGGTTCGATTGGTCTTGAGTTGGAGAGTGTTTTTTTTCTCTTGAGTAGGAGGGCGTGTTTTCTTAGTAGCTGCAACATGGGTCTGTGCAGGGGAAGAATGGGATTTTTCCTCCACCTTGGTTAATGTATCAAGCAGTTTATCGGTGTGCTCAACTATTTTCTTGGTCATTTGCTCCATTGTCTCAGTCATTTTCTCAGTGACCACAGTCAGTTTTTCCACAGTTGCCACAGAAAAAGGACGAGAGAGACTGTCTTCATACTGTCGTACCTTGTTAACCACTTCGCTTACAGTTGGTGTGTCGGTATCGGATGCTCCCCAGACCATTGTTGACAATGTGTGGGAATATGTTGGTGGTGCACTTTGTACAAACTTTTTTAGCATGGATCGTTTGCATGGCATCTTATCAGGATCTACAGTCACTTGCCTATCACTATAAATCACCTCTCGCACAGCCAATTCTCTCAGGTACTTAATACCTTTTTCCATGTTGGTCCATTTACTTGGATGGCATTCGATATCATCCTTGAAGGGATACCTGCGCTTTATGGCTGACATCAGTCGCCTCCAGAGACTGAGAGTGCGTGTCTTTCTCCCAATCCCTTCATCGATACCTCCATCCTTGGCCAGGTTTCCCAACTGCTTAGCTTCTCTGCCATCTACATCTATAGTATCAGCCCCACTATCCCAGCATCGGAGCAACCAGGAGATGAGTGTTTCACCTTCATGACGACTAAAGTCCTTCCTAATATTTCTCAAATCCTTCATAGAGAGGGATTTAAAAATTACCTCTACATCTGAGTCTTCCTGTGATGAGGCTGCCCGAGAAGGACTCTGCTCTCTGTCTGTTTTAAAAGGTCTCTTTCCATTGTCTGGTTTAGACGGACCCTCCCCTGGGTCTACTTTGGAAGGGCCCTCTCCTGGGTCTCTGTCAGAACTCTCTCCCAAGCTATCTGGCTCGTGCTGGTCCTTGTCGAAAGCGACAGGGGCATGAGCTGACTTCTTTCTGTGCTTTTTGGCGACTGGGGCAACTGGTACCGGTTCTGATGGAATTTGAGCAGCAGCGGTACTCGTTGTCGTGGCTGGAGTCGCCTGTGCCGGGACAGGCGCTGTTGCAGTGGGGGGGGCGGCCGGCGGTGCTGATGCCGCTGCAGGCGGGGGCGGAGGCGCCTGTGCCGGGACGGGCGGCGGAGTGGGCGGTGCTGCTGCGGTGGGGGGGGGGCGGCCGGCGGCGGCGGCGGCGGTGCCTGTGTCGGGACAGGCGGCGGAGGCGCCGGTGTTGTTGCGGTGGGGGGGGGCGGCCGGCGGGGGTGGTGCCGCTGCGGGCGGCGGCGGTGCCGTGGCTCGCGCCGCTGCCCGTCGCGGCGCTGCTGCGGTCTGAGTGGCGGCAGCGCACGTTACCCTATAGCCACCCCTGTACCGGTATTTCACAAAAACCCACCCCTGCAACACGTTCAGGAAAACCGACAGCAAAATCACGATCTTAAGGAGGTAACCATCCTTATCGTCACAGCCCAGAAGGTTTCCAAGCCCTGGCTCTGATGGTGTCACATTAATATAACTATTCAAGGGCGAAGTAAACTTTCCCAGGGTAGAACCAAAAGTGTAATTAGTAACAGAATCCATCACACGATGCCCGAGATATGCAGGTAGAGCCGTTACCCAACTAATCATGTTATAGACCTGAATCGTGAACCACACCAATACAGCACATTTAAACCTTCGCATAAAAACACAAAGAGTAAATAAACTTTGCAATGCATTTGGCAGGTTAAACAGAGTTGACTGAATCAAGTGCAAACCAAGCTCTTTAAAGGCACGATACAACATCTCGTTTAAGAACGACATGCTGTAAGGTGTCTGCTCTAATCTCAGAACAAGACGGAATTCAAACTATTCAGGCAATTTATCACAGCTCTGGTCGAGCACTGCTCGAGCCCCACGTTGGGCGCCAATTAATCTGTCGTGGTTTAGGCCAAATCGGCCACTGGGGACATAGGGGACCCCAGATGGGACCGACCGATGCTCCCCTCTACCCCTCTTCAAAGAGAGAGGCAGAGGAGGAAAAAGAGACTTACGAGTTTAGAAAGATCTAAACTACTTTAATGAAGTATTAATAATAAAATAAAAGGAAATAATGAGAAATATACAAAACCGTGTCAAGCTCCCAAGATGACAATCACGACACCGGCTGGCACTGGGGTAGTCCCAGGCTGGACTCAGTGACGGACGGGAACTGGATTCCGGATCTGGATTCAGGATCGGGTCCAAAGGCAGACGAACAGACAGAGTCCTCCTCAGACATCAGCCGTTGAAGCAAGAAGGGAAAAAAGAAGGGCGAAAAAGAAAGGCCTGACCCTTTGCTCCGTCAGCTTTTATACTGAGCATGAGGCAGATGGGATGGAATACGCTGTTGGTCAGTTTTGGGTCACCTGTCCTGTCCGCTCCTCCCCGCAGGTGGGACCCCATTATGCTTTTCCGCTTCCGACCCTCCAACGTGGCAAATAACACAGCTGGTTGGCCTTGGGTGTTAGAACAATAAGTGTAAGCAAGAGCCTCCCTGCATACCATGACTGGACATCAGCTATAAACATCGGTCTGATCACTCTGAGAGAGTGAACATTGTCTGCACAATATGCTGTTAATTTCAGTAGTTAAAAGAGGCCCAGCTAAGAAGCGAAGCTACTGAACAAAATTGGTCCTGTTTTACCTCAAACCAGGACATTCCACCCCTTATTCCATACCATTTGCACCTTGCTCAGATTACTATTACTTTTATCTATCAAATCTATGCACACACAGAGGAGATATATATATGTATGGATACATGCAGGTCACTCATCTATGATTATCTTTATATACAAAAGTTTAAGTCCATTTGATTCATGATTGCAGGATCTCATCTCAGGGCAGGAAAGATGGTACAAAATTCATTGTGGTTTGTGCCCGTGGGTAGCATGTTCATCTTGAAGAGCTTGCTGGACGCCAGTTGATGAAGCTAGCTCAGGTTTCATCACCACTGTGTCACCCTGAAAAACACTTATTGAACACTGTTAGTATTATGTAGTGATCAGCATCATACAGCTCAGAACTGAGTATTCTCACCAAGGGTTAAATTCCCTTGGGGTACACATTGAACTTCTCCATCCTTCAGCATCACCCACCAAGTACATCCAGGTCCTTGAGCAAAAACAGTCCCACGAATGGGTTTGCTTTTGTCTGAAGCAGGAGAAACCCAGACAGTTTTTCCTAACATATTCCTTTCATGCACCACAGGGACTTTGTCCCCTTCTACTGTATGTAAAAGGTCTGATTGAGCAGGACCGGCTCGATTGATGGATCCCCTGGTGTTAACTAACCAGGTAGCTTGCTCTAAATGCTTGTCCCAATTTTTAAAGGTTCCACCACCTATTGCTTTTAGGGTGGTTTTTAACAGTCCATTATATCGCTCAATCTTCCCAGAAGCTGGTGCATGATAGGGGATATGATATATCCATTCAATGCCATGTTCTTTGGCCCAATTACTTATGAGATTGTTTTTAAAATGAGTCCCATTGTCTGACTCAATTCTTTCTGGAGTGCCATGTCGCCACAAGACTTGCTTTTCAAGGCCCAGGATGGTATTCCGGGCAGTGGCATGGGGCACAGCATAGGTTTCCAACCATCCGGTGCTTGCTTCCACCATTGTAAGCACATAGCGCTTACCCTGGCGAGTTTGAGGGAGTGTGATGTAGTCAATTTGCCAAGCCTCCCCATATTTATATTTCAGCCATCGTCCTCCATACCACAAAGGTTTTAACCTTTTAGCTTGCTTGATTTCGGCGCATGTTTCACAGTCGTGGATAACCTGCGCAATAGCATCCATGGTTAAACCCACCCCTCGGTCACGGGCCCATTTATAGGTTGCATCCCTTCCTTGATGACCTGAAGTGTCATGGGCCCACCGAGCTAAGAATAGTTCACCTTTATGTTCCCAGTCCAAGTCTGTCTGGAAAATTTTAGCAGCCTGATCCACTTGCTGATTGTTTCGATGTTCCTCGGTGGCTCGACTCATGGGTACATGGGCATCTACATGACGTACCTTTACGACTAGGTTCCCTAGCTGGGCAGCAATGTCTTGCCACAATTCAGCCGCCCAGATGGGTTTACCTCTGCGCTGCCAGTTGCTCTGCTTCCACTGCTTTAACCACCCCCACAGAGCATTTGCCACCATCCATGAGTCAGTATAGAGATAGAGTATTGGCCACTTTTCTCGTTCGGCAACATCTAACACCAGCTGGATGGCTTTTACCTCTGCAAATTGACTCAATTCACCTTCTCCTTCAGCAGCTTCTGCGACTCGTCGTGTAGGACTCCACACAGCAGCTTTCCACCTTCGATGCTTTCCTACAATACGACAAGATCCGTCTGTAAACAGAGCATACTGTTTCTCATCATCTGAGAGTTCGTTATATGGTGGAGCTTCCTCAGCACGTGTCACCACCTCCTCTGGTGGCATTCCAAAGTCTTTGCCTTCGGGCCAATTTGTGATCACTTCTACGATTCCTGGACGGTTTGGGTTTCCTATTCGAGCTCGCTGTGTGATTAAGGCAACCCACTTACTCCAGGCAGCATCGGTGGCATGATGAGTAGAAGGAACTTTACCCTTGAACATCCAGCCCAGTACTGGTAATCGGGGCGCCAGGAGGAGCTGTGCCTCAGTACCAATTACTTCTGAAGCAGCTCTAACTCCTTCATATGCTGCCAAGATTTCTTTCTCAGTTGGAGTATAGTTGGCCTCGGAGCCTTTATACCCTCGACTCCAGAATCCTAGGGGTCGACCTCGAGTCTCCCCTGGTGCTTTCTGCCAAAGGCTCCAGGTAGGGCCATTGTCCCCAGCTGCGGTGTAGAGCACATTTTTAATGTCTCGTCCAGTTCGGACTGGTCCAAGGGCTACTGCATGCACAATCTCTTGTTTCATTTGCTCAAAGGCTTGTCATTGCTCAGGGCCCCGCATAAACTCATTTTTCTTTCGAGTCACTTCGTAGAGAGGTTTTACAATCTGGCTATAACCTGGAATATGCATTCTCCAGAAACCCACAACACCTAAAAAGGCTTGTGTTTCCTTTTTGTTAGTAGGTGGGGACATAGATGTTATTTTGTTAATTATGTCCATTGGGATTTGGCGACGTCCATCTTGCCACTTAACTCCCAAGAACTGGATCTCTTGTGCAGGTCCCTTGACCTTACCTCTTTTTATAGCAAAACCTGCTTTCAGAAGAATCTTAATGATTTTCCTGCCTTTCTTGAAAACTTCTTCTGCTGTGTTACCCCACACAATGATGTCGTCGATGTATTGTAAGTGTTCTGGAGCTCCACCCTTCTCCAGTGCGGTCTGGATCAGTCCATGGCAAACAGTAGGGCTGTGTTTCCACCCCTGGGGCAGTCGATTCCAGGTGTACTGGACACCCCTCCAGGTGAAAGCAAACTGTGGCCTGCACTCTGCTGCTAAAGGAATAGAGAAAAAGGCATTAGCAATGTCAATTGTAGCATACCATTTGGCTGCCTTTGACTCCAGTTCATACTGAAGTTCTAGCATGTCTGGCACAGCAGCACTCAGTGGTGGTGTGACTTCATTCAGGCCACGGTAGTCTGCTGTCAGTCTCCAGTCCCCATCAGACTTCTGCACTGGCCATATAGGGCTGTTAAAGGATGAGCGAGTCTTGCTGATCACTCCTTGGCTCTCTAGCCGTCGAATCAGGTTATGGATGGGAATTAAGGAGTCTCGGTTGGTGTGATACTGTCGTCGATGCACCGTGGCAGTAGCAATTGGCACCTGCTGATCTTTAACCCTCAGCAGTCCCACAACAGAAGGGTCATCTGAAAGACCAGGGAAGGCTGACAGCTGTGTAACATCCTCAGTCTCTACAGCTGCTATACCAAAAGCCCACCGATACCCTTTTGGGTCTTTAAAATACCCTCTCTTGAGATAGCCTATGCCAAGGATGCACGGAGCATCTGGACCAGTCACAATGGGGTGTTTCTCCCATTTATTCCCAGTTAGGCTCACTTCGGCCTCTAATACAGTCAGTTCTTGAGATCCTCCTGTCACTCCAGAAATAGTGACAGTTTCTGCCCCTTTATGATTCGATGGCAATAGGGTACACTGTGCACCAGTGTCCACCAGGGCTTTATATTTTTGTGGCTCTAATGTGCCAGGCCATCGAATCCACACAGTCCAATAAATTCGGTTGTCCCTTTCCTCCTCCTGGCTGGAGGCAGGGCACCTCTAACGTCAACCATAGTACCTGTTCCTACCTGGACCGTAGGATCGCCTACTGTAGGTCGGAGCAGCATGCCTCCTGTAAGAATTCTTTCTTCTATCTGCTTTACTTTGCAACTCAAGCACCCGTGCCTGTAAGGCTGAGATAGGTTCTCCATCCCACTTCCTCATATCCTCTCCATAGTTGCAGAGGCACAGACACAGGAAATCTCGGAGTGGGTTCGATTGGTCTTGAGTTGGAGAGTGTTTTTTTTTCTCTTGAGTAGGAGGGCGTGTTTTCTTAGTAGCTGCAACATGGGTCTGTGCAGGGGAAGAATGGGATTTTTCCTCCACCTTGGTTAATGTATCAAGCAGTTTATCGGTGTGCTCAACTATTTTCTTGGTCATTTGCTCCATTGTCTCAGTCATTTTCTCAGTGACCACAGTCAGTTTTTCCACAGTTGCCACAGAAAAAGGACGAGAGAGACTGTCTTCATACTGTCGTACCTTGTTAACCACTTCGCTTACAGTTGGTGTGTCGGTATCGGATGCTCCCCAGACCATTGTTGACAATGTGTGGGAATATGTTGGTGGTGCACTTTGTACAAACTTTTTTAGCATGGATCGTTTGCATGGCATCTTATCAGGATCTACAGTCACTTGCCTATCACTATAAATCACCTCTCGCACAGCCAATTCTCTCAGGTACTTAATACCTTTTTCCATGTTGGTCCATTTACTTGGATGGCATTCGATATCATCCTTGAAGGGATACCTGCGCTTTATGGCTGACATCAGTCGCCTCCAGAGACTGAGAGTGCGTGTCTTTCTCCCAATCCCTTCATCGATACCTCCATCCTTGGCCAGGTTTCCCAACTGCTTAGCTTCTCTGCCATCTACATCTATAGTATCAGCCCCACTATCCCAGCATCGGAGCAACCAGGAGATGAGTGTTTCACCTTCATGACGACTAAAGTCCTTCCTAATATTTCTCAAATCCTTCATAGAGAGGGATTTAAAAATTACCTCTACATCTGAGTCTTCCTGTGATGAGGCTGCCCGAGAAGGACTCTGCTCTCTGTCTGTTTTAAAAGGTCTCTTTCCATTGTCTGGTTTAGACGGACCCTCCCCTGGGTCTACTTTGGAAGGGCCCTCTCCTGGGTCTCTGTCAGAACTCTCTCCCAAGCTATCTGGCTCGTGCTGGTCCTTGTCGAAAGCGACAGGGGCATGAGCTGACTTCTTTCTGTGCTTTTTGGCGACTGGGGCAACTGGTACCGGTTCTGATGGAATTTGAGCAGCAGCGGTACTCGTTGTCGTGGCTGGAGTCGCCTGTGCCGGGACAGGCGCTGTTGCAGTGGGGGGGGGCGGCCGGCGGTGCTGATGCCGCTGCAGGCGGGGGCGGAGGCGCCTGTGCCGGGACGGGCGGCGGAGTGGGCGGTGCTGCTGCGGTGGGGGGGGGCGGCCGGCGGCGGCGGCGGCGGTGCCTGTGTCGGGACAGGCGGCGGAGGCGCCGGTGTTGTTGCGGTGGGGGGGGCGGCCGGCGGGGGTGGTGCCGCTGCGGGCGGCGGCGGTGCCGTGGCTCGCGCCGCTGCCCGTCGCGGCGCTGCTGCGGTCTGAGTGGCGGCAGCGCACGTTACCCTATAGCCGCCCCTGTGCCGGTATTTCACAAAAACCCACCCCTGCAACACGTTCAGGAAAACCGACAGCAAAATCACGATCTTAAGGAGGTAACAATCCTTATCGTCACAGCCCAGAAGGTTTCCAAGCCCTGGCTCTGATGGTGTCACATTAATATAACTATTCAAGGGCGAAGTAAACTTTCCCAGGGTAGAACCAAAAGTGTAATTAGTAACAGAATCCATCACACGATGCCCGAGATATGCAGGTAGAGCCGTTACCCAACTAATCATGTTATAGACCTGAATCGTGAACCACACCAATACAGCACATTTAAACCTTCGCATAAAAACACAAAGAGTAAATAAACTTTGCAATGCATTTGGCAGGTTAAACAGAGTTGACTGAATCAAGTGCAAACCAAGCTCTTTAAAGGCACGATACAACATCTCGTTTAAGAACGACATGCTGTAAGGTGTCTGCTCTAATCTCAGAACAAGACGGAATTCAAACTATTCAGGCAATTTATCACAGCTCTGGTCGAGCACTGCTCGAGCCCCACGTTGGGCGCCAATTAATCTGTCGTGGTTTAGGCCAAATCGGCCACTGGGGACATAGGGGACCCCAGATGGGACCGACCGATGCTCCCCTCTACCCCTCTTCAAAGAGAGAGGCAGAGGAGGAAAAAGAGACTTACGAGTTTAGAAAGATCTAAACTACTTTAATGAAGTATTAATAATAAAATAAAAGGAAATAATGAGAAATATACAAAACCGTGTCAAGCTCCCAAGATGACAATCACGACACCGGCTGGCACTGGGGTAGTCCCAGGCTGGACTCAGTGACGGACGGGAACTGGATTCCGGATCTGGATTCAGGATCGGGTCCAAAGGCAGACGAACAGACAGAGTCCTCCTCAGACATCAGCCGTTGAAGCAAGAAGGGAAAAAAGAAGGGCGAAAAAGAAAGGCCTGACCCTTTGCTCCGTCAGCTTTTATACTGAGCATGAGGCAGATGGGATGGAATACGCTGTTGGTCAGTTTTGGGTCACCTGTCCTGTCCGCTCCTCCCCGCAGGTGGGACCCCATTATGCTTTTCCGCTTCCGACCCTCCAACGTGGCAAATAACACAGCTGGTTGGCCTTGGGTGTTAGAACAATAAGTGTAAGCAAGAGCCTCCCTGCATACCATGACTGGACATCAGCTATAAACATCGGTCTGATCACTCTGAGAGAGTGAACATTGTCTGCACAATATGCTGTTAATTTCAGTAGTTAAAAGAGGCCCAGCTAAGAAGCGAAGCTACTGAACAAAATTGGTCCTGTTTTACCTCAAACCAGGACAGTCATGAAAGAGCTATAGCTTGAGATAGTTAAGGCTTGAATTTCAGGATTATTATACATGTTTGAGGAGTCTCATTTTCCTTTAGTTCTCCTTTTTTGATCTTTTGACAGTAAGCTTTTTGGAACAGCAATACATCTCTAGCTCTATGTTCCAGTGCTAAATATACTAAAAAAAAATAATAATATATTAATCATTATGTGTGCTAAACCTAGGGGAGCAGAGAGAAAGTGGGGAAAAACAGAAAATCTAGAAAGAGAAGGGGCAAGCAATTTCATGCCCCCAAATGGCTTTTTTTCTCTGTAACTGCTTCTTGTTAGCTACTGCTTTCTAGAAAACCAATATCAAAAAGCTCAACTGTGATGTTTTCCTTGAGTACCATCTTTTAGTTTAAGCTATGTGAAAATTATACAAGTGATATGGCTGGCAGTAACATAGACCTTTTGAATCACGTCCACTACCCTGATGTCCAGTTTGTGGCTGGAAGCTGAGAACTCTATTCATTTCTCCCTTAACTGTGTACTTGTCATTGCAAATACTCAGCAGAATCAGTCTGATGAAAAAGGAACACAACTGGTGGCACTGACAAGAAAATGTCTCTCTGAATACCTGAGAGAAAGTATATTCAATGTAACTTCTTATTAATCTGCTAAATAGTGTTTTCATTAACTTTATGTGTAAACATTTTTATTTTACTATATTTTCATAATTGTTATTATGGACAGAATGGCTGATCTTCACTGAGTTTATGACTATATTAGAACTATATCTGACAGTTTAGGACACTGAGGGAATTTATACTGGAAATCACAATGTCTGATACTTTCTCTCAAGATGGCTTGAAGACTTACTAGCCTTCAATTAGCCTTAGCTTAGCTTTTTCTCCATTTTCATTAACAGGCACCATCTTTAATCTGTGTTTTTGTTTTGGGACTCCAGTTTGACTGGCATCTCCAGGTTTGCAGTAATTTAATCATATAATAATTGAATGAATTAGTAAATTACAAAGGTATATTCTTGCTGGTTATCACGCCAGTTCAGTTGTCGTGTTGCAATTCTTGGATGTCCATCAAACTTTGGTGGTCTAGGATGCTTAGGGCATTTTGGGACAGGAGTATAAGCAGATTTCTAGCTACCTAGAGGACTTCAGTAGGGTCAGGCACACACAGACCCTATCAGGGGTAGGCAGCAGCTGAGCTGGACTGTTGTGAACACTATACTTGGGACTGAAGTGCCTCAGATTCATCCATGTTCTGCTTCTATGGCTCTAGTCCTAAGTGTTCACTCTACAGTATTTGCACCATTTCCCCTCTCCATTTGCATGTATGTAACATTTTGTGTATGCGGTTCCAGTTGGTTAGCAGAGTAGGTAGATACTATTTTGGGGCCTAACATTGTTCTTTTAGCTGGATTTATGCTTGAAAACTTGATATAGGAATACAGAGATACAAATCTTAATTTTTTTTTAGCATTTTCACATTTCTGATGTTTTACAGAATCAAAGAATCACAGAATCATCAGGGTTGGAAGGGACCTCTGGAGATCATCTAAGTCCAACCCCCCTGCCACAGCAGGGACACCTACAGCAAGTTGCACAGGACGGCGTCCAGGCGGATTTTGAATGTCTCCAGTGTGGGAGACTCCACAACCTCCCTGGGCAGCCTGTTCCAGTGCTCTGCCACCCTCAAAGGAAAGAAGTTCCTCCTCATGTTAAGATGGAACTTCCTATGCTCAATTTTGTGCCCGTTACCTCTTGTCCTATCACTGGGCACCACTGAAAAAAGACTGTTCCCATCTACCCGGCGCCCTCCCCTTAAGTATTTATAAGTATTGATAAGATTCCCCCCTCAGTCTTCTTTTTTCTAGACTAAAAAGACCCAAGTCCCTGAGCCTTTCCTCATAAGAAGGATGTTCCAATCCCCTAATCATCTTAGTAGCCCTTTGCTGGACTCTCTCCAGCAGTTCCCTGTCCTTCTTGACCCGGGGAGCCCAGAACTGGACACAGTACTCCAGATGCAGCCTCACCAGGGCAGAGTAGAGGGGGAGGATGACCTCCCTCGACCTGCTGGCCACACTTTTCTTGATGCACCCCAGGATGCCATTGGCCTTCTTGGCCACCAGGGCACATTGCTGGCTCATGGTCATCCTGTTGTCCACCAGGACTCCCAGGTCCCTTTCCACACTAAACCATGTCCCTAAGCACCATGTCTACCTGTCTTTTAAATACCTCCAGGCATGGTGACTCAACAACTTCCCTTGGCAGCCTGTTCCAATGCTTGACAACACTTTCGGTGAAGATATATTTCCTAATATTCAATCTAAACCTACCCTGACGCAACTTGAGGCCATTTCTTCTTGTCCTATTGCTTGTTACTAGCGAGAAGAGGTCGACTCCCGCCTCTCTGCAACCTCCTTTCAGGTAGTTGTAGAGAGCGATAAGGTCTCCCCTCAGCCTCCTTTTCTCCAGGTTAAACCACCTCAGTTCCCTCAGCTGCTCCTCATAAGACTTGTGCTCTAGACCCCCCACCAGTTTGTTGCTCTTCTTTGGATGTGTCCCAGCACCTCAATATCTTTCATGTAGTGAGGGGCCCAAAACTGAACGCAGTACTCGATGTGGGGCTTAATCAATGCTGAGTACAGGGGGATGATCAGTTCCCTAGTCCTGCTGGCCACACTATTTCTAATAAAAGCTAGGATGCTATTGGTCTATGTCAGGGTGGTTGAAGTCCCCCAGCAGGATGAGACCCTGCGAGTGCAATGCCTCCTGTAGCTGGAGTAAGAAGGCTTCGTCAATAGGCTCCCCTTGATTGAGTAGCCTCTAGTAAACACCAACCACAAGGTTCCCTTTATTTCCTCGGTCTCTAATTCTTACCCATAAGCTTTCAACCTGCCCAAGGCTATTCTTCAGAGACAGCTCTTCACATTCTATCCATTTCTTGATGTAGAGGGCAACCCCTCCTTTCTTGCCTGTCCCTTCTGGCTTGTAGCCATCGATAGCTGCACTCCAGTCATGGGATTTGTCCCACCAGGTTTCAGTAATAGCAACTAGGTCGTAGCTTTCTAGCAGCACAATGGCTTCCAGCTCCTCCTGTTTGTTGCCCGTGCTGTGTGCATTGGTATAGAGGCACTTCAGCTGGGCTCTCAACTGTGTCACCTTCTTAGAGAAACACCCCTTAATTCCTTTGAGGTATTTCACTGGTGCTTCCCTCTTGGCTCCTATTACCTCAGAAGCTCCTGGCTAAGACTTCAAGTGTGCTCCAGTGTACCCAGCACGTCTCAGAGCAACAGGCTGAGGGCCCTCGCTAGTACCCCGCCCCTCTAACCTTGGCGTGTCATCCCACAGTTGCCAAAGGCAAGCCTGATATTATTCCCCCTCAAGTCTAGTTTAAATCAACAGCCCTGCTGGCTCGTGAGCAAAGACCCTCTTCCCCCTTTGAGAAAGGTGAATCCCATCCGAGGCCAGCAGGCCTGGCACCGTGTAGACCATTCCATTATTGAAAACCCCAAAATGTTTGTTAATAATTTATTTTTATTGCAATCACGATTTGCATCCTCCAAGCACATAGGTACGGACAATGTTTGATGACTTTCAAACAGAAACAGTTTCATAATTCTCACCAAAACTTTACAAAGACTGAAGTTCTCATTTCATTTATATTAAGTTTAAAATGATTGTAAACTGAATCTAATTTAATATCACATGGCTACTTCCTCCTTCTGAAGTTTACATTAAAAATCCTTTTCTATTTATTTTGAAGAGGATAGGTTTTATGTTCCTTCTTTATAATTAAAGGTAGGACTAGGTGCATTACTGATTGCAGTGCTGGAAAAAAAACAAACAAACTCCTGAGTTTCATAGAATCATAGAATCGTTTAGGTTGGAAGGGACCTTTAAGGTCATCAAGTCCAACCGTTAACCTAAAACTGCAAAAACCACCACTAAACCATGTCCCTACACGTCTTTTGAATACCTCCAGGGATGGTGACACCACCACTTCCCTGGGCAGCCTGTTCCAATGCTTGAAAACCCTTTCTGTGAAGAACTTTTTCCTAATATCCATCCTAAACCTCCCCTGGTGCAACTTGATGCCACTTCCCCTTGTCCTGTCGCTTCTTACTTGGGAGAAGAAATCTACCCCCACCTCACTATAACCTGCTTTCAGGTAGTTGTAGAGAGCCAGAAGGTCTCCCCTCAGCCTCCTTTTCACCAGGCTAAACAACCCCAGTTCCCTCAGCTGCTCCTCATAAGACTTGTTCTCCAGACCCTTCACCAGCTTTTTTGCCCTTCTTTGGACGCACACCAGCACCTCAATGTCTTTCTTGTAGAGAGGGGGCCAAAACTCAACGCAGTATTTAAGGTGCGGCCTCACCAGTGCCGAGTACAGGGGGACAATCACTTCCCTAGTGCCACGATTGAGAGACGGGACACAGCTTGATGCAAGCAAGATGTCGTTTTATTAAGATCCTTTACACTCTTTTATACAAATCAGAAGGCAAATTAGAAGACAGCGTGTCTTCAGCTGATTGGTTAATTCTTTATACTAGACACTTACTGATGAGTTAATACAAATGCTAACACTAACATATTTTTCTAAGCTTATCTCAAGCCAAACAATAGTTTCTGCTTTCAAAATAACTCTCTTATTCTTAGACAAAGCAAGCACTCTCTGTTCCTTCTAAGCAAGACTGCTATCCTGTTTTCCCCAGGGCTTGTGACCAACAAGTTCCAAAACGTCCTCCTTTATCAGTTGAGCAGTACTGGAGATTTTGCTGAGACCAGTCGAGCCCTGACCTAAATCTCCCCCTTCCTGTTGCACAAGAACCTTCTTTACAGAGTGCGCTATTAATCTTTGCAAGCACTGTAACAGACAGGGTAAAAAAAGCAACAAAAGAATAAAAACAGCCAAAGCATACACAGCCGTTTTTAGCAGGCTTTTCAACCATCCTGATAGACCCCACTCTCCAAAAAGTCTGTCCAGCCAATCCCAGCTGTCGTTTTGACGAAGTTTGGAGACCTCATTTTTGAGCTGTTGAATGCTAGAATGGATTGACTCTGAATGATCAGAAAGATTCATACAACACATACCTTCAAAGTCCTCACAGCCATGACCTTGTGCTAAAAGCAAAATATAGCAGCCCTATTTTGCAATGTAGCATGACGAACACTATCTACATCTAATAAAAGACCAGACAATGCCTTGCTAGTAGCATTTGTTTGTTTAGCAAGCCAGCAGCCAAGCTTATCTAAAGTTGCTAACGCTCTCCCAGCAGCGGCTCTGGGCAGTAGGAGAGAGGCAGCAAAGCGTTGGCTAAAAGACCAAAACTCCACATTATCATTACAATTAGGGGTATAGGTATGGACACCATGCTTTGCCCTATGAGATTTAAAATGATTAGATAAAAAGGTAGCTTGGGAGCCCATCGATGTGCTTGTCTAAGACTAATTGCTGTAGCAATTTTTTGTAAAGAGTTAACGGCTTCAGGATCGAGACTGCGGGGGGAACACAAGTCAGTGTCCCCTTTAAGCAGTTTGAATAAGGGACTTAAGTCCGCGTTAGAAATTCCCAACAGTGGTAGGACCCAATTGATTGTCCCCAACAATTTTTGTACATCGTGTAAGTTTTGTATGTCTGTCTGTATCTGTAAAGGCTGGGGAGTTATAGTCTGAGCCCTGATGCGCCAGCCTAAGTATTTCCATGGTGGTATTTTTTGAATTTTCTCCGGCGCAATACAGAGGCCTGCCAAGTTGACGGCAGCCATGACAAGGGCTACGGTTTCCTCCATGGCTTCATAATGTTGTGCGGCCACCAGGATGTCATCCATATAATGGTACAGCAAGACATCGGGCATTGCAGTTCTGACAGGACTGAGTACTTTAGCTACATACCACTGACAAATTGTAGGGCTATTCTTCATTCCTTGTGGCAGCACAACCCACTGATATCTTTGCAACGGGGCTTGCATGTTGACGCTTGGAACTGAAAAGGCGAATTTAGGAGCATCATCTGGATGCAGTGGGATATTAAAAAAGCAGTCTTTGAGGTCGATAACAGTCAAGTGCCAATCTCGAGGAATCATAGTAGGGGACGGGAGTCCCGGTTGAAGAGCTCCCATATCTTCCATAGCGTCATTAATTTTTCTGAGATCATGGAGCAAACTCCACTTGCCAGTTTGTTTCTTAATAACAAAAACAGGTGAATTCCAAGGACTAGTGGAAGGCACAATATGCCCTTTCGTTAGCTGCTTCATAACTAGTTCTTGGAGGGCGCAAAGCTTTTCCAGAGGTAGGGGCCATTGATCTACCCAAATAGGGGTATCAATTTTCCATGTCAATTTTAGGGTGTCGCGCACTTCAATGGCCCCACCTAAAAATGCGTCCGAATGGACATTCCCCACTGAGACATCACATCACGGCCCCACAGAACCATAGGAACAGGTAACACAAAAGGCTTGACAGAGGCCGTGTGCCCCTCTGGACCCTGGACTTGAATTAGCTCCAAACTCTGGCGACTGTTTCCCGTTCCCCCAATTCCAGCCAAGGTTTGGGAAACATCAGCCAGAGGCTACTGCGGAGGCCACTTAGCCTGAGAAATTACTGTAACATCAGCTCCCGTATCAACAATTCCGCTTAACACTACTTGCTGCCCCCCACGAATAAGAGTACATTGACATATAGGTCGTTTCTGAGAGATGGATTGCACCCACAAAATTTGCGGATTCCCCGTAGACCCAAAGCCTCCTCGCCTCTGTTGTTGAGACTGGCTAGGAGCGGAGGAGCATACCTCCTTGGGAATCAATATTAATTGTGCAATGCGGCTACCTTTCGGCACCGTACAGGGGGGAAATGGGGTCCATGCCATAATTTTAATTTCATCAGTACTGTCAGAGTCAATGATCCCTGATAATACAAAAAGTCCTGTCAAAGTTGTATATGACCTTCCCAATAATAACGCTTGGGTTCTAGGAAGTAAGGGACCTGAGATATTAGTTGACAATAGGTGAACCGAGGAGTCGAGCAATGTTACTGTGTAAGCGGTTGCCAGGTCCAATCCGGTGCTTCCTGCTGTTGCTGGGCAAAGACTTGAGGCACTGCCGCTTCTCTCCGTGGAGGCTGGAACGTAGGCTGCGGAATTTGTGTCTGCGCGCGCCGCTGTCCCGCGCTCCGCGATCGGTTTCCCTGTATCAGTTGACCCTGGAAATCATACTTAGACCGACATTGATTAGCATAATGGCGCCCTTTTCGAGATCTAGGACAGACCCCAGGGGCCTGGGGTTTGGTACCAGCATTGGCAGTCAAACAATTCTTTAGATGACCAGGTTTACCACAACCATAACAATTCCCAGGTCCCACAGAGCCATGCATGGCTGCGAAAGCAGCAGCCATAGCCTCAAACTTATGTTCTACAGTACCAATTCTATTGCAGGCTGTCGTGCCATTCACCGGAACGGAGGGAAGAAGCAGTCACTCAATATGAGGGATCAGCAAACTTCGTTTATTAAAGCACGGTTACACCTTTTATAACAGTCTTAATTAGCTCATACATATTGCAAAAGCCAAGCTCCTTATTGGTTAGGCATCTCAAGGTCTATGTTTGCATGCACATCTTATCACTGCACATAACTCTCATTTCTTTTAACCACAAGTTCCTTATTTAGCTTTTGTTGGAATAAACAAGGGCAGACTGTCCTTGTTATCTATTAGTTCTCACGGGGGCTGCTCCCGGTATTTCTTGAGATCCTGATGACTTGTTATCTATTAGTTCTCACAGGAGCTGCTCTCGGTATTTCTTGAGATCCTGATGAGTCAACATTTCGATGTTGATATGCCCTCGCTCGGCTAGCCAGCTCTCCACAATTCCCCCGTTTTTATTTTGTGCCAGACAAGCGTTATTGGTAACTTGCGTTATAAGCCGCTTAATACATGACAAAGCACAGCTAAGCATTAAAAGCCCTACAATAACTATTACTAAGACCAATACTAAGCTTTGAATTAGCCCCTTTAACCACCCTCCTAGGCCTAACCAATTAGTTAGGCCTTCTAGCCCAAAAAATCCAACGTCTTTCTGTATTTTCTGTGAGTGTTCCATCAGTTGCTTAATCTCCCTGTGGATGGAGCTAGAGTTATCTTCCAAATCCATGCAACACATCCCGTCGAAATCTTCACACCCGTGGCCGTGAGCTAAAAGCAGAAAGTCAATAGCCATGCGGTTCTGCAAAACAGCGTGCTGCACAGGGTCTAACTCTGTTGCTATTGCAGACAGTACCCTGCTAGTTAAATTAGCTTGCTTGACAACCCAACATGAGAGTGTCTCTAAATTTCGGTGTGCGCGGGCCGCCGCTACGCCCGGAGCAAAAAAGGAAGCGAAAACTATCTCCCATTTACTCCAAAGATTGACATTGTCGTTGCAAGTATTATCCAATACCTGCGCCACCTCTCTGCGCCATCTTATGGGGTTGTTCTTTTTAGGATGATGATGCGGCAGAGCGAGACTTAGACGACCAATTGTACAGGGGCCCCCTTCGGGCTTGGAGGGGATTCCATTCCAAGCCCGGTTACCACAGATGAGGAAAAGCCCAGCAGGGAGTCGTCTTGGGTATAATGTGCCCGGGGCTGCATGAGACCAGTTTCTAAGGATGTGGCTACACCAATGTTCCCAGTCGGACTCATTTCCAATTGGGGACACGGGTGTGGGTATTATGACACTACATGGTAGGGAAGATGGCTCCCCGGCACAATGGTCGGAGCTCGCATTTATAAACAGACAGATCTCAATGTGAGTATGATCGTCCTCCCTTATTGCATATTTTAGCAGAGTATATATAGACTCGCAGCAAAGCATGCATATTCAACAACGCTATGATTGGTCCAGCTCCCCTGTTCACGTACAACGCCCCTCAACCCGATTGGCTAAGACCCTCTGTTCACGCGCCTCTGTTTAACTCTTCTCCCGGGCAGGGTGATGTCACCTTTCTTGTTTACTTAGATCTTTTCTCCCTCACTCTGGGTGCTTAGTTCAAACCCTGGGTTGCTCACCAGAACCAAACCATGCCTTTTCTCATTTAACAATCTCTCCACAATTCCCCCTTCTTCTTTTTGAGCAACCCAGGCTTGGTGCACAATTTTCATGAGCATGCGCTGTAGACAAGAGAAGATACATAATACAACTGATATTATAACAACTACAATGAGCAATATAAGCAAGCTAGTTTTCACAATCATAGCTATCCAACTTTTGATTCCCCAACCTGATAGTATTTGATTCAACCATCCCCATTCATCATCTTTTCTCAGCTTTTGCATTCCTTGATATAATTCTCTGATGCTTTGGTGTACTGATTTGGAGTGGTCTGAGAGGTTCATACAACACATCCTGTCAAAAGTCTTCACACCCATGACATGCGTTAATAACAAAATCTATGGCAGCCTTATTCTGGAGTGTAGCGTTAGATTGTTTAGCAAGCCAATATCCTAATTTATTAAGCGTGGTTAAAGCGTGTGCTGCTGCTACTCCTAGTGCAAAAAAAAAAAACAAGGCAAAATTGTTTGTGTAGTACACACAGCTATCTATCATGAGTGATCCTACAAGTTCTAGCTCTTGCGGCTCGGCATGGAGGGGTGGTAGATATGCAGCCCATCCATCCCGGCTATCAGCAAGAGTTGCAGAGCCATTACCTAGGAATTGCGTTTGTAAGTTGGAAGGCCGTTGGTCAGACAGAAGACCGACGAGACAGGTGGAAAATGGATTCTCGGGTGATGCTGTGGATAGGCAGATGGAATCTTGACCGGTCATATTTGCCAAAGCCACCCAGACATTCCTTTGAAACTGCAGGGGTGATCAAGCCCTGCCGTTTCTGCATCCAAAAGAAGGACGCAACTACTTATTAGCAAGCTCTTAAGATTCTTTGGGCCCATTCTGTTGCGCCATCTCCTGGTATTGGTCTGTCCGTCGTCTTTCCAATGCTGGTTTTATCGCTCTGCTCGGGACCCACACTGGGCCTGTTCCTGTAGAGACACACATGTACCCTCGACCATTAAAAATGACTGGCACTGGTCCCACCCATGCTCCGGTGGTCGGGTCTTTATAATGTACCATAAATTTAGGTAGGGTAGTGGTACTATTCAGCTTAATGTTTTGATGGTGTATCACTACTGGCGGTTCCTCTTGATCGCCCATAAGACACAAGTAATTTAGCGTAAACAATACTCTGTGTAATCGCTGTTGTGCATCTGTGTCTTCACCCTTTTGCTTATTTAGATAATCTTTTAGCACTTGATGGGTTCGCTCAACCAAGCCTTGCCCAGTTGGTGAGTGGGGTATTCCTGTTGCGTGCTTAATTCCCCATCTCAGTAGAAAAGTTCTTACCTTTTGACTAATGTATGCAGGCCCGTTGTCTGTTTTAATCTGTTCGGGCACTCCTAACACGGCAAAGCATGCAAGTAAATGCTTGCATACATGATGCGCTTTTTCCATCCACTGATTTCGTTTTAATACTTGCCACATTTTCTCTTTTGGTTGTTGCGAATGTATACGACCATTATAGCCTATTAATGCTTCTTGGATGGAAGTTGAGTTACGCAACCACCATTTTAAATCGGCACTATTCACTGGAATACTGACATCATCAGGTTCCGTTCCACTAATCTCTATGATTCTTGTTCTGCCCTTCCTGATCAACTCCCCTATTGCCTCCGGTCTTGTTTGAATGCTAGACTTGGGTTGTACTCTTAAAAAGACTCATTTTAAAATCTTAAACATGTCTCCTGATGATTTGTCAGCTGATGATTTGTCAGTGGCACAGGTGGGGCGGGGGGGCGGGGGAGAATTTCCCCCTTTCCTGTTTGCCACTGACAAATAACTGCATACGGCGATTCAACAGTATTACAAATTAACAGAGAAATAGGCAACTCCAAGAGCAGTTGCACACCCATTGAATGTCTCCTAGTAAAGTCTGTACGTCTGTCAATGTCCTCAATTGAGTCGTTAAGTCTGTCTTTTGCGGGCGAATTTTCGCGTCTGAAATAGACCATCATCAAGACGTTGCAGCACTGTTCGTAACACTTTGTCTGTATCAGAGGAGGAGCCGAAGGGGCGGGGGGGGGGGCGCGGCGGCGGGGTCGGTCCCGGTGGCGGCGGCCGGTGCGCGGCGGGCCGGTCCTGTCCCGTTCCGGTCCCGTCGTGTCCCGTCTGGTGCCGGCGGGGCGATGCCGTTCCCGGGCGGGCTGTGGTGGCTGCTGTGCTGCCGGCAGGGCTTCACGCTGCTGCGGCGGGACTACGGCGAGGCGGGCCGAGAGGCGGCGCGGGCCGAGGCCGGGCCCAGCATGGGCGACCGCGGAGCGGCGGCGACGGAGGGGGGGGGGGGGAGGGGGGGGGGAGGGGGCAGAGGAGGAGCCGAAGGCATAGGTCGTCATGTTTCTCCTCCTGGCTGCGATGGCGACTGCAGCCGCACCCCCTGCATCTCGGGTGTCGCCGGAGCAGGGTCGGCGCCCGCGCGGACCTCGGCAACAGTTTTACACGTAATTCCAGTCATCCCTTTCACCGCCGGCTGCCCGAAGAACCGTGCCCACGCACCAGGTTTCGTTTCCGTGCTCTCCTGACCCAGCATTTGAGCGGCAGCACAGGCTACTTCTGTCTCTGCTTTCATGGCCTTTAAAGTCTCTAACACCGTGCGCCACAACTCGCGAACAGCCTTTATCTCCTTCTCCTCTTTCTCACTCCCGGTTATCGTTTTTTCCCACATTGTATCACCGAAAGATCGCCACTCCATGGGGGAAAACAACATATGCGTATCTTTAAAATGCCCCCACCGTTGTCCCAACTTAATCCGCTTAATCAGCTGTTTCGGCGCTGTCTCAATCCCTCTCTTAGAGAGAATACTTGCGAGCAGCCTAACAGATCAGGAAGTTCCTTTTTCAAGTCTATTCCTTCAGTGCCCCGCTTCTCTAAGAAGCATTTGAGCAGATTATACGCCGCTTGTCTGTTCATACCTCTATCAGCGCGCTGTTGCAGCCTTTGCAGACTTCGGCGGCGCGTGGCAGGCGGGACAGCCTCTCTAGGTGCTCCCGGGCGCGGGGAAGATATCCCTTTCGCCTCCTGCGCTGCTTACAGGACCGCACTCAACTTCTCCGCCGACCGTGGCTCCCGGACTCCGCTATCGGGTCGCCGGGCCGGACTCCGCTATCGGGTCACCGGGGTCCCTGTTCGGGCGCCAATTTGTCGTGCCATTCGCCGGAACGGAGGGAAGAAGCAGTCACTCAATATGAGGGATCAGCAAACTTCGTTTATTAAAGCACGGTTACACCTTTTATAACAGTCTTAATTAGCTCATACATATTGCAAAAGCCAAGCTCCTTATTGGTTAGGCATCTCAAGGTCTATGTTTGCATGCACATCTTATCACTGCACATAACTCTCATTTCTTTTAACCACAAGTTCCTTATTTAGCTTTTGTTGGAATAAACAAGGGCAGACTGTCTTTGTTATCTATTAGTTCTCACGGGGGCTGCTCCCGGTATTTCTTGAGACCCTGATGAGTCAACATTTCGATGTTGATATGCCCTCGCTCGGCTAGCCAGCTCTCCACAGCAGGCTTCTACCATTTCAATCAATGTGGGGTTTGGATTTGGGAGAGATTTCAACAACTTTTTACAATCCGCATTAGCATTTTCCACGGCTAATTTTAGCAACAAAATTTCCCGCGCATCCACATTGTCTACCTGGCGCTCTACAGCCTGTCTTAATCTATCAATAAATTGCATATAAGGTTCTCGAGGTTCCTGAATGACCGTGGTAAAGGCTTTTTGTGGCTTCTTTGTGTCAGGAACCTTAAAGAAGGCCTTCCTCGCTTCCTCGCGAGTCGCTTCAAGAGCTTCCCTCGGGATATCTCGGGCTTGAGCCACCGGATTAGAGTGCTGGCCTGTGCCAGTAAGATGCTCTATAGTCAGCGCAGCTAAAGCCACGTTAGCATTACCCACATAAGTCGCGAGAAGCGTTTGGAGCCCCCTTTTCCAATGCGACTCCCACAAGGTGTATTGTGTCGGAGTCAATAACTGTGCTAGAGACTTTAAATCATGAGGAGTCATAACATATGTGTCAAATACAGAAGATAACAGGCTCACAAAATAAGGGGAGGAAAGCCCGTGCTCGGTGACGGTACGACGCAGTTCTTTAATTACTGGAAAAGATAAAGCCTCCCACTGTGCCCTTCGACCCTGATAAATCACGGGGGCCACTATCGTTTTCGCAATCTCCAGCTCCCCCTCCTTCAAGGCTTGACGCTTTATGCTAGCCCACACATCATGAGGGTCAGGGGGGTAGAGATTCGGCTTCCATTCGGGATCTGCCGGCCCTGGGTCAAAAGGATCCTCCTCCGGGGGGTATCCTGCAGCACACACCTCTAAAAGTTCAGGGGTTTTCTTATTCTCCGGCAACACCGGAGGTGCTGCGGGAGGGTTTTCCTCCTCCCCCGCTTCGTCTTTATGACTCTTCTCCTGTGCCTTTAAGGTCTCGAAGATGCTCCTCCACCACGGGAGCATACGCTGGGCTTCTGCGTCCCCTATTGTCGCCGCATCCCGCAGTTTCACCCCCACATTGTCCCAAAGCTCCCACGTAAAAATACTAGATGCAGTCACGGTGGGTATTTTCACTTGTACCCATTTAAGCATCATTTTAAGATTGTGCCCAGAAGCATTCTTCCCATGCTTCTGTAAGAGAGCTTTCATAAGCTCATATACGTCTCTCTGAGGAAGACATTTGATTTCCCATGTTTCCCACAGCTCACCTCTCTGCTCCGGAGGGATTTTTAAAGCCGGCTCCTGCTTCCTTTCAGCAGCTCATTCAACGTCCTGTGGGACTCGCAGCATGCCACGCAGATAGGTGGTTTTTCGGATCCTCGAATCACGTCGGGGGTCACCAATTTGCCGCGATTGAGAGACGGGACACAGCTTGATGCAAGCAAGATGTCGTTTTATTAAGATCCTTTACACTCTTTTATACAAATCAGAAGGCAAATTAGAAGACAGCGTGTCTTCAGCTGATTGGTTAATTCTTTATACTAGACACTTACTGATGAGTTAATACAAATGCTAACACTAACATATTTTTCTAAGCTTATCTCAAGCCAAACAATAGTTTCTGCTTTCAAAATAACTCTCTTATTCTTAGACAAAGCAAGCACTCTCTGTTCCTTCTAAGCAAGACTGCTATCCTGTTTTCCCCAGGGCTTGTGACCAACAAGTTCCAAAACGTCCTCCTTTATCACCTACACCCTAGTCCTGCTTGCCACACTATTCCTGATACAGACCAGGAAGCTGTTGGCCTTCTTGGCCACCTGGGCACACTGCTGGCTCATATCCAGCCATCTGTTGACCAACACCCCCAGGTCCTTTTCTGTTGGGCAGCTTTCCAGCCACTCTTCCCCAAGCCTGTAGCATTGCATGGTGTTGTCGTGACTCAAGTTCAGGACTTGGCACTTAGCCTTGTCGAATCTCATACAATTGGCCTCAGCCCATCCATCCAGCCTGTCCAGATCTCTCTGTAGAGCCTTCCTACCCTCAAGCACATCAATACTTCTGCTGCGCAACTTGGTGTCATCTGCAAACTTCCTGAGGGTGCATTCGACCCCCTCATCCAGGTCATTGATAAAGATATTAAACAGAGCTGGCCCCAATACTGAGCCCTGTGGAACATCACTTGTGACGGGCTGCCAACTAGATTTTAATTCCTGTCCTGGTTTGAGGTGAAACAGAACCAATTTTCTGTTCAGTAATTTTACTTTGCAGCTAAGCCTCTTCTAACTCTCTGAAATTCTCTGAAATTAACAGCATATTGTGGAGACACTGTTCTCAGAATAAGACCTGATTAGCTGTAATTTATGCCAAGGCATGGTATGCAGAGAGGGTCTTGCTTATACTTATTGCTCTAACAACCAAGGCCAACCAACTCTGTTACTTGCCCCATTGGAGGGTCAGTAGCAGAAAAGCATAGAGGGGGTTGCACCTGCGGGGAAGAAGGGACAGGACAGGTGACCCAAAACTGACCAACAGGGTATTCCATCCCATCTGCCTCATGCTCAGTATAAAAGCTGAGGGATCAAGGGGTCAGCTCTCTTTGTTCAATTGCTGGTGTCCGAAGAGGACTCTGTTCATCTACCTTTGATCCCAATCTGTGCATTCCTGAATCCAGATCCAGAATCCAGTTCCTGTCTGTCACTGAGTCTAGTCTGGAACTTTCCCGTGCCTGCCAGCGACATGACTGTCATCCTGGGAGCTTGATACAGTTTTGTATATAATGTATATATTTATTTTATTTTTATTATTTTATTAATATTTCATTAAAGTAGTTTAGTTTCTTTTAAACTCATAAGTCTCTCTCTCTCTCTCCCTCCTCTTCTTGGAGAGAGAGGTGGGCATCTGTCGTTCATCTCAGTGGTCAGTCCGGCCCAAACCACGACAGATTTATTGGTGCCCAAACATGACAACTCCATTCACCACAACTCTTTGGGCCTGGACATCCAGCCGGTTTTTTACCCAGTGAACACTATACCCATACAAGCCATGAGCAGCCAGTTTCCCCAGGAGAATGCTGTGGGAAACGGTGTCAAAGGCTTTACTGAAGTCCAGGTAAACAACATTCACAGCCTTTCCCTCATCCACTAAGCAGGTCACTTTGTCATAGAAGGAGATCAGGTTTGTCAAGCAGGACCTGCTTTTCATAAACCCATGCTGACTGGGCCTGATCACCTGGTTGTCCTGTATGTGCCACGTGATGGCACTGAGGATGCTCTGCTCCATAACCTTCCTCGGCACTGAGGTCAGACTGACAGGCCTATAGTTCCCTGGATCCTCCTTCCGGCCCTTCTTGTAGATGGGTGCCACATTTGCTAACCTCCAGTCAACTGGGACCTCCCCGGTTATCCAGGACTGCTGATAAATGATTGAAAATAGCTTGGTGAGCACTTCTGCCAGCTCCCTCAGTACCCTTGGGTGGATCCCATCTGGCCCCATAGACTTATGTATGTGTAAGCGGTGTAGCAGTTCGCTAACCATTTCCCCATGGATTATGGTGGCTTCATTCTGGTCCCCATCCCTGTCTTCCAGCTCAGGGGTCTGGGTACCCTGAGAACAATTGGTCTTACTATTAAAGACTAAGGCAAATAAGGAATTAAGTACCTCATTCTTTTCCTCATCCTTTGTCACTATGTTTCCCCCGCATCCAATAAAGGATGGAGATTCTCCTTAGCCAACCTTTTGTTGTTAATGTATTTATAGAAACATGTTTAATTGACTGCAGTAGCCAGATTAAGTTCTAGTTGGGCTTTGGCCCTTCTAATTTTCTCCCTGCATAACCTCACTACATCTTTGTAGTCATCCTGAGTTGCCTGTCCCTTCTTCCAAAGGTCATAAACTCTCTTTTTTTTTTTCCTGAGTTCCAACCAAAGCTCTCTGTTCATCCAGGCCAGTCTTCTTCCTTGCTGGCTCTTCTTTCAGCACATAGGGATGGCCTGCTTCTGCACCTTTAAGATTTCCTTCTTGATGAATGCCCAGCCTTCCTGGACTCCTTTGCCCTTCAGGACTGCCTCCCAAGGGACTCTGTCAGCCAGGCCCCTAAACAGGCCAAAGTCTGCCTTCCAGAAGTCCAAGGTAGCAGTTCTGCTGACCCCTCTCCTTGCTTCTCCAAGAATTGAAAACTATCATTTCATGATCACTATGCCCAAGACAGCCTCCAACCACCACATCACCCACCAGTCCTCTGTTCGCAAACAATAGGCCCAGCGGGGCACCTTCCCTAATTGGCTCACTCACCACCTGTGTCAGGAATTTATCTTCCACACACTCCAGGAACCTCCTAGACTGTTCCCTCTCTGCTGTATTATATTTCCAGCAGACACCTGGTAAGTTGAAGTCCCCATGAGAACAAGGGCTAGCGATTTTGAGATTTCTCCCAGCTGCTTATAGAATATTTCACCTGCCTCTTCATCCTGGTTGGGTGGTCTATAACAGACTCCCACCATGATATCTGATTGTTGGCCCTCCCCCTGATTCTTACCCATAAATACTCAACCCTTTCAGCACCATTGTCAATCTCTAGACAGTCAAAACACTCCCTAACACATAGGGCTACTCCAGCACCTCTCCTTCCTGGCCTATCCCTTCTGAAGGGCTTATAGCCATCCAGTGCAGCACTCCAGTCGTGCAAGTCATCCCACCATGTTTCCGTGACTGCAACTACATCATAGTTTTCCAGCTGCACAATGGCTTCCAACTCCTCCTGTTTGTTGATCATGCTACGTGCATTGGTGTAGATGCACTTCAGTTGGCCTATTTATCCTGCTACCTTTTTTGGGGGTAGAAGCCCTGATTCCTACATGACCATTCTCAGGCACTTCTGTGGTTTCTAACACCCTTTTGTGTTTGCTGCTATGTTCTGATGTTTTCTGAATATTTCTAAAGTAGCAGATGAAGAATGATTAAATAGTATTCTACCTCTTCACAGTGTTTTTCATGGCAGATGAAGTATTTGTACTTGAAAAAGAGAGTTATATATTCTGCATTTTCTCCTTTTAAAGATTTGCCATAGATTTCTTGGCTATGGGAAGAAGAGTTCATTAGTTCACTAGTGTTGGTTGATGAACACTACTATGTAGGTAGAACAAAATCAATAAGAACAACTCTTAAATGTATAGAGATGTATCAAAATCATCAGCTGATTTGGCCCACTACTAGACTTTCAATCTTCTACTTACTATGTCTAGTTTAGAAAAAATATTTCTACCAATGAATAAAGCACATTTTAATAAGCCTTTTATCCTTAAGTGCTCAATGTGAAGTTTTATGATTATGCATAGAAAAGCATGTCTCTGTAGAAGCTTGGTGACTTTACCTCCTGGTTGAAAGTGCGATGAGATAAACTATTGGTAACTGAAAAATTATAAAAGGTGGTCTAACGAACACAGATGTGCTGCCTTGATAACTAATCAGTTTAAGAACAAACAGTGAGCCAAAATGGCTCAGAAAAATGGAGTATTATATTTAAAAAGCTAAGGTAAAATCTGCACACCTTCAGAGCAATGCCTGACATAGCATATCTGTTATTTTATACAGTTCTTCAAAATGTGTTTCTACCCTAAATAACAGCTTTGTAATTCATAGTGCTCTCTCGCTGGCATGTAAAAGTATTGTACTCTGCCTGTTGGCTATGCTAAGTGCACCAGCATCAGTAAAGGCTGCTATTCTATCTGTTGTAAGTTAATGATTCTCTCTCTGTTTACAATTTCTTCCACTGAAATCCAGTTTCAAATTCAGTTTCTTTTGGATTGTGATCTCTCATGATCTCTTGGGTGATTTTTCCTGTACCATATACTGTCACCAACTTTTTACGTTTTTTTTTTTTCCCCAAAATGACATCTGTTCAGGGTTCCTGATTTGCCACATCTTTCCTTGATTCCTTGAAATAGTGAGGTATGATCTATCTGAAAGTGGACTTCCAAATCTGAGATATCTAAAATCAGTAGACATTCCCTTTCCTTCACAGTTTTTTGTTTGCTATGGAGCCCTTGGCATATAAAAATGCATTGTAAGATACAAGGTTATATTGTCCTTTCTCAGCCAATTCCTAGACAGTCAGCACTTTTTAAATTGGGAACCAGTTGAGGTTTGGCATTCTCAGGGTAATGCAGATTGGCTTATAACCTTGACATAGTTGACAGCAATCCAGAATTATATTTAATATATATCAATGCTTACATTAAACTGTTTTCAGTGATTTCCCTGGTGATATAGCACCATTCTTCAACAGTGTTACAAATTTGCTTTGTTCTGTCTCTTAGATATGTCATTGATAAGAGATTGTGAGAATCTGCAATGGCCAAAAAGGATCACTAAAATGTTCTTTTTCTTTGTAGTGCAGATTAGCTATCACAGATCCTTGATCCAACAGTATTCACATGTCTATATCCTTTTATCCTGTTTATTCCTTAAGATCAATGAGGTTACAGCAATCTCTATACCTAATAGGGAACATGTCTTTAAGAACTTGAATAGGTTGTTAGAGACAAGCCCTTTTTGATGTTCTACTGGTCTTGCTCCCTTGCGCCCATGCCAAGCCCAGTGTTAAACGTAGCCCACATCTACTATGGATTTGAGATTGCTGCAGTTTTGGGGCAAGTAGATGCATATGCAACCTGTTGCATATGATTGCAGCTGGTAGGGAACTGCTGTATGCCTTGCAGATCACCTATTCCTTTCTATTAATGTTTCTGTGAGCACTGTCTAATGCTAGCCAATGAAATATTGTTTCTTAAATCTTATTTCTCAAGCTACTTAGAACTGATTTATTTGATTTTTTCTTTTTTTCATTTAGAAGTAGTGTGTAACATGAATTGTCTTATTTTGGTATGGTTTCTTATGATTTTGTTAAAGATCTGTTAAAGAAATGAAGTTTTACTGATGTTGTGAAACATTCAATTCTGCTAGGGAGTATCGTTGTTCCCTACGGTCTTCATTTTGCAGCATTTGACAGACTTTTAGGTTTCAGGGCTAAGACATGGAATACTTTGAAGATAGTTTGAAGGCTTGAATTTGAATATAGCAAATTCTAAAGAGAAGATAGGTTTCATGTGCTGAGTTCTTTTTTCTTCATAATGTCTTAAATTCAGTGTTTCTCTATATTCAAGATACAGTTATGAGGGAATCACATGAATAAGTTTATAGGGAGGGAGGAAAGACAGAGACACTGGGAAACTCCCAGAGGGACTGTCTGCCGTAACACCTCTCACTAGAGTAGGGGAACTCCAGGATATCCTTGAAGATGCTTCATGATACAAATTTTTCTTTTCAGTTCCATGAGTGATATAAAAATAATGACAAATGCAACTGTGCTGGGAAGCTATAAGGCCAGCGAGCTTCAGGTTCTTGAAAAAAACATATTTAAAACTTTTAATAATATTTTCAGTCCATTATGAATGGCATGTTCCATGTATAGGATTTGTTTAGGCCTGGAAGTCAGTCAAAAATGCTAGGAGGCTTGCATGGATGAACAAGGAGATCCTGGACAATCTCAGAAAAATCTCAGCCTACAGAGGGTGGAAGCAAGGACAGGTAGCCTGGGAGGAATACAGAGAAATTGCCTGAGTAGCCAGGGATCAGGTTAGGCAAGCTAAAGCCCAGATAGAGGTAAATCTGGCCAGGGGCATCAGGGTCAACAAGAAAGCCTTCTATAGGCATGCCAGTGACAAAAGGAAGACTAGGGAAAATGTGGGCCCACTCAGGAACGAAACAGGAGACCTGGTCACCCGGGACATGGAGAAGGAGGAGATACTTAACTTTTTTGCCTTGATCTTCCCTGACAAGGCTCTAACCACACCACCCAAGTTGCAGAAGGCAAAGGCAGGGACTGGGAGAATGAGGAACTGCCCACTGTAAGAGAAGACCAGGTTCGAGACCATCTAAGGAACCTGAAGGTGCACAAGTCCATGGGACCTGATGAGATTCATACATGGGTCCTGAGGGAACTGGCAGATGAATTTGCCAAGCCACTAACCATCATATTTGAGAAGTTGTGGCAGTCTGGTGAATTTCCCACTGACTGGAAAAGGGGAAACATAACCCCCATTTTTAAAATGGAAAAAAGGGAAGACCCGGGGAACTACAGGCCGATCAGTTTCACCTCTGTGCCTGGAAAGATCATGGAGCAGATCCTCCTGGAAACTCTGCTAAGGAACATGGAAAATAACGAGGGGGGATCTTATCAATGCTTATACATACTTAAAGGGAGGGTGCCAGGGCAATGGGAACAGTCTTTTTTCAGTGGTGCCCAGTGATAGGACTAGAGGTAACAGGCACAAGCTTGAACATAGGAAGTTCCATCTAAACATGAGGAGGAAATTCTTTGAGGGTGGCAGAGCACTGGACAGGCTGCCCAGAGAGGTTGTGGAGTCTCCCACACTGGAGACATTCAAAACCCGACTGGACGCCGTCCTGTGCAACGTGCTGTAGGTGACTCTGCTGTGGCAGGGGGGTTGGACTTAGATGATCTCCAGAGGTCCCTTCCAACCCTGACCATTCTGTGATTCTGTGATCAGTGGCAGCCAACATGGCTTCACTAAGGGGGAATAATAGAATAATAGAATCATAGAATAGTTTAGGTTGTAAGGGACCTTAAAGATCATCTAGTTCCAATCCCCCTGCCATAGGCAGGGACACCTCCCACCAGACCAGGTTGCTCAAAGCCCCATCCAACCTGGCCTTAAACACTTCCAGGGATGGAGCTTCCACAACTTCTCTGGGCAACCTGTTCCAGTGCCTTACCACCATCAGAGTGAAAAAATTTCTTCCTAATATCTAAATCTAAATCTACCCTCTTCCAGTTTGAAGCCGTTCCCCCTCGTCGTATCACTACATGCCCTTGTAAAAAGTCCCTCTCCAGCTTTCTTGTAGGCGCCCTTCAGATACTCGAAGGCTTCCATAAGGTCTCCCTGGAGCCTTCTCTTCTCCAGGCTGAACAATCCCAATTCTCTCAGCCTGTCCTCATAGGAGAGGTGCTCCAGCCCCCTGATCATCTTCGTGGCCCTCCTCTGGACTTGCTCCAGCAGGTCCATGTCCTTCTTATGTTGGGGACTCCAGAGCTGGATGCAGTACTCCAAGTGGGGTCTCACGAGAGCGGAGTAGAGGGGCAGAATCACCTCCCTTGACCTGCTGGCCACACTTCTTTTGATGCAGCCCAGGATACGGTTGGCTTTCTGGGCTGCAATTACGCATTGCTGGCTCATGTTGAGCTTCTCATCAACCAACACCCTCAAGTCCTTCTCCTCAGGGCTGCTCTCGATCCATCGTGCCTGACCAATTTGGTGGCCCACTACGACAGCATTACAGCATTGGTGGATAAGGGAAGATCAACTGATGTCATTCACCTGGACTTGTGCAAAGCATTTGACACTATCCCACATGACATCCATGTTTCTAAACTGGAGAGACATGGATTTGACCGATGGACCACTCGGTGGATAAGGAATTTGCTGGACGATCACACTCAAAAAGTTGCGGTCAATGGCTTGAAGTCCAAGTGATGACCAGTGACAAGTGGTGTTCCTCAGGGGTTGGTACTGGGATCGGTACTATTTAACATCTTTGTTGACAGTGGGATTGAGTGTACCCTCAGCAAGTTTGCTGAAGACACCAAGCTGTGTGGAGTGGTTGACACGCTGGAGGGAAGGGATGCCATCCAGAGGGACCTGGACAGGTGGGCCTGTGCAAACCTCATTATGTTCAACCAGGCCGCATGCAAGATCCTGCACGTGGGTTGGGGCAATCCCAAGCACAAATACAGGCTGGGCAGAGAATGGATTGAGAACAGCCCTGAGGAGAGGGACTTGGGGGTGTTGGTGGATGAGAAGCTCAACATGAGCTGGCAATGTGAGCTCGCAGCCCAGAAAGCCAACTGTATCTTGGGCTGCATCAAAAGAGGCGTGGCCAGCAGGTCGAGGGAGGTGATTCTGCCCCTCTGCTCCTCTCTCATGAGACCCCACCTGGAATACTGTGTCCAGCTCTGGAGTCGCTAACATAAGAAGGACATGGACCTGTGTGAGCAGGTCCAAAGGAGGGCCATGAAGATGATCAGAGGGTTAGAGCACCTCTCCTAGATTAGATATCAGGAAGAAATTTTTCACTATGAGGGTGGTGAGACACTGGAACAAATTGCCCAGGGAAGTTGTGGAGGCTCCATCCCTGGAGGTGTTTAAGGCCAGGCTGGATGGGGCTTTGAGTAATCCAGTCTAGTGGAAGGTGTCCTTGCCCATAGCAGGGAGGTTGTAACTGGATGATCTTTAAGGTCCCTTCCAACCTAAACCATTCTGTGATTCTATGATTTTCTTTAGGGGAAAGCAGTAGGGAGGGTACTATAAGAAATGAAAGGAAAATTCCACTGTTAAAGTATTAAATATTGCTTACCCATTAGTAGGGGTTTTCTTTTCTTATTCTGCTATTTTTATGTACCACAGGCAATTTCAGTAACAGCAGTAGCAATGTCTGACCTTGTGTTGTAACACACCCAAGTGGCATGCCAATCGTGCCTTAATTTTGGCAGTGGTAAGTTAAGGCTCTAGGATAATTAGAGCTGGCATTTTCTGCAAATATGAGATTTCAACAGAGGATGCCAATTTATGGTTGCCAAAAGTAATAATAATAATTTAAAAAAAAGTGTGATGGTACCAATGACAGCTCTTTAGTGAGGAAAAACCTTCTCAGATCTGAATATTTTTCATCATGGCAGGGAGGAGAGAGAGAGAGATCCCGAAAAGAATAACGTTCAGTAAATGAGAGAAGTCATCTAGAGCATAGGCAAATCAGATAAAGTCCCTGCCTGGTTACACTCCTATACTCCCTAGGGAGTGGTTCGAATTATCAGATGACTATTTATTCCCTTTTTGATCCGTTGAAGCAGTTCCATTTTGTTCATTAGGCAACTATTTAGGAAATAATTCATATATTCCTTATCTCAGATAAGTGGTCCGGCCTCCAGGCTGCTCAGTGAGAAATGCCTCACTATTTGTTTTTTTTTCTATTGCAAAAATGTCTTGGATCTGTTACAGTGTGCATAGAAATGTATCTGTGTTTTGTTTGAAGTTGTAGAGGCTTTTGGGATGAGGAGAACCTTTCCTGCTTATTCCTAAAGATAAGCAGATGTTATGTTTGAGAAGGCCTACCAAACTGGCCTTCAGAAAATTAAGAGAATAAACAGCATTTATTTAAAATACTCAAAACGCTTCAAGTTTGAAGTCAGTATTAAGCTGTACAGGCTGTCGCAGAACCTTACATATCTTGATGTTTTATTATCACCTTCAAACAACCTAAGGAAATAGGCAGCAGCTTTAGTGGGACTTTGTCCATCATAAATTTACATGCCAGTTTAGGTTTTATATCATGTTCATAACCACAATGAATTTTATTTCCTTTAAAGTGACAACAACCCTGCTACCCCATGACTGTGTGGTATTTCTGGAGCGTGCTGGAGTATGATCTCCGCTCTGTTGTTAGTTTTGACTTCACAGCAAATAAGGCTGAAAATGATTTAAAGTTGGTAAATTAAGGTATGTGTTTAGCTAAGGTTAAATGATACAATTATTAACCTACTGTGCATTAAATTCAGTCAATTTCTACTTTCCCATGTTTCCTGCTTGACACTAGATATTCCATCATCTAGGTATTATTTTCACATCGTCCTTGAGTATACTTTATCTGTATGGAACAGAAGGTCACACTATTGTGTGAGCAAAGTATGATTGTATGGGAACTAAACTGGCAGGAAAAAAATACCTAAGGAAATAAATAGTGCTTCAAAGATGTACATACATAACCAGAGGTATTCCACAGGATCCTGTCCTGGGTCTGTCCAGGTCAGATAAATGCTGTAGGTGTAGGTAATCTTACCTTCATACTCTCTGATCTCTTGGAGTGCTTCTAGCCCATGCTTCCAGGGATGTAATGAGAAGGGTGTCCTCAGCCTGAGATTTGAATTTATCTCTTTGTCTCTCTGCTGTTAATCCAAGGCTGGTTTTGAATCTTCGTGCTTTTACAGTCTTAAATTTCTTTGTTTCATTGTTATGGCAGGAATAGGAATTTTAATCTTTTTATGCCATGCTGTTTGGTTTTTTTCCCCCATTTTCCTTTATTCTCTCCTCTCTCCTCCCTCTTTTGCTTTCACCAGGATGTCCATTGCATTGCAAGGTAGAGCTACTGTTGGCTCATCTTTCTGCTACATTTTGCACAAGCTCCACTGATGTGACATCTCTCTTTACCGTGATGCTGTGGGCTGGGGTGGAAGCATATGATCTTTGGCTTATAACTGATAGGAGTCAGTGAGAGAGAGTAAGCCTACTTGACTGTGTCTGTAAAGAGTTTTTGTAAAATAGACCACTTATTGGTTGTAAGATCTTTTTTTTTTAGTAGCTCAATATTCATTTAACATTGAGGTCCATTCACTTCTCTATTAAGCTGCTAAACTAATCCTGAAATGCAGTAACTAAAGATTTATATTTTCTAATTAATAAAATGGAAGCTGTTCATGAAGATGATAGCAACATGAAAGCTTTGGGGAAAATACATTGTTCTGATTTCTCCACAGTAAGCAATTCAGTATGGTTAGACATTTAATATATAAGGCCGAATTTTGTCACATCCATTACTTGAGTCATGAACTTCATCATTCATCACTGTTCCAATAAATGGAATAATATCTATGTGTTTTGATCTTGTGGAGGAGCAAGTGAAATGGCTATGAATAAAGTGAACACATTAATCAGTATTTTCATAGAACTAACTAAAAATGTTACTTTAGCTCATTAAGAGAAATTGGGGAGAATCATATTATCTAGTTTTAGTATTGCTTGATTCAAATGGTTGAACAAAATCTAACCCCCCCCAAATGATGATATTCTAGTCTAATAATGGATTTAAATACAGTATTACAAGATGAAAAAAAGCTAATACTATACAAGCAGTACAGTTAAATTGCAAGACCAGGCAACAAAGACTTACTTCAGTTTTAGTATTATAATGGATAATGCAATCTATGCCCTTGTCTCAGCTAAGTCAGTGCTGACTCAGTGAAGGTAGGGAATGGAGATTCACACAGCAGTGGAGATGTGAGGGCCATTGATGGGTTAGAAATTTTGGCCGTGCCTGGGAATGGTCAGGCAGAAATTAGGGCTTCTCCCAGTAGAAAGAAGGCAGGATCAACAGCCCAACTGAAGTGCTTGTACACTAATGCATGTAGTATGGGCAACAAACAGGAGGAGCTGGAAGCCATTGTGCAGCTGGAAAACTATGACGTAGTCGCCATCATGGAAACATGGTGGGATGACTTGCACGACTGGAGTGCTACAATGAATGGCTATAGGCTCTTCAGGAAGGATAGGCAAGGAAGGAGAGGTGGTGGGGTGGCCCTGTGTGTCAGGGAGTGTTATGAATGTCTAGAACTAAATGATGGTGATGATAGGGTTGAGTGTTTATGGGTAAGAATCAGGGGAAAGGCCAACAAGACAGATATCATGGTGGGAGTCTGTTATAGACCACCCAACCAGGATGAATAGGCAGGCGACATATTCTATAAACAGCTGGGAGAAGTCTCAAGATCGTGAGCCCTTGTCCTCGTGGGGGACTTCAATTTGCCAGACATCTGCTGGGAATACAATACAGCTGAGAGGGAACAGTCTAGGAGGTTCCTGGAGTGTGCTGAGGACAACTTCCTGACATAGCTGGTGAGGGAGCTGACTGGGGAAGGTGCCCTGCTGGACCTGTTGTTTGTAAACAGAGAAGGACTTGTGGGGGATGTGGCAGTTTGAGGCCGTCTTGGGCATAGTGATCATGAAATGATAGAGTTTTCGATTCTTGGAGAAATAAGGAGTGGGGTCAGCAGAACTGCTACCTTGGACTTCCGGAGGGTGGACTTTGGGCCTTGGGAGGCAGTCCTGAAGGGCAAAGGAGTCTAGGAAGGCTGGTCATTCATCAAGAAGGAAATCTTAAAGGCGCAGGAGCAGGCCGTATCCATGTGACGAAAAATGAGCCCTCGGGCAGAAAGATTGGCCTGGCTGAACAGAGAGCTATGGTTGCAACTCAGGGAAAAAAGGAGAATTTATGGCCTTTGGAAGAAAGGGCAGGCCACTCATGAGGACTACAAAGATGTAGTGAGGCTATGTAGGGAGAAAATTAGAAGGGCCAAAGCCCAGCTAGAACTTAACCTGGCTTCTGATGTTAAGGACAACAAAAAAAGTTTCTATGAATACATTAACAATAAAAGGAGGATGAAGGATAATCTCTGTCCTTTAGTAGAAGAGGGCAGAATCATAGTGACAAAGGATGAGGAAAAGGCTGAGGTACTTAATTCCTTCTTTGCCTCAGTCTTTAACAGTAAGACCTGTTGTTCCCTGAGTACCTAGCCCCCTGAGCCAGAAGACAGGGATGGGGACCAGAATGTAGCCCCCATAATCCATGTGGAAATGGTGAGGGACCTGCTCCAGCACCTATACATACACAAGTCTATGGGGCCAGATGGGATATACCCGAGGGTACTGAGGGAGCTGGCGAAAGTGCTTGCCAAGCCACTTTCCATCATTTATCAGCAGTTCTGGATTACCGGGGAGGTCTCGGATTACTGGAGGTTAGCAAATGTGGCGCCCATCTACAAGAAGGGCTGGAAGGAGGACCCAGGGAACCACAGGCCTGTCAGTCTGACCTCAGTGCCGAGGAAGGTTATGGAGCAGATCATCCTCAGTGCCATCACGTGGCACATACAGGACAACCAGGTGATCAGGCCCAGTCAGCACGGGTTTGTGGAAAGCAGGTCCTGCTTGACAAACCTGATCTCCTTGTATGACAAGGTGACCTACTTAGTGGATGAGGGAAAAGCTGTGAATGTTGTTTACCTAGACTTACTTGGACTTCAGTAAAGCCTTCGACACCGATAAAAAGGGCAGCAGAGTGAGCAATGTGAACCATAAAAAAATATCAATGCCTACATTTCAAATATAAGGGCATAAAGTCGGATACCTGATTGGGCCAGAAGGAGGATCCAGGGAACTACAGGCCTGTCAGTCTGACCTCAGTGCTGAGAAAGGTTATGGAGCAGATCATCCTGAGTGTCATTATGCGGCACATGGAGGACAACCAGGTGATCAGGCCCAGTCAGCATGAGTTTATGAAAGGCAGGTCCTGCTTGACAAACCTGATCTCCTTCTATGACAAGGTGACCCACTTAGTGGATGAGGGAAAAGCTGTGGATGTTGTTTACCTGGACTTTAGTAAAGCCTTTGACACCGTTTCCCACAGCATTCTCCTGGGGAAACTGGCTGCTCATGGCTTGGATGGGTATAGTGTTCACTGGGTAAAAAAATGGCTGGATGGCCATGCCCAGAGAGCGGTGGTGAATGGAGTTAAATCCAGTTGGCGACCGGTCAGTAGTGGTGGTCCACAGGGCTCAGTATTGGGGCCAGCTCTGTTTAATATCTTTATCAATGACCTGAACGAGGGGATCGAATGCACCCTCAGGAAGTTTGCAGGCAACACCAAGTTGTGCAGGAGGGTTGATCTGCTTGAGGCTCTACAGATGGATCTGGACAGGCTGGCTGGCTGGGCTGAGGCCAATTGTATGAGATTCGACAAGGCTAAGTGCCAAGTCCTGCACTTGGGTCACAACAACCCCATGCAATGCTACAGGCTTGGGGAAGAGTGGCTGGAAAGCTGCCCAACAGAAAAGGACCTGGGGGTGCTTTTTGACAGTCAGCGGAATATGAGCCAGCAGTGTGCCCAGGTGCCCAAGAAGACCAATAGCATCCTAGCTTTTATTAGAAATAGTGTGGCCAGCAGGATTAGGGAACTGATCATCCCCCTGTACTCAGCATTGGTTAGGCCCCACATCGAGTACTGCGTTCAGTTTTGGGCCCCTCACTACATGAAAGATATTGAGGTGCTGGCGCGCATCCAAAGTAGAGCAACAAACTGGTGGGGTGTCTAGAGCACAAGTCTTATGAGGAGCAGCTGAGGGAACTGAGGTGGTTTAACCTGGAGAAAAGGAGGCTGAGGGGAGACCTTATCGCTCTCTACAACTACCTGAAAGGAGGTTGCAGAGAGGCGGGAGTCGACCTCTTCTCGCTAGTAACAAGCAATAGGACAAGAAGAAATGGCCTCAAGTTGCGTCAGGGTAGGTTTAGATTGAATATTAGGAAATATATCTTCACCGAAAGTGTTGTCAAGCATTGGAACAGGCTGCCAAGGGAAGTGGTTGAGTCACCATGCCTGGAGGTATTTAAAAGACAGGTAGACATGGTGCTTAGGGACATGGTTTAGTGGTGGTTTTGGTAGTGTTAGGTTGATGGTTGGACTTGATGGTCTTAAAGGTCCATTCCAACCTAAACAATTCTATGATTCTATGATTCTAAGTAGGATAAAGTCATTTACATTTTATACAATCCAGTGACAAGTTCTTAAGAAATCTTACATCAAAACTTTTTCATTAATTGTGCTATAGTGCTACATGAAATACTTTATTTGATGTTGGAAGTCACATTTTTTCAGATGTAGCAGGAGTCTGCCCAAGGTTGTTAGCTGCTAGAGAGGCAAATGGAGGGTAATCTATTGGCCTATTTAGTTTGCCATAAACAAGTTTTTCAATACATCCAAACTTTCCCCTTATATATTTATGAAATTTTTATTTCTGTACAGTATTACAAGCTAGACTGAAAGTATCAGGTCTATTAAAAATTACTAATTCCAGGCAAAACTAAATAAACCAAGCATAATTATTAAGCAGTACAGAGCAATTAACAGAAAACATATCCTAATGTACCAGCAGCTGAAATAGATGCTTCCTGATAATTTTACTTGTAAAGTCAATGGAATGGCATAGATAAGGCTTACCACCTCTCAGTGGAAATAGAGAAATTATGTATTAAATTTATGAACATTTTTAATAAGGAATAAGAAACACAAGGTCAGGTTCTGGCGACAACTTTAAAGAAGCAGTGCCAGTAATTTACTCTGCATGAGAGTTATTTTTTCCACCAATATTTTATTTAGTGCTCCACTAGTGTGTCAAAAAATGTAGACTTCTGTTTTTCTAGACTAACAACAAAAGAAACATAAGGAATATGACTGTGACCGTTAACTTATTTTCAAGCCAGGAACTACTGTGGTTTTTTGAGAAGAGAGAGGAAAAGGGAAAAGTAGGTATCATTCTGTAGGCAAAATAGTTTTGTTAGATTAGTCTATCTAACACATATCTAATCTATGACACATTAGAATTTATCAAATTAAGCTGCTGTTATATTTTGTAACTATTCAAATAGTATATGCTCCATTTAGAATACACAAATACATAAATTTTATCTCAGAAGTTGCTGAATGTTCTCACTTTTTTGCAGTGTATGCACCAAGTTTGCTTTTATTAGTTAATATTTCAAGTCACATGTGAACTTACACTATTGGTGTTTATTTTGAACTTCCTTCTTGAAAAGTTTTTGAACAAATATATAACTGTAAAATGTACACTATTCTATTCTGAGAAATGGTTTTATGATTTTAAAAGTAGCCATAGGTAATTTTCTAAATAATGCTGCATTTATCATTAAAGAAGACAAGGAATATGCTTATATGTATCATGGGAAAAAGCTGTGCAACATTTAGAGAGAGCCTAGTGGGGTGGCTATCTGCTTTTCTCTGCCTGAGTCAAGCCAAAGCTCCTCTTCTTCATCCATACTTACTGCATTCACAGTGCCTTAGTACAAGCAGCATAGATTTCCAAGTTACAGAAATATAAATTACTTTTCACCCCTACTGTTGTGTTTTTACATTGTAGTCTGTTATTACCTTGGATACATTTTATTATAAACTCTCTTTTCATGTGGAATAATTCATGGGTTCTTTATTGCTTCCTCAAGTAAATGTAACTGATTCTAGAAATGGTAATTTCCCAATTTAGAAACGATTCCAGAAATGCTATTGTCCTTATTTAATGCCCGACTTTGCTTAGTTACACTACAGTGCAAATTAGGAGTTACCGAGATATACAACTAATAGATGAGAACTGCTGCTATTTGAAGAACAGTCTTGTTACAGTGTAAGCATTCCTGCTTGTTTAACGATTCTGACATGGAGATTAGTCAATTTTTCCTCTAGATTAATATTAAGCAGTCAAAACTAATTTTCCCTGTTCACTACTTATATGGCATTTTTCCAAATTTATTGAGTAGAAACTGTTTGCTGGATTATTTCTGAAAGCAATTATTCATCTGCTAGAATAGAAAACAAAGCTGGTCTCCAAATTTCAGCTGATTTTGACTGAACAAACAGGTCACATGTTCTTGCGTGGACAAGGGAAGATCTACTTATGTCATCTACCTGGACTTGTGCAAAGAGTTTGACACTGTCCCACACGATATCCTGGTCTCTAAATTGAAGAGAAATGGATTTGATAAATGGACCACGCGGTGGATAAAGAACTGGCTGGACAGTCGCACTCAAAGAGTTGCAGTCAATGGCTCGATGTTGAAGTGGAGACCAGTGACGAGTGGTGTTCCTCAGGGGTCGGTACTGGGACCCGTACTGTTCAACATCTTTGTTAGCGACATGGACAGTGGGGTAGAGTGCACCCTCAGCAAGTTTGCTGATGATACCAAGCTGTTTGGCGAGGCAGACACGCTGGAGGGGAGGGATGCCATCCAGAGGGACCCGGACAGGCTGGAGAGGTGGGCCCAAGCCAACCTCATGCAGTTCAACAAGGCCAAGTGCAAGGTCCTACATCTGGGTCGGGGCAATCCCAAGCACAAATACAGGCTCAGCAGGGAATGGCTGGAGAGCAGCCCTGTGGAGAAGGACCTGGGGGTGCTGATTGACGAGAAGCTCAACATGAGCCAGCAATGTGTGATCACAGCCCAGAAGGCCAACCGTATCCTGGGCTGCATCAAAAGATGCATGGCCAGCAGGTCAAGGAAGGTGATTCTGCCCCTCTACTCCGCTCTTGTGAGACCCCACCTGGAGTACTGCATCCAGCTCTGGAGTCCCCAACATAAGAAGGACATGGACCTGCTGGAGTGTGTCCAGAGGAGAGCCACGAGGATGATCCGAGGGCTGGAGCATCTCTCCTATGAGGAGAGGCTGAGAGAGTTGGGGCTGTTCAGCCTGGAGAAGAGAAGGCTCCGGGGATATCTTATTGCGGCCTTCCAATACCTAAAGGGGGCCTACAGGAGAGCTGGGGAAGGACTTTTTACTAGGGCATGTAGTAATAGGACGAGGGGGACTGGCTTTAAGCTGGAAGAGGGCAGGTTTAGATTAAACATTAGGAAGAAGTTTTTCACTTTAAGGGTGGTAAGGCACTGGAACAGGCTGCCCAGAGAGGTTGTTGATGCCCCGTCCCTGGAGGTGTTCAAGGCCAGGCTGGACATGGCCTTGGGCAACCTGGTCTAGTGGGAGGTGTCCCTGCCTGTGGCAGGGGGGTTGGAACTAGATGATCTTTAAGGTCCCTTCCAACCTAAACCATTCTATGATTCTATGATTCCATGGCCAGAAAAAAATCAGTCATATTTCTGGTTCAAGTATTCCCGGCTATAAATAACAATTCGGTTTCCTAATGTTCTTTAGTATGAATTTAAAATGCTTTGCTTTGGCAAATTATTCCCACAATGCAAAGAGATGGCTGTGAATAGAAGTGAAATGGATTTGATGGAAAAGCAACGTGGATATTCCCTGAAATTATTTGTCAGTATTTACCTGTTTATAGACATAATGTTCTTTCTGCAGCCATTCATTTGTACTTGTCTGGGACATCACATTAATGTAGTCACTTCACTAACCTTTTCAGAACCACTTCAGTTTTTGAAATTGTGAACAAAAAATAAAAACTGCTTCCAATATCCCCATGCTGATGCCTTCTTCCCAAGGCGCTCTTTGAGAAGAGTACTGCCGCGATTGAGAGACGGAGACCCGGCTTGATGCAAGTCAGGATCTATTTTATTGATTACAACAGTCATTTTTATATCTTTAAACAAACAATGAGCAATATGTGTCTTAAGTTGATTGGTACAACAGCTAATCACCTAATACATATTACAAAAGCTGAGCTCATCATTGGTTAGCAATTAAGCAACAAGATTTATTACTACTTCTCCTTTCTCTCGGCCCCCTCCGCGTGTCCAAGGGCTCGCTGGCCTTGCTCCTTATCAGTACAGAGCCTTTTATGCTGAGTTGTTTATATCTTCTGCAACTCCCGGCTTGCAAGGTTTAGCACATTCTTTCTTATTAGTTGGAATTCACTAGGAGTCCTTTTAAGAGAGAATGAGTCACCCCCGTCATCTCCCCCTTCTTGTTGCACAATAAGGACCTTCTTCACCGAGTTGGCTATTAGGTTCTGCATACACTGCAGGAAACAGGGTAAACAGAGTAACAAAAGGATAAAAACAACCAAAGCATACACAATCATTTTTACAAGGCTTCTTAACCATCCTGATAGGCCCCAACCTCCAAAAAGTTTGTCCAGCCAATCCCAGCTATCGTCTTGGTGGAGTTTGGAAACCCCATCCTTGAGTTGCTGTATACTAGCCTGAATCGATTCAGAATGATCCGAGAGGTTCATACAACACATACCATCAAAATCCTCACAGCCATGGCCCTGTGCCAAAAGCAAAAAATCTATAGCAGCTCTATTTTGCAAGGTAGCATGGCGAACACTATCTACATCTAACAAAAGACCGGACAACGCCTGACTAGTAGCATTAGTTTGTTTTGCAAGCCAGCAGCCTAACTTATCTAGAGTTGCCAAAGCTTTGCCAGCAGCAGCTCCGGGCAATAAAAGCGAAGTCGCAAAACGCTGACTAAAAGACCAAAAGTCCACATTATCATCGCAGTCAGGAGTATAGGTATGGACACTGCGTCTTGCTCTGTAAGAAAGGCGATGCTGTAAAATCGAGGAGGTGTTGGGAGTTAATACTGAGAGGCGTCCAAGACTACAGGGGCCTCCTCTTATGTGAGAAGGAATAACAGGCCAAGCTCTATCCCCACAGATAAAAAATATGCCTGGGGGTAACGAAAGGGGGGCGTTAGCAGATCTAGACAAATTTGATGCTGTATAATTGCACCAAGCACTAGCATTTCGGAAAATGGGATGAATAGGAGAGACATCCCATGCTTTGGACTGGTTTTTGCCTGTATAATTGAATTTCACACAAAAGTCCATCTTTATTGACCCTAAAAGTTCAATTTCTTGAGGTTCCAAAGCAGCAAGCGGAAGCTGGGGAGTCCATATGTCCCAGCATTCTGTTATATTTTGAGATACATTTCTAGGTGGGAACAGTGCCTGGAGGCTCTCAGGTATCGGCCATTGCTCCAATGGCAATCCCACAAGGCAGGTAGAAAAGGGGTTACTAGGGGAAGCGGTGGCCAGACACAAAGTATCCTGTCCCATGAGATTTGCCAGCGTTACCCATACATTGACCTTGGGTAGTGCCGGTGGAAAAGGGTTGCCCAATGTGTTCCCCGCCATTATAACGACTAGATTTATGATCCAGAGAGCCATAATCATCGGACCATTCTTAATTTCCAGGCAAATCGCTTCTGGCATCTTTCCTTAGTTTTGCCCCAGTCCTCTTTGAGGACTGACCAGATAGCGGGTACCAAATTAGTTCTGCTGCACTCCAGGTCACAGACTAAGATATTCTTTGCTTGTTCGGTCACTATCTGCGCCCAATCGTTGCAGCAATAAAAATAGCGGTCACTATCTAGTGACTCGTGCCCAGTAACAGTCAAAAGCCTGGCAACGCTAACTTCCTTTTCTAAGCAAAACTCACACCAGCGTCCAGCAAGTGTAGCCCGACGCCACCATTTTTTCGCACAAGCATAACATTCACACAAAACCCAAGGGTCACAATTTTTGCATAAACCACAGGTAATTTCTGCAATGGACAGTTCTCGATACTTATTCATGTAATTTCTCCTTCGATTGTGGCATTTGGTTCCTCCAGCGTTGTTTTTTCTCCGGGTAATTCTTCTGTTTGCTGTCCAGAAGTCTGGTCGGAGCACTCCGGTCCCTCTCCAGCTGGTTGCGGCAGGGATTCACGAAAAGGTCGCACACTCTTCGCAGGAATCCATCTAGGCCCTTTCTCTGTGGAGACACAAGCATAACCTCTGCCCCATGTAATAAGGGGATAAGGTCCCATGACTTTACCTGTTTCTGGATCTCGGATCAATACTGGTGGTTTGATTCGCAGTTCAAGCGAAGCGTTCGTATTAAAATGGCGGACTATGGGAGGATTACTGTCTATCAAAGAACAATTCAGAAAATTAAAAACATATAAAGCTTTCTGTAGACGTTCCTCGGGAGTAACAGTCCCTATTCCCCCTTTTTGTTGTTGTAACAATCGCTTTAGAGATTGATGAGAGCGTTCAATTAAGGATTGGCCTGTAGGGGAATGAGGGATACCAGTAATGTGACTGATCCCCCAAGAATTCAAAAACTTTTTAATTGCAGTTGAGATATATGCAGGGCCATTGTCTGTTTTAATTTGAGAAGGTATGCCTAAAGTGGCAAAAGCACGCAGCAGATGTCGTTGAACATCGCGTGTTTTTTCTCCAGTATGACAAGAGGCGAATAACGCCCCAGAAAAGGTGTCAATAGAGGAGTGAATATATTTTAAATGGCCAAATTCCGAGAAGTGAGTGACATCAGTCTGCCAGAGTTGCAAACTCTGCAATCCTCTGGGATTAACTCCCCCTGCTACTGTCGGGAATGAGTGTCTTTGACAATCGGGACACACAGCAATGATATTGGTTGCCTGTTGGGTAGTAAGGCCAAATTGTCGCTTAAGTCCACCAGCATTTTGGTGAAAGAAAGCGTGGCTGAGTTTGGCTTGTGCTATGCGGTCTGGCAGCACCTGTACTGGTAATGTAAGCATGTCGGCTTGCCGGTTTCCTTCTGCGATGAAGCCGGGTAGAGAAGTGTGAGATCTAACGTGCATAATAAAGTAAGAGTGAAGGCGTGAATCCAAAAGGAAAATAAGCTCCTGTAATAAAGCAAACAATGCAAAATGTGAAACATCTCGTAACACGGACGTCTCAGCTCGTTCAACAATTCCTGCAACATAAGCTGAATCGGTAATAATATTAAGAGGTGTAGACCATTTTCGAAAAGCTCGAACGACGGCAGTCAGTTCGACAATTTGGGGGGAACCCGGCACTGTCTCTATATCTGATTCCCATTGCTTGCGTCTGTCGTCCCACCAAAGGATAACGGATTTATGAGACTTTCCAGACCCATCTGTAAAGACAGTAAGAGCTTGCAAAGGCTGGTCACTTCTTTTTGGTCTGGGTACGAGCCGGAAATTAGCATTGAACAATTTATGAGAAGGTGGGTGAGAAGTGAGTTGACCTGTATAACCAGTTATCGCTATGCTGAAGGCTTCCGATTGTTGGTGAAGCCACTGTAAATAATCACTGACCACAGGCAGGTAAATACAAGTGAAGTCCATCCCAGACAACATTAACAAGCGCCGTCTGGCACGGACGATCAAGGATGCAAACATTTCATGCTGTGTTAAGATGGTTTTCGTGGGTTGATTCGGTAAAAATACCCATTCGATGATAAGCAACGGATCAGACTCCTGTAAGTCCCATTGAAATATCAGAGCGTGAGGCTGTCGAGCAGGATTCAAAATGATCAAAAAGAAAGGCAACTCGGGGGCACATCGGTGTGCCTGTCTTAGGGTAATAGCTGTAGCAACCTTTTGTAGAGAATCAACAGCTGCAGAATTGAGAGCGCGGGGAGAACATAAATCCGTGCTCCCCTTAAGCGGGTCAAATAAGGGACTTAAATCTGTATTGGAAATTCCTAATAGAGGTCGGACCCAGTTAATTGTTCCCAACAGCTTTTGTACATCATGCAAATTCTTTATGTCCGCTTGAATTTGTAAAGGCTGTGGAACTATAGTTTGAGCTCGTATGCGCCAGCCTAGATATTTCCATGGTGGTATTTTCTGAACCTTTTCCGGCGCAATACAAAGACCTGCTGAGTTAACAGCGGTTATGACAAGGGCCACAGCTTCCTCCATGACCTCGTGACGTTGCGCTGCCACCAGAATATCATCCATATAGTGGTACAGCAAAACGCAGGGCATTTTTGTTCTAACAGGTCTAAGGACCTTGGCTACATACCATTGGCATATTGTGGGGCTATTTTTCATTCCTTGTGGCAGCACAACCCACTGGTATCTTTGCAACGGGGCTTGCATGTTGACGCTTGGAACTGAAAAGGCAAATTTAGGAGCATCGTCTGGATGCAAGGGAATATTAAAAAAGCAATCCTTGAGGTCAATGACTGTCAGAGACCATTCCCGGGGGATCATTGTAGGAGAAGGGAGTCCTGGTTGTAGGGCCCCCATGTCTTCCATAGCGTCATTAATTTTTCTGAGGTCATGGAGCAAGCGCCACTTGCCAGTTTGTTTTTTAATCACAAAAACAGGTGAATTCCAGGGGCTTACAGAGGGCACAACATGTCCCTTGGATAACTGCTCATTAACTAATTCTTCCAGGGCGCGAAGCTTTTCCAGTGGCAGGGGCCATTGATCCACCCAAACAGGGGTATTAGTTTTCCAGGTTAATTTCAGGGTGTCGCGCACCTCAATGGCCCCTCCTAAAAATGTGTTTGAATAGACATTCCCCATTGCGACAGCACATCACGTCCCCATAAGATCATAGGCACAGGTAGTACAAAGGGCTTAACAGAGGCCACATGTCCCTCCGGGCCCTGTATCTGAATGAGCTCTAGGCTCTGGTGACTACTTCCAGCACCTCCAATTCCTGCTAAGGTATGAGAAACATTGGCCAAAGGCCATTGTGGAGGCCATTTAGCCTGGGAGATCACCATGACATCGGCCCCTGTGTCAATGATCCCATTCAGTATCACTTGCTGTCCCCCGCGGGTAAGGGTACATTGACACACGGGTCGCTTCTGGGAGATAGATTGCACCCATAAAATTTGTGGGTCCCCTGTCGACCCAAAGCTCCCTTGTCTTTGTTGAGATTGGGTAAAAATGGGGGAGCCCGTTCCTTTAGGTATCAAAATTAACTGGGCTATATGGCTACCTTCAGGTATGGTACAGGGAGGGAACGGGGTCCATGCCATAATTTTAATTTCATTGGTACTATCAGAATCAATAACCCCTGGTAACACAAAGAGTCCCGACAGGGTCGTAGACGACCTTCCCAGTAATAACGCTTGCGTATTTGGGGGTAGAGGCCCCGAAACATTTGTTGACAATAGATGAACCGAGGAGTCAAGTACCGTTACTGTGTGGCTGGTTGCCAAGTCCAACCCGGCGCTCCCGGCTGTGGCTGGGCGAAGATTTGAGACACTGCCGTATCCCTCTGCAGCAGCGGGGGGGTTGGCTGCGGAACTTGTGTCTGCGCGCGCCGCTGTCCCGCGCTCCGTGACCGGTTTCCCTGTATCAGTTGACCCTGGAAATCATACTTAGACCGACATTGATTAGCATAATGACGCCCTTTTCGACATCTAGGACAGACCCCAGGAGCCTGGGGTTTGGTTCCGATGTTAGTAGCCACACAGTTCTTTTTTAAATGGCCAGGTTTGCCACAACCATAACAGATCCCGGGGCCCGCAGGGCCACGCATGGCAGCAAAGGCAGCGGCCATTGCTTCAAATTTATGATCTACAGTGCCAATTTTATTACAAGCTTCCACCATTTCCACGAGAGAGGGATTGGGGTTCAGAAGAGATTTCAATAATTTCTTACAATCCACATTGGCATTTTCCACAGCTAACTTCAATAACAGGATCTCCCGCGCCTCCGCATTATCTATCTGGCGCTCTAAGGCCTGCTTTAATCTGTCAATAAACTGCATGTAAGACTCTCGAGGTTCCTGAGTAATAGTAGTAAAAGCCTTTTGCGGCTTCTGTGAGTCAGGGACCTTAAACAGAGCCTTTTTCGCTTCCTCACGAGTCGCTTCAAGAGCTTCTCTTGGGATATCTTGGGCTTGAGACACCGGACTAGAGTGCTGGCCTGTGCCAGTAAGGTGCTCTATAGTCAGTGCAGCTAAAGCCGCGTTAGCATTACCCACATAAGTCGTGAGAAGCGTTTGAAGCCCCCTTTTCCAATGCGACTCCCACAAGGTGTATTGTGTCGGAGTCAATAACAGCTGTGCTAGAGACTTTAAATCATGAGGAGTCATAACATATGTGTCAAATACAGAAGATAACAAACTCACAAAATAAGGGGAGGAAAGCCCGTGCTCGGTAACGGTACGACACAGTTCTTTCACCACAGGGAAGGATAGTGCCTCCCATTGAGCCCCCCTCCCTTGATAAATAACAGGAGCAACTATTTTCTTTGCAATTTGTAAGTCTCCCTCTTTCAGAGCTTGTCGTCTAATATTTGCCCACACATCATGAGGATCGGGAGGATAAAGCTGTGGCTCCTCCTCTGGGTCCACTGGTCCTGGATCAAAAGGATCATCCCCTGGGGGGTACCCCGCGGCACACACCTCTAGCGGCGCAATGAATTTTTGACCCTCCGATGATAACGGAGGTATCACAGAAGAGTCTTCCTCTCTTTCTGCTTTGTCTTTGTGACTTTTTTCCTGGGCTTTTAAAGTCTCAAAAATACCTCTCCACCATGGAAGCATGCGCTGTGCCTCGGCATTCCCCGTAGTCGCCGCATCCCATAGTTTCACCCCCACATCATCCCAAAGTTCCCGCGTAAAAATAGTAGATGCACTTACAGTGGGTATTTTTACTTGTACCCATTTAAGCATTGCTTTAAGATCATGCCCAGAAATATTCTTTCCATGCTTTTGAAGAAGAGCTTTCATAAGCTCATATACGTCTCTCTCTGGGGAAGACATTTGATTTCCCATGTTTCCCACAGCTCACCTCTCTGCTCCGGAGGGATTTTAAGCCGGCTCCTGCTTCCTTTCAGCAGCTCATTCAACGTTCTGTGGGACTCGCAGCATGCCACGCAGATAGGTGGTTTTTCGGATCCTCGAATCACGTCGGGGTCACCAATTTGCCGCGATTGAGAGACGGAGACCCGGCTTGATGCAAGTCAGGATCTATTTTATTGATTACAACAGTCATTTTTATATCTTTAAACAAACAATGAGCAATATGTGTCTTAAGTTGATTGGTACAACAGCTAATCACCTAATACATATTACAAAAGCTGAGCTCATCATTGGTTAGCAATTAAGCAACAAGATTTATTACTACTTCTCCTTTCTCTCGGCCCCCTCCGCGTGTCCAAGGGCTCGCTGGCCTTGCTCCTTATCAGTACAGAGCCTTTTATGCTGAGTTGTTTATATCTTCTGCAACTCCCGGCTTGCAAGGTTTAGCACATCCTTTCTTATTAGTTGGAATTCACTAGGAGTCCTTTTAAGAGAGAATGAGTCACCCCCGTCAGAGTACTTAGAGGGATGATATCATAATCCGTGCTTTTCTTGCTGCAGCATCATACCCTGAAAGCATGCAGGCTGTGGTGCTGAGGAGGTTATTACAAGAATGTCATGAGACAGTTGGGGGAAAACAAAGGCAATCTGTGCATTGAAGACTACTGGCACTACCTGAGGGTACCCAGGTTTTCAGGAACAGGATAATTCCCATCTTTTATTCTGTTTTGACTCCATTTCCTTGACAGTTTTACTTTTCTTTCTAATTTGTTTATGCAAATAGAAACCTGAGTCTTAACCTACTCTGCTAAACTTCATGTTTTATTGCTGACTCATCGTTCTGGCTCATCTTCAATCCAGCAGTCTATTTTGGCCACTTATTCTGCCTTATCTAAATTTTGGATCTTGAATTCTCTGAAGCAGGGACTGCTTTCTTTTGTTGTCTGTAAAATACCAACACAGTTGTGTATTGGTGTTCAACTGGGGTTTACAGGGACTATGATAATATAATTAATAATTGCTATAAATAACCTGATCTGCATTCCAATAGCTCACTCACTGAGATATCACTGCAACCTCCAAGGTTAATAATTGCTACTATTTATTTTCTATTCCTCTTAGTACCTAGAGACTCAAGCCAAGATCAAAGTTGTATGGACACACAGGATAAAATTAATCTGATTAAATGTAGCTGTCAACTTCTGGGAAACCTTCATCCTTCTACATAATAAATTTATCATAGCAAAATAGTTGAGATTTTGCTGTTTGTTCCTTGTCAAAGTCAGTACTGTTCATAGAATGGTTTAGGATGGAAGGGACCTTGAAGATCATCCAGTTCCAACCCCTGCTACCATGGGTAGGGAAACCTTCCACTAGACCAGGTTGCTCAAAGCCCCAGCCAACATAGTCTTGAACACTTCCAGGGATGGGGCCTCCACAACTTCCCTGGGCAACCTGTTCCAGTGTCTCACCACCCTCATAGTGAAGAATATCTTCCTTGTATCTAATCTAAATCTACTGGTCTTTTTTTTTTTTTTTAAGCATAACTTCTATCTGCTTTTCATTAGAACATTTGCTTTAATTTAGTTATTTCTGAAAGAAAACTAATGAAGTTGCTATTTGTAATGAAAAATGTGAGAAGTGTAATCACTGAGTTTTTAAGGTGAAGATACTCTGTTTTCAAAGCAATTTTTCAGTCTCAGTTAATTTTTTCCTGTGTTGCTAATAGCAACCATTTTGTTTAACAAGTCTGACTCTTCTGATTATGAATAATAGTGGACAACAGATGTCAGAAAGCAACTTTTGCTGAGTGCTGAGTACTCTGTCTCCAATTTAGGCAAAAAGATGTATTTAAGATGCAAGAAAGCCACAGGTTATACCACAGCACAGTCATCTTTATTTTGGTCTCTAGTTCTTTCTCAATAATTTCCAACATACAATTTTCTTTGTCGACTAGAGCTGATCATTAAGCTGTTCTTTTCATGGGACTATCATCACCCAAGATCTTACTCCTGATATAATAGTTAGCTCAGTGCTCATCATCTTGGGTATGAAGTTAAGGTGTTTTGTTTTTTTAACCTTGTGTGTCACTTTACACTTAAATATAAATTCTTCTGTAATTTTATTGCTCATTTTTATAATGTCTTTCTGCAGTTGTTCTCATCCGGTCCTTGCCCTTATTACCCTAACTAATTATTATCAGCAAACATCATTACCCCCTTTCCAGGCTGTTCACGAGTATGGGGACCAGCATAGTCCCAGCAGAGGCGGTGGTCCCTCTCCATTGTGCGAACTGAGCATTTCTCACAAGAAGGTGCTGGTATGGTGGGTTAAATCTAAGTAGATGAATTAGTCAAGGCACTGAAGCAAAAGCTAGGCATGAATGTTAAGCATTGGGTTACTTAGATGTTAAGTTTGGGCTTGATCCTGCCAAAACTTGTGTTTTGTTAAATAAGACTGTATAGCACTTTGCAGAACAGAGCTAAATGTTAAAAGCATGGTGTAAATTGCCTTCGTGTTTTTCAAACCAGTATGCTTTTTTCCTGTTTAAAGGTGTTAAGCATGAAAACTGCAGAAATAAGATGCAGTAGAATTTAGCAAGTACATATTGCTTTGCTTAAGCAGATCTTCAGTGTTGCTTAATTTTGATCTTATCTGTTTAGTGCATATTTAGATTTAGCTAATTGCAGTTAGAGTTGTCATTTATCTTCTTTCAGCATTGCCTTAGGGTTTATGAAGAACATAATACTGTAGTTACACATGCTTTAATGTTTAGAAGACAAGCCATTAATGTCATACTTATGAAAGTGCATTTTAAACCACAGCAAATATTTTTACTGGACAAATAAAGAGATTTGTTTAATCTGCCCTATTTTTAAAGTGATATTGCCATGTGACATAGGGTATTACTGTTAGAGAACTAGATAAACACAGTAGAGTAATTAACCTTCCTGGAAAGAGGGAGCTTTTGAAACTTAAACATACTGTTCTAAAAAATAGTCACTGTTGAATTATCAACATCTGCTGGATAAAGACTAATGATCTCATTATAATTTCTTTTAAGAATATTCAACTGAATTCATTTGGAGACAAGTGAATTGAACTCAAATGAAATCCCTTTTCCATCAGGACTGAATTTGAAACATTTTTTGCCTCCTATACTTTTTATTAGCTCCATTGCAAAGCAATAAGATGCAAACAACTGAGCGTCAGAATTAATTCTCAGACCTCTTAGCAAAAGGAGAACATTGTGCAATTGTTTAACGTGTGATGTTTCTTTCAAGTATGACATTTCTGCTTTTTGATTTAATATAATAATATACCTCTTTACAGCTTTTCTGACTCAAGAGTAGCTTGACATGAAGTGGTTGACGTTTGCAAATGACTTCCTGGTCAAAATTTTTATGACATCACCATACTGACGAGCTATCTGAAGTCTTACCATGTTTTACTATTTTGACATATGATTGCAAAGTATTTAAAATTACTTGCTTTTCTCTGCCCCTTAACTCTATCCCTTCATTCATTTCCCCTTTTTCTAAGACTGAAAATACTTAAAACTCTCTTGCTGCCTTTGTAATTGTTCCGGTGTTACCTTTCCCCAAACCGATTGATTTGAAGCAGCATTGTTCTTGATGGCCATCAAAAGAATAAACATTGTTCTGCATACATATGAGTGTATTTTATTTGGAATATGACACTGTAAAAAGTATTTCAATAATCAGACTGAAACATAATCTCTTGGTGATTCCTGCTTTTTCTTCTGATCTTTTGAGCGCGCTATATTTTACCAGATAGGTATCAGTCAAACAAAGTTTAAAGTATTCTCTTTCAGCACACTCTCTAGTTCCTTAGAAAGTTGCTCAGCAGCTGAAGAGATTTTCCAGCTTTAGTGTCTCATTAATATAGATCTCCATCAAGGCTAAGTGAACATCTGATGAAAACTGAACTTGAAACTTGCTAATGTGACCACACTGCTGCTTATCTGGGTGTGAGTGCCACTCTGCTGTTAAAACTGTGCCTGTAAAAACTAGCTGAGTGGAAAAGAACCCTCCAGTGAAAAGTGAAAAAAGAGCTCAATATGAGGTTGCATATGATGGACTGATATGATTTTTAAAAAATTAATATTTTACATTCATGTTTATTAATTCACTTTTGGAGGGTTGTTTGGGTTTTTTTTTAAGATGAAGACTAATACCATGACATCATTTTAAGCTTGAGGAGCTGCTCTAGTTTTTATAGAGATGAAATATAACTTCATGGACTATTGATAAGCCAGAATGACCTTTTTTAAGCTGTCAGCACAGCAGAACAGCTAGTTACTTTTTGAAATGCATGAATATTAATTGCTAAAATTGCTAATATTTAATGGAGATACCTTGTGTTTTTTGGTCTTTGAAACACCTGATAAAATGTGTCATCACACACCTGAAAGTTACCCAGCGTACACACACTCCCTTTCTTTACCCTACATTTAAGTGGAAAATAAAGACTCAACAGGAGTTGATAAATAAAAAAGTGGTAAGCCTTCCTTTCCAAATCATATGGCTAGAGACTTTGTTCATACTTTATTTTGCATATGCAAATATATTCAAATAGATGAATGAACATTTTAATCATCCTTGCTCTGAATCTGTCAAATGAATGACACCTTCAAATGCAAAGTTAATTCAAGAATTTAATTGAAATTATTTCAGTTTTGGCTACATGACTTACATATACACTAATAATAAGCATGAGGAAGATCCTAAGTATGAGCTCATATGTTTCTCAGCAGTGTGTTAAAGATGTCACAGTTAGACTTAAAGCACATTCCAGATGGTGATTAGAGCTGATTCTTTTTGGAAATGAATTATATATTAGAATTAATATAACAAATATAATATTAGACTCAGTCCTGACAGGAAAATATTTAAGGCTTTTGACCTAATGTGTAGTACACTCTGTTCTGTCTCTGTTACCATGGAGAAAATAAATACAAAAAGTAAACATCACTTCAGGCATACTTGGAAGTAATTTTGCCATCCTTTGCTCAAAAAATATTTCCAGAACTCTTTAACTGAGTAAAGGGAGGATGTGGTTGGAGTTTTTCTTGAATATGAGCAAGAGCAATACTTTTCTGCTTCCAGTTCAAACTTATAATTAAGACAAATTTTGTACCCAGTCCAAGTCAAGGTGTCACTGTAAACATATGGCAAACCATTCCTCTCTGGCTGTCTGGCAGTTTGCCTCTGAACATGATCTTGGAGACACACAGCAAGCTCTAGAGGCTCATTTGACTGCTGGGTCTCATAACAGCTGGTACATTCTGAATAGTTAACACGCAAGCGTTTTACTAATGTAAAAGTAAAGGATGCCAGGAATAAAGGAGGCACTCCCTAGATGTGTTCATTGCAGTAAAAAAACCTGAAAACAATAAACCCTCAGCCATTCTGCTGAGTCTCTTGCTGGTCAGGTTCCTCTCCCAACCCACTGCTGAGGACCTCAGCTGGCAGTCATAGCTTCAAGAAGAGCGTTCTCTGTAATTAATTGAGTACAAATGTTTGCCCTGTTTTACTCTTGGCACTTGCTTCATCAGCTCATAGGAGTAAATATTTGCTCTCCCCATTTATTGATCTTTTCTTTACTTCTCTCAAAAAATATCTTCCTTTTCAGTTGGGTCTGTCCATAAGCTATGGTTTTACCTCTAATATTTTTAGTTGCCAATCTTGATACAGTTTTGATCTTTCAATTATTGAATCTATCAATTTTGAAATGTGGTGCTCCTCTGTTGGCGGAGTCATTATGCATTGCAAGATGTACTTAAATTTTTCCCTCAGCTGTTTAATCTTGCCATTTAAAAGATGCAGGTTAGTGCAATGATATCTGTCCAGGCTGGGCATTGCCTACATGGGGAGCAGCTCTGTAGAAATGGCCCTGGGGGACAATGGCCACACAGGAGCTACCCTGGAGCTGGCAGCAGTGAAGATCAGCAGCATCTGGTGCTGTAGGAGCAGGGGCACAACCAGGAGATGGAGGGAAGTAATCCTTCTCCTCTATTTGGCACCTTTGAGAGCACGTTCGGAGTACTGGGTCCAGTTTTGGGCTCCCCAGTACCAGACAGACATTGATGTGCTGGAGCAAGAGGATGCTTGAGGGGCTGGAGCACAAGATGTACAAGAAGCAGCTGAGGGACCAGGGCTTATTTAAGGCTTTAGGGGTCCTTATTGCTGTCTACAACTGCCTAACTTTAGGCGGTCTTCAGGAAGATGGAGCTAGATCTTTCTCAGTTGTGCACAAGGATAAAAGGTAGGTTAATAGATGCAAATTGCAATAACCAATTTGGCTTACATATTAAGATATATCTGTTTTTTTTTAACATGAGACTGGTGAAATACTGGAACAGGATCCCAGGGTACTTGTGGCATCTCCATCCCTGGAGATATTCAGAACGTGACTAGACGTGGACCTGAGCAACCTGATTGAAGGTGGCCTGCTCTTTGAGCAAGGAGTTGGACCAGATGGCCTCTAGAGGTACCTTCCAATTGATGTGATTTTATGAACTCTATTTTTCTACTTTGTTTTTTATTTATATGCTGTTAGTACATTCACAGTTTCACCTATTTACTGTCTTAACATCCAGTTACATTTGTCCTGGCAAAATACTTGCTTGTACATCTTTGTCCAATTTAAAATTAAAAAAAATATATTGTGCTGTCAGGCTGATGGCAATTTATCTTCACTAATGCAATAGACAATGTTATAGCAGATGATGTAATTTGGACTTCTGGTCCCTGCTTGCAAACTCACAAAGCAATATTATTTGTTCCCTTTCTTGTATTTTTTCACATAAGATAAGCATAACTTCTTATACTGCATTGGTTGCCACACTCTATGTGGTTGTATTTTCTTTTCTATGTGTTTTTAGGGGCTTGTTTGGGGTTTTTGTTGTTTGGGGTTTTTTTATTATTTACATAAGGTATATTTCTTCTTTCAATATAAAATGAATTATTTTTTTAAAAAAACAAAATTTTTCATTAAATGTAATATTCTTGGTCATGTTTTCTGGCCAGACCAGATCTTTACTATTCCATATTATGCCTTCTATTCAATAATTAATCACTTTAATACAGTGTTTAAGAAATCTTCTTGAGACTTCCTATTTTTGAGAGGATTGTACCAGATGTGAGTTCATGTACCAGTTCATGTCAGTGAGTTATGAACTTTTTTTGCATGGTCTTCCCATTTCTTTTCTGTAGAAAGGTTGGGCTTAGTAGTATGAAATAGCTTATAAAGTTAAGTTCTGTTATGTTATGGAGTAGTGTCCCTTGAGAGAAATGACAGTTGTGGCATTGTTAATGTCATTTCGACAGGCTACAAAAACCCTCAAAATCCATCAAGTAAATAAATGTCCATTAGTAAAGAAAAGGTCTTACCACCCGAGTGCATTTTCTTTCTCCAGATTTCAGGTTTCTATTTGAAGGTGTTAATATATGACAGAAAGCAAGCTTGAAACTTGGATGAAAGGTATTAATAAGCAGTCGTGTGCATTAAAGAAAAGGTTATTTTTTTTTACTATGATTAAAAAAATCCATATACATCAGATTCAAGTTGCAATAAAGTATATATAACTATAAATAACTGGTTACCTGAGATGAGAACATATGTAGCAAAGAATAGAGTATATGGTATATGATATGTCACTTTTGCTCACTTCCACTGTTTGGATACCTTCATTATGTTGCATTTTAAGTAGTGGCAAAAGATAACCATTGTAAAGTGATACCTGCAAGATATTTCCACAAAAACAATTTAGCATTGGTATGCTGAACAGTCAGTACTCCCCTAAACTCAGCTTTTTATACAAGTAGGACTTTGTTACTGTGGTGATGCCACAGCGCTGCTTTTGACTAAAACCAGAACCAATTAGACTGCATTATAACACCCATTCATATTTTACTATCATTGAACAATATATTTCTTGAATTTCAGCTGCCAAAAATCTTGATATTTATTGGGACAAGTTCTTTATAAAGGTTGGCTGCAGAAAAAGAGAAACCAATCTATTTGTATCTTTCTTTGCTCTTTAATTTGTGCTCAATCAGTATATTTTGAACTCATGCTTTTCTAAAATAATTGAATATTGCATCTTTGTTGTTCATTTCTGCTGTTCAATGCAATTGAATTGCAATTGTCACCCTCTTTGGAAGTTTGTCTGCCCTCTCTCTCATTTCCCCGTCCTGTATTTCTCCACCTTACACAAGTCATAGCAATTATGAATTACCTTGAATTCACTGAGTGCATCTAAGCATCCACCCATTCCACATCCTTTCTATAGCAAGATATTGTATATCAGAGAAAGGTATCCTTATTCCATCAATGCCTCATTTGATCAGCCTGTGGCTCAGCATTTCTTAACTATGGTGACATGGGGTTTTAGGGAAGTAAAGAGCCTCTGAATTTAGGTTTTCTACAGCGAAATACTGACCTGCTAAAGCTATGTTATCCAGGGTTCTATACAGGGTTCATTCTTTAAGACAATTTTCAACCATTTTAACTCAATGCTCAACAAGATAGAATTTAAACTTAATTATCATAGCAGCTATGAGGTACTGATCCAGATATAGAAAAATGGAGAACAGAAATGAAAATTATCTGCAATCAAGAGAATATGATTTTAAAAATTTATTAATATGAATAAATACATCTTTTGAAACTGTTTTCAAGTGTGATTCCATTGTCCCTTTTCATTTAAGTATTTAGGGGGAAAAATAAGCGTTAGTTGTTTTAGAGACATTATTTCTACTGCTTTCTCTCTGTTAATTTTCAGCTTCATTCTTTCATGTTTTTTATTGTACTTCAGCATATCAAAGTTTTAGCTTATACATTGCATGCTTTTCTAAAATGAGTTCTGGGTTTTTTTTCAGTTATAATATAAAAAGGTCTTGAAGCTTCCTGACACTACTTTGACCATTTTAAATGGAATATGTTTAGAAATTTGCAATAACACTTCAAGTTGGCAGTTGAAGGAAATATCTAAACATCAAAGCACTGCAGTTTTGAGATGGGACTGCAATTAGAGAATCAGCTTTTCATGCCTGTAATAGATGCATGTGTATACTATAATCACTAAAATAAGTTCAGTATTTTATTCCCTAATATGAAGCTTGCCCTGTGTCTGAAAAGCTCTGTTTATTTCATAAAACCACATAAATATATAGAACTGTGCTGAGAAATGGAGAATCATGATGGTATCAGTGTTCATAAAGTAAAAGATTAATTACTGAACATTTATTCTTTCAGTTTTGATGCTACAAGAAAAGAAAATGTGTTAGCTCAGCTAAGCTAAGCTTGGAGAAGAATTTTAGGGCTTCTCTGATTTCTTGATGTTGCTGCAAGTCATTGAATCAAAAAAGTGAGCAGAATTTTGTATTTGCTTCTGGGAAGAACACCTGTGTCAACCTGTGAGCTTCAACTTTTGAGTATCAGGATGAGATAGCACATCTCCTAAAATCCATGCTATTAACATGGGTTAATGTTATTGCCTCACTTGGGTACAGCAATTGTATGTTTGCTTGGAGATTAGAGCCAAACAAAGTATCAAATAGAAATATCTGCCTTTAGCAGGATTTTTCAGAACTATAAAATTCCTCTTCCCCAACCTGCTGGTCTAGGAAAGAAATAGCAGAGGAAGCGGCAAGGCAATGCACAGCTATTTTCCTTGCCCCCCATGAGTAGTTGCTTCAGAGATTTCTAATTCAGGTTACCTTCCTCCCCATTCTTTCCCTCTGTGTTGGAGGGGTATCAGAGACAGGACATCATCCATGAAGAAGCAGCTGATACAGATTGGGAATTTGTTTGTATGAGCTTAAAATGTCCCCTTGAATTTTCAGGGATGTTCCTAGATAGGCTCTCATGCAATGCACAACAGTCATGGATCTATGTGTCTTTCCAGTTTTTCTTACTCATTCAGCTTGAAGAAAGTCATTGCATTTGGGGAACTTTTTGCCCTTCATTACTCTTGTAACTTGTACTTCATTTTTTCTACACGTCACAGATTGTCTTTTCTTCCGCTTTCTTCTGTGTAAAGTATTGCTCCAGGGAAGGAGAGCTACAGTGTGTGTGAACTAATGCTTGAAGCACTAGGCTCCATTATCATATTGATGTTAATATGCCAAAGAATAGTTTCACAATCTTAGTAATGCCTGTATATCTTAGCACCACATGGGAATCGGCATTTAAATCTCAAAAGCTTATCTTAAATACTAATATACATATTGGTACTACAGTGTCATAAATGTTGAAAGTTTGTTTTTTTTTTTAAAAAAAGTAATTAATTAAAGGTTTGTGTTCAGACTTATTGCTGATGAACTTTACTAGACTACATTCTTTATCCGAACTCTCAAAACGAAATAACCAAGATAATTTATTCCACAAAAAAGAGAAAATAACATACATACAGTGCAGAAAATATTGAACATTTCACTTATTTTCTTATAACCTCTAAATTTGCATTTCAAGTAAAATTACGTGTAAAATGTCTCAACTGCAATGCACATTGAAGTTAACAGAAGTTGAACGGTTGATTTCAATGGACACAAGAAAACTGTATTGTTAACTGAAGGTTAATAAGAGCAGAAAATTGTTGGCTAGTCTGACAGTAGAACTCCTGCTGCTTCCTTTTTACTTTAACATTTTCTGTCTAGATCAGATATAGAATAAACAAATTTGAGAAATCTGAATAATTACAGCATAGAATGATCCCTCCTTGCTATCTGAAACCACAAAGGAGAGAAAGAAAATGAATCAGGTTAGTGGACTGAATGGCATATTTTGAAGGAAAATAGATGTATAAAAGTATCGCTTGCTTTCTCATTTACAGTAACAATTAGCATGTCCAATTAATGCATGTCCAAAATCTGAAAACTGTAAAAAGTGCTTGTATTGTGAATGTAAACAGTTAAAAGAAATGATACTTTCATTAATATTATATATTAACACTGAATGATTATGTCTTGAAATTTCCTAATGAATGTAGTGAAAATGATGAAAACTGTACTTCCTTGGTTTTGGGCTAAACTCTGATTGAGTGTCCTGAACGTCTCCTTTAGATGCTTAACTGTGTCTCATTAATATATGTGTAGGCATAAATCTACCCCAGCTGAGAATTTTAATATTCTCCTAGAGTTCAGGATCTAAGTTGTTTCCTTCAAAATGAGAATAGGACTCACTATTTTCTTTTGAATCCAGAGGAGACTGTGGTGCCAGTACTTTTGAGCAATAGCCTAGTGGTTGGAGTTCTCACCTGGAATTGAGAAGATATAACTTAAGGTCTGAGGAGGTTCATGTTGATGACTATCACATCTCAAAACAGTATCATTCTGGCCTATCGATGACTGGCATGAAATATGGAGGGGTATCAATTCTGCCTAATGCTCAAATTGGCTTATTGTTCTTTAAGTGGTTAGCTTTTGGAATTCAAATCTGAAAATAATGACCATCACAATTTCTGTGCCTGTCAGTCTCTGCAGGGTACTATAGGGAAACCGTAAATTTTAGTTATGAAAAAATTATTAACTTCTCTGAGACTACATCTGGATGTTTAAATCATCCTCAGTACTTTCTCCTGTTTTTGTCTTTTGCTTGTCAGTCTTGGAGGTTCCTTGGCACAAGTATTCACAGGAGATGCTCAAGATGGTAATCTGTAATTGGTATTAATCTTTCTCAATTTGGTTTGTTGCAAGATAGATGTTTTGCTGCTTTTCAGGCTTCTGCTTCCTCCAAACAGCAACCCTTGTCTCTGCACAGAGCCAACTTCTCCCCAGCAGCCTGGAAAGCCTTGTCCCCAGCCATTCTCTCTCATGCTGTTCCCTCTGGCCGGTGCGACACACATCCATCATATAAAAGAGCATGCAACTTCCATTTCTTTGGTCAGCAAGCACAGCATTTATGCATTTTGGCCATATGCCAACGCCCTTTACTTGGCTGCCTGGCTCTTTATAGTTTGAATGCTACTTTTTCCACTAGTAGAGCCTTCTTTGAGATAGAAACATCCTGTAGTTATGGTGGCTTCTTTCCCCACCCCCTTCAGCTATCAAGGATTTCATATAAAAACTTACAAGATCTGAAAGTACAAAATATCACTGAGTATTGGGAATCTTTTTTTTTTTCCCCTCAGCTTGAGGGCTGATAGTTTTGTAACAGTCCATTAAAAAAAAAAAGCAACAACCTTCCTCTGATTTTTGAAAGCTTGACATACTAGGGGGTCTGATAGGTTTGACCTCATCACTTCCAATTTTTAAATGTGTTGAAAAATTATTTGTTTTCATATATTCATATTTACAATGGTGAGAAAAGAGCTTTGCTTTTTTTATGTAATATCATTTCTGAGGTAATTTGACAGAGTATGCGTATAGAATCATAGAATGGTTTAGGTTGGAAGAGACCTTAAAGATCATCTAGTTCCAAGCCCCCTGCCATGGGCAGGGACACCTCCCACTAAACCAGGTTGCTCAAAGCCCCATCCAACCTGGCCTTGAACACTTCCAAGGATGGAGCATCCACAACTTATCTGGGCAACCTGTTCCAGTGTCTCACCACCCTCAGAGTAAATATTAATAATTAAATAATTAATATAAATATCAATTATAAGTATGTAAATGAAAGGAAAGAAAAAGGGAAGGCATTGAATAAAAATATCAAGTCGGCTGGAAACTGATATCTGATATGATAGATGGGCATTTTCCTGATATCAATCTCATTTGTAGATAGTTGCATCATCTGTAGTTTTTGTCTTATCCTATTATTTCTGTACCACATTTTTTTCATGACTCCAGGATCAGTCTCTCATTCCATTATCATCTTTGGCCTCCTTAGATTTGAGAGTTTAGAATAATGTGATCATGAGTTTCTTTATGTATAAATAACACAACAATAACACAGAAATTATTTATAAGTAGAACAATCACAAAGGCAGCAATTTGTGAGTGGAAAGTGCAAGGGAGCCTCAGAATAGAAACGTGACACCACAGCCCTTTTCTAGGAGTATGTGAAAGTGCTGTCAATTAGGTCTAACAAGGGGATATTTGTAAATAACAGTAGGGAAAAATGATGAACGGAATTTACACAAGCTATATATTTTTCACATAAAGGAAAAAAACCACAACTCCCCCCCCCCAACAACTGTTAATCTGAATGAATTCTCTGTTTTGTCCGGAGCTACTGAAATGCACTTTTTCAGGCACAATGCAAGGATATGTATGTTTTGCACTCTTCTGGAAAGATTTCTGTATGTTCATGGACACTTAGGTCTGCTTTGGTGCAAGTCAGCAAGCTGTCTCAGCAGTTTGTATTTCAGTCTAGCCTCAAAGTGGAACCAGGCTACAGCTTCTCTAACACTCTTGCCATTTAAATGTTTTACACTTTAGCTTTTTGTGCTTATGTACAGCATGTTCTGCGTCTCAGTGAGAGTTCTTTCCCTATAGCAGAGGCGAAGAATCCCTGGCACACTTTAACTTAGAGTAAGAAATTACAGTGTTATAAGGACCAGTGGGGTCTAAGGCTGCAGAAGCTCCTTTGCCCTTTTTGGAACTGCCCATTACAGCATGAATTCAGTGAACAGGAGCAGATTGGCTTGCCATCACAGATACCTGATTTTCTCCCCTATTTGTTCACAATGCAGTTGCATCCAGCTTTTAACTGCTCCTTTAATGTGTCTTTGAGTATTTTTCAAAGTTCTTAATGTAAACCTCCATATCAGAGTTATGGGGTCACAAGACAACTTTTTTCTGCTGCTGCTTCTCTGTCACTGTCACCAAAGTGACATTCATCCCAAAACACCTCCATAAAAGAGCAGCAGTGTCCATGCTATCTGCCAACTTGAAACAAAACAGCCTTACTCCTGAACCCTCTCCTTTTTCTCTGTTTACAACGCTTGTTTATTGCAAAGGCATTAAGATTCAGTGAGCTTGTGAGAAGGAAAACAAATGTTACAAAAAACTTGCTTCAACATGTATATATATAAAGCTGTCAAAAAGAGAAGGCACAATACTATTCATGTCTTATGATCTGGGAGAAATCAAGGACATTGGTACAAACATCTCTCTGAAGTGAGGAGGAGAGAGGAGTGATGAAGGATACCTATCAAAGTCCCTAAAGAGCAAAGGTATGTGCAGAATGCTGCGGTGACCCCTTTGCTGTGGTTTAGGAGCAGTCCTTTAGGAGCTAAAGGGGGTGGTTGGTAATTTCTGTGCTGAGAGAGTTTGTATTTACAAACGTACCTGTGGAAGTTCTTGCTGTGAGCTTATCACTAACGGCTATTTTCATACCCATCTCACTTATCCTGATTGCAAGGCTATCAAATTGCACAGTCATGTTGGAATTAGATTTGCTGAGGACAGTGATACAGAGGTGTCTGAGTTGGCTTTTCTCCTGCATCCCATCATGTGTCCCATACCCTCTAGGCAGCCACCCCCCTCAGTCCAAAAGATGCGTTAGTGTTGACTTGGCTTGGTGGGCTTTACGCCTGGATATAGAGACTGAGGCTTTTTTGGAGCAGCCCTGGGAGCAGCCTGGAAAGGTATTATTCGGGCGATTTAAAGAAAATCTGACATTTTCTGTGAAAAGATAAGGTTGCTCTTAATGCTTCTCTCTCTGAAATGGCGCATAAAATTAATTTGTGTGTGGTCTCTAATTCCCCACAATTACAATGTTTAAAAATGAATTTCATGCCTCTTGTTTGTGCAATTTATACCATTTATTTTTCTTGAGCTTCTCTAGTTCTGTTAAAAAAAGGAGCAGATTCCTTCCAGCTCAGCAAAGTGCGTTTGCGACCTGCTGTCATTAAACAGCTAAAGCTGAAATATCATGGGGACTTTGCTGTCCCAGTCCCTGTCACTATTCTCTTATTCTGCAGCTACAAAGAACATGTTGTTACATAAGTAACAGAATTTTTAGTGTCACAGCAGGTGCTAGTGAAATGGAAACTGAAAACTGGGTTATTTTAATTAGGAAAGAAAACAAATATATGAGATTATTCAGATCCACTTTATTTACAAATATAAAAGTTCTGTATTTTGAAGAGCTCTGAAGAGAAGTTGTTCTCAGCAGCAAAATTCTCACCATTTGGGCACAGCTCAGGTGTCTCTATTTCACCTCTTGCGTTTCTGTGAGTTCATTTACAAATTACAATCTTTATCTAAAAACCCTGTGGTAGAACTTTTGGCTATTGTTTTTAAGTGGTTTTGGTATATTCACATGTAGACGCCTAAATAGAAATGGCCTGATTTGCAGAGGTGTGATCAATTCTAGGTCCTATTGAAATCAATGGGAAATGATAAGTGCTCAGTTCTTTTGAAAACCAGGCCATTTATATATAGGTGCCTAAATATGCCACCCAATTTTGAAAAGCCTGGCTTTAAGATCATATACCATCTTCCTGCTTTTGATATTTGGGTCCCTGCTGCAAGAAAGGGTAAGAAGGGTAATGAAGAAACAGTTGTAATGAAAAGAAGACTTATGAGACCAACCAGGAATATTTCTGTGTAGTTAATACCCTGTGATTCTAAAAATAATTTTTAAAATCACTAAAAGCAAGTTTCCACTGAGGTAAAATTTCCTTGCCTGTATTTCCTCTGCTTTGTACTGAGAATACAAAGCAAAGTGAATGGCTACTTCTGTGCATCACTGTCTGCTAACTATATTCATAACAAAATAAAATTCAGAAGGAAGATATAAAGAAAAAAAAAAACCCTGATGCCAGAACAATCTCTCTGTACAGATTTATTTTTTGCTTCTCATTTCCAACAGAAAAATAGATGATGGAGATGCATTTGTGCATAAACATTCATTCGCTGATTCTTCTACTTTCCACAATCTCATGAAAGCAGCTTTCCTTAAAAAATAGTTCAATTTTCCACCAATTTTTACAGAATGTATAGTGTTTTTTAAATTTTTCACTCAATATGCTGCAAACCAGAAAAGAATTATCATCTGTTATCACAATAAAAGGTCTGCCAGATAATATAGGCTTTTGTAAAGCTCACAGCATCCTGAGGAATCATTTCAGCCCTGCCATTAGCATCCTCCTGAGTAAAGCTAGCTTTTTTCCTGAAAGTTGTAGGAAATTGATATACTCAAACCTGCCCTTTTGTTCCCTTCTGTTGGATTTCATCGAAAAGTTGTATTTGGTCTGGCTGGGATGGAGTTAACTTTCCCCATAGCAGCCTTCATAGTGCTGTGCTTTGTATTGGTAGCTAGAAAGGTTTTGATAACACACCAATGTTTTGGCTACCACTGAGCAGCACAGCATCAAGACATAGCCAGGACAGCTGACCCAAACTGTCCAAAGACATATTCCATACCATATGACCTTGTGCTCAGCAGTAAAAACTAAGAGAAAGGAGGAGGGGAGGGGGGCATTTGTTATTAAGGCATTTGTCTTCCAGAGCAACCGCTATGTATACTGAGGTCCTACTTCCTGGTAAGTGGCTGGACATCGCCTGCTGATGGGAAGTAGAGAATAATACTTTTTTTGTTTTCCTTTGCTTCTGTGGGTGACCTTTGCTTTTATTTATTAAACTGCCTTTATTTCAACCCACAAGTTTTTCACCTTATTTCTCCCCTGTGTCCTGCTGAGGAGGGGAAGTGATAGAGTGGCTTTGTGGGCAACTGGCAGCCACCCAAGGTCAACCCACCCCAAAAGTATGGTGACAAAGGGGCACTATAAGAGATTCACAGAAAAAAATTACTCTTCCCCCTCCTTAAGAAACCAAGCTAAAGTGAAATTTGATTATCATATTATCACATGATTCTAGAAGTTGATGCTTTGAGAAAAAAAATGTTACACTGGATGAAGTTTTGGAGAAAAGGATGAAGAATGTTCCTTTCAAAGGCAGAAGTAATTTTTTTCCCTTTATGGCAGGAGGCATATTTTGAGACTGAATCACAAATCTTTCCTGGGCTGAATCAGTGCTATCTATTTAAAGCTGAGCCTACCTGTAGGTCAGGTTAGGATGGACTGACTTGTAACATTGATGTTGGATCACTTAATTAATGTCTCTGAAGTGAAGATTTGAAACAAATCCTTTTCTCAATTTAAACAGCCCTTTGAAGTAGGGTCTAGAAGAGGGAAATGAGGTTCCCCTTAGTTTAAGGTGGCAAATGTTTTACTTCTGTCAGGGGTTGTCTCATGTTTAGTAACGTAAATGCATTTTAACCATTTCATCCCTTCTTTGACTGGTATAACTTTATTAACTTCAATGAAGTAAATGGAAATTCTTCAGTTTAGAAGTAAAGACATGGTTTGTTGTCCTTCGATATACTTTGGAGGCTGGGAATATTCAGACACTATTTTAGATATTTTTAATGGGTTATATGTTTTAATGGGTAAAATATGGAATACTTTCTAGAGAAAGTAAAGCCAAGAGGGATAATTAATGTAAATCATGAATAATGAAACAATTAGGTAATAAATTTCACATAATCTACCTGGACTGTATTCAAAGACCTCAACAGCTCTGAAGACTCTGGTGTTCCCAGTACCTGAGAGCTGTTTGCGGAAGATGGGTTATTACCCAATAAATTGAGTAGGTATGTAAACTCTTTGCTGTTTTGAGACACATTCCCCCTCCTGCTCTCCAAATCTTGTTCTGAGCAAATGCTCCTTTGCTTGTCCAGAGCAGTCTGGCCAGGAAGTGACCTTGTCATTTCTGTGACGAGAAGCGCTGATCTCCATACAGACCTGCTAAGCAGTTCACAGAGAGCGGTGGGAGGCTGCCAACTAAGTCCCTGCTCTGGAGGGAGCAGCCTAGGGGATGCTGCCCCTGGAAAGGTGAAAGTGGGCAGCCTGGGAAATTAAGCGAATGCCCTTGGGGAGGCCAGGTGGAGCTTAGAAATGCAGTTGATTCAAGAATTGTAAGCCACATTGCTTCCATAATAAGACCCTTTGGTTGTCTATTTTACTTATCTGTATGAAATTATCTTTTATTCACTAATGTCAAGCAGGAGATTCGTTGGCATAACAATAAATGGAATCAGGCACTTTTAATGTAGTCTTGCTTTACTGCTGTGAAACACCTTGGGATATTAGTCACGTAAAAGCGAAGTTAAAATACTGGCATCCCAAATCTTTTTTTGTGGGGTTAACTGAGACAAAGGGAAGTATTTGCACATTTGAGAGATCTTGGCAGTGTAGATTAATCTGAGGACATGTAATCATTTTTAGATTTAGAGATGATTAATGGAGATTTATTGTCATTCCATAAAATCCTTCCAGACCACACAGATACTTGGATCCATTTGGCTTTCTCACAGAAAAATCTGTTCTCTGTGCTTAGCCTCCCTAAGCCTCTCTGTTGCTGCCATTATCTTCAGCTGTAATACTGGCCTGGGAAGGCAATTAGTTTTGGTGTCACATTGACAGTTTTCACAGAATCACAGAATGGTCAGGGTTGGAAGGGACCTCTGGAGATCATCTAGTCCAACCCCCCTGCCACAGCAGGGACACCTACAGCACATTGCACAGGATGGTGTCCAGGCGGGTTTTGAATGTCTCCAGTGGGGGAGACTCCACAACCTCTCTGGGCAGCCTGTGCCAGTGCTCTGCCACCCTCAGAGTAAAGAAGTTCCTCCTCATGTTAAGATGGAACTTCCTATGCTCAAGTTTGTGCCTGTTACCTCTTGTCCTATCACTGGGCACCACTGAAAAAAGACTATTCTCATCTACCTGGAAACCTCCCCTTAAGTATTTATAAGTATTGATAAGATCTCCCCTCAGTCTTCTTTTCTCTAGACTAAAAAGACCCAAGTCCCTGAGCCTTTCCTCATAAGAAAGATGTTCCAATCCCCTAATCATCTTAGTAGCCTTTTGCTGGACCCTCTCCAGCAGTTCCCTGTCCTTCTTGAACCGGGGAACCCAGAACTGGACACAGTAATCCAGATGCGGCCTCACCAGGGCAGAGTAGAGGGGGAGGATGACCTCCCTCGACCTGCTGGCCACACTCTTCTTGATACACCCCAGGATGCCATTGGCCTTCTTGGCCACCAGGGCACATTGCTGGCTCATGGTCATCCTGTTGTCCACCAGGACTCCCAGGTCCCTTTCCACACAGCTGCTCTCCAGGAGGTCAGCCCCCAACCTGTACTGATGCATGGGGTTATTCCTCCCCAGATGCAGTACCCTACACTTGCCTTTGTTGAATTTCATCAGGTATTTCTCTGCCCAACTCTCCAGCCTGTCCAGGTCACGCTGTATGGCGGCACAGCCTTCCGGCGTGTCAGCCACCCCTCCCAGTTTTGCGTCATCAGCAAACTTGCTGATGGAACACTCTATCCCTTCATCCAGGTCATTGATGAATATATTAAACAGGACTGGACCCAGTACTGACCCCTGAGGGACAACACTGTTACTGGCCTCCAACTAGACTCTGCACCACTAACCACAACCCTCTGAGCTCTATCTGTCAGCCACTGTTCAATCCAACCCACTGTCCATTCATCTAACCCACACTTCCTAAGCTTGCCTGTGAGGATGATGTGGGAGACAGTGTCGAAAGCCTTGCTGAAGTCAAGGTAGACAACATCCACTGCCCTCCTCTCATCCACCCATCCAGTCATGCCATCGTAGAAGGCTATCAGATTAGTCAGACATGACTTCCCCTTGGTGAATCCATGTTGGCTACTTCTGAGAACCTTCTTTTCCTCCAGATGCTTGGAGATGACGCCCAGAACGAGCTGTTCCATCATCTTTCCAGGGATGGAGGTGAGGCTGACTGGCCTGTAGTTTCCCAGGTCATCCTTCTTGCCCTTTTTGAAGACTGGAGTGACATTGGCTTTCCTCCAGTCCTCAGGCACCTCCCCTGTTCTCCAGGACCTTTCAAAGATGATGGAGAGTGGCCCAGCAATGACTTCTGATAGCTCCCTCAGCACTCGTGGGTGCATCCCAGTGGGGTAGAGTGCACCCTCAGCAAGTTTGCTGATGATACCAAGCTGTTTGGCGAGGCAGACACGCTGGAGGGGAGGGATGCCATCCAGAGGGACCTGGACAGGCTGGAGAGGTGGGCCCAAGCCAACCTCATGCAGTTCAACAAGGCCAAGTGCAAGGTCCTACATCTGGGTCGGGGCAATCCCAAGCACAAATACAGGCTCGGCGGAGAATGGCTGGAGAGCAAAAAAAAGACACTCACTATGCCTAGTAGCTGCCCCTGGGTCCTAGGTCTCCCCAGTTGCTGGCACCTGGATATGCAAACCCTGGGGCCCACAGCGCTACACATGCACAATGGTTCCCTGCAATAACTGGGCTTAGACACAGTCTGCTCAGTAGCTGTCCCTGGATTTCCATCTCCCAGTTACCTTGCACACAGAAACACACAGACATGGTTGCACAGTAGCTGATCCAGGTGTATGACCTTACCACTAGCCAAAACCCAGACCTCATGGTCTCTCTAGTAGCTGGGTTGGACTCCTGGAACCTCAAGGAGCCAACTCACAGACCTTCTGGTCTCTCCAGTATCCAGCCCAAACTTATGGCCCCATTGATATTTGGCTCCCCAGCCTCTTATCCTGCTCACCAGCTAGTCCAGCTTGGTGTTTCCAAGTAATTACACACTGACATACACACCCATTTGATATGCACATGCACTGGCTCTCCAGTTGCTGGCACCATAGACAAACCTGTGCTTCCACTCCAGTTGTTGACACTTAGACCTCCATGCACACACATGCACACATGCCTCTGAAGCCACTTAAAAAAAAGTAGACATGTAGTTTAAAGAAATGGGTAGCTAGTTAGCAGTGGTGAAAGATTTCTTCTTTCATAAAACTACCACTGTTTTCCAAAAATAATTTGGAAGTTCCAATAGCAGTGGGACAATCTTTACCTGCTTTCTCTCTGTTGGCCTCTTGCGAAGAGAGGACACTGTGAAATTGATTCATCTACCCTCTTCACCTACTCTGATGGTCACTAAACTGTGAGGATGCTGCTTCCTTTCTCTTGTTTTACCGTCACAGTTAACATTTCCACAAATACACAAATCCAAATGAAATATGCCTGCATGTGTCTTCATTGTCCTGTGGTCCTCTGCAGCTTTCCCAAGGATGATAATGACTGGGGTGTCAATAGGAATCTTCTTATCCTCTGCTCTGATGACTGAAAAGAGGAAGCAGGAGGTTGTGGAACTGAACTGAAAAATGTCAAATAGTCACAGAAAAAAAAAACTTAGAATAATCAATTAATAATTACGTAAATATATTCAAAACTGAATTTTAGTAAATAGTACTTAAAATGAATGACTGCAACATTATTCATATGGTTGTTCCTGAGAAATTGGACTCTATTAGTTAATACCTTAATGTCAAGCATGAATAAATTACAGTCAAATTTTAGTGCAAAATTCTCTCTCATGCACAGAAAGATGATTGCAGTCATCAGTGGCAAGAAATTTAACAAGAACAAATGCCAGATTCTGTACCTGGGACTGAGTAACAAACACCAGGCACAAGTATAGATTGGGAGAGGAGTAGCTGGAGAACAGCCCTGCAGAGAGGGATCTGGGGGTGCTGGTTGACAGGAGGCTCAATATGAGTCAGCAGTGTGCCCTGGCAGCCCAGAGAGCAAACTGCATCCTGGGGTGCATTAAACACAGTATAACCAGCCAGTCAAAGGAGGTGATTATCCCGCTGTATTCAGCATTGGTGTGTCCTCATCTTGAGTACTGTGTGCAATTCTGGGCCTCACAATTTAAGAAGGATGTTAAGGTACACGAATGCATCCAGAGGAGGGCAACAAAGCTCATGAAAGGGCTGGAATGCATGTCCTATGAGGAGCAGCTAAGGACTCTGGGTTTGTCTAGTTTGGAGAAAAGGAGGCTGAGGGGTGACCTCATTGCTCTCTACAGCTTCCTGAGGAGGGGAAGTGGAGAGGGAGGTGCTGAGCTCTTCTCCCTGGGATCCAGGGACAGGACGTGTGGGAATGGTGCAAAGCTGTGTCAGGGGAGGTTCAGACTTGACATTAGGAAGCACTTTACTGAGAGGGTGGTATAACACTGGAACAGGCTTCCTAGAGAGGAGGTCAATCCCCCATGCCTGTCAGTGTTTAAGAGGCATTTGGACAATGCCTTTAATAACATGCTTTAACAGGTGAGCCCTGAAGTGGCCAGGCAGTTGGACTACATGATCGTTGTTGGTCCGTTCCAACTGAACTATTATTTTCTTTTCTCTTTTCTTTTCTTTTCTTTTCTTTTCTTTTCTTTTCTTTTCTTTTCTTTTCTTTTCTTTTCTTTTCCTTTTCTTTATGATTGCAATGTAAACATTTTGGTACCTTAACATGAGCTCATTGTGAGTTCAGAATAATGAGACATCATAAAAAGTGTAATTTTCAAGTTTTGGAGGGGATTTAGAGCAAGACAGAACATAAAATATCAAGTGGTGATTGTTCAAGTGAGAGTAATGGTGTATGTGATCTTGAATACCATATAAGCATTAGCAAAATTAAGTGTATTTTACTATTTTAAAAAAATATATAAATTCCATTTTCCTGCCAGTCTTAATTTCTGTAGATTGGAATGCATATTCTCCTAGCCTAGAAATGAACTTTACTCTGTAACTACAACTTCTGATGTAGAAAATTAATAGAGCTCTAAAAAGTACAAGCATATGTATAAGAATGTCTATAGAATTCCATCTCAAATCAGTTTGCTCTGCTGTGTCAGATGCATATGAATTTGTTTAAAAGCCATTAGGCTATTTTATAGCATCACAGTTATGAGAGATAAGAAATAGGTCCAAAGGTAATTTTGTGCATATGCCTGCCTGCAAAGCGTTTTCTAGTGTCTCGCAGTCATAGTACATCATCTGGGAAGACACAGGCATGCACACATGCCCTGTGTTTTAAGCTCTTCTGTGTTTTAGAGCGTGTTGGTATAGCTGCACTCTATAGCCGGAATATACATTGTGAGCACAAGTTATCTAACATGTATGTCTCTCTGCTGCCTCCCCCAATTTGTTCTTCTTCCCTTCTTTTGGTTAGTTTGCTCGCAGGAAAACAATAAACAACACTGCTGCCTGCATGACTTGGCTGGGGATAGATTTGAGGGATTCTCTTGCTGTCACCTATTCCCTTGCACAATAAGAAAATTCCTATATTTATCTCTATTCTCCACTCTAAATATATTATTTGTCCTGTCAAAGGGTAAACCTTCTGGATCAGGAATTTGTTCTGATTAATATATCGCAGTGGGGTTCTGTGATAATACAGATAATACAGACTGGTGATGTCTGTCTTATTTTCCGTATTACCAAAGGGATAGTGAGGAGTGAATGAAGTATGTGATGAGCAAATTAGTAAGGTAGGCCTGGTTCTGGTTGAGACAAGAGAAGCTCCTTGAAGTTCAAGTATTTGCAGCCTGGCATGATGTACAGGAGATCTAATGAAAAGAAAAATCACCGAGAGAATTGTTTTACAGAAACAATAGTTTCAAATACACCTTTTATAAACATGCAAATTTTCAAGTTTCTGTGTACATCTAATCTTCTGATGCTTCTCCTACTCTCAGAAATTATCTGATTTCATTTCATATTCACAGTTTGGAAGTTAAAACATGTCTACCCTAAAAAAAACCCAAACTAATGAAATGTAGGAAAATACTGAGACTGAAAGAAGTTGGTTACATGTGTCCCATTTGTACCATACTAAATAGTATATATTGTTCTGGGATATGCTGTTACTTTGTATGTATTTATAAATACAGCGTTTATTAATATTTATTGAATTTGGGTAGAAGTCTTTATTTTTCTTCAGTTATGGTTGTCCCAGTTAAACCTAAAAGCATTTGATTCTTTAGATGCTTTATGTACCTGAGTCCATACTTTGAAACATAGGATCATAGAATCATAGAATGTTCTAGGTTGGAAGGGACCTTAAAGATCATCTAGTTCCAAGCCCCCTGCCATGGGCAGGGGGACCTTCCAACAGACTAGGTGGCTCAAAGCCCCATCCAACCTGGCCTCGAACACTTCCAGGGAGGGGGCATCCACAACTTCTCTGGGCAATTTCTTCCAGTGCTTCACCACCCTCAGAGTGAAATTTTTTTTCTAATATCTATTTTAAATCTACCCTCTTCCAGTTTGAAGCCATTACCTCTTCTCCTATCACTACATGCCCTTGTAAAAAGTCCCTCTCCAGCCTTTTTGTAGGCGCCCTTCAGATACTGGAAGGCTGCTATAAGGTCTCCCCGGAGCCTTCTCTTCTCCAGGCTGAACAGCCCTAACTCTCTCAGCCTGTCTTCATAGGAGAGGTGCTCCAGCCCTCGGATCACCTTTGTGGCCCTCCTCTGGACCTGGTCCAACAGGTCCATTGTCCTTCTTATGTTGAGGGCTCCAGATCTGGACACATCCTGGGATGCATTTAATATTCAAGGCAACCATTTCTCATAGATACAACAGTCAAAGCTAAGAAGTCTGAAAGGGATCACAGGAAATGTTCGTGATCTGTTTTACTGTTGGATCTGTCAATCTGGGAGTCCAGATTGTGTCCCGCCTGTTTCGATGGGAGCTGCAGCCAAGGCACTGCCCATTCCTCTCTTTTAAATATGTGTCTCAAAGGAGTGTTATAATCTCCAAAGTTATGTTTTAAAAATGGAAATCAAAATGTTTCAAGATTTCTGAGACTTGAGTGATCAAAAATGGTTTAAAACAAGTATCAGATATGGCACTTTTGTGAAGACTTCAGTACTTCCTAAGGATATCCCTAAATTGTCTCAGCGATTGTGACAAATTTTGTGGTAGACTTCTTTATAAATATGTGTCTGATATTTATTGTTTTATTTCACATTTAATAAGGATGAAAACAGCTTGTGTAAGTATATTAAAACTGGGGAACTTAGGCTTCAGAAGCTCATATTAATTCCTAAAAATGCAATCATAGAATCATAGAATTGTCTAGGTTGGAAGGGACCTTTAAGACCATCAAGTCCAACCATCAACCTAACACTGCCAAAAGCACCACTAAACCATATGCCTCAACACTACGTCTACATGTCTTTTAAATACCTCCAGAGACAGTGACTCCACCACTTCCCTGGGCAGCCTGTTCCAATGCTTGAAAATCCTTTCTGTGAAGAACTTTTTCCTAATATCCCATCTAAACCTCCCATGGTGCAACTTGACGCCATTTCCTCTTGTCCTATCCCTTGTTACTTGAGAGAAGAGACCAACACCCACCTCACTGCAACCTTCTTTCAGATAGTTGTAGAGAGCGATAAGGTCTCCCCTCAGCCTCCTTTTCACCAGGCTAAACAACCCCAGTTCCCTCAGCTGCTCCTCATAAGATTTGTGCTCTAGACCCTTCACCAGCTTTTTTGCCCTTCTCTGGACATGCTCCAGCATCTCAATATCTTTCTTGTAGGGAGGGGGCCAAAACTCAACGCAGTATTTGAGGTGCGGCCTCACCAGTGCCGAGTACAGGGGGACAATCACTTCCCTAGTCCTGCTTGCCACACTATTCCTGATACAGACCAGGAAGCTGTTGGCCTTCTTGGCCACCTGGGCACACTGCTGGCTCATGTCCAGCCATCTGTTGACCAACACCCCCAGGTCCTTTTCTGTTGGGCAGCTTTCCAGCCACTCTTCCCCAAGCCTGTAGCATTGCATGGTGTTGTCGTGACTCAAGTTCAGGACTTGGCACTTAGCCTTGTTGAATCTCATACAATTGGCCTCAGCCCATCCATCCAGCCTGTCCAGATCTCTCTGTAGAGCCTTCCTACCCTCAAGCACATCAATACTTCTGCACAACTTGGTGTCGTCTGCAAACTTCCTGAGGGTGCACTCGACTCCCTCATCCAGGTCATTGATAAAGATTTTAAGCAGAGCTGGCCCCAATACTGAGCCCTGTGGAACACCACTCCTGACCGGCTGCCAACTGGATTTAACTCCATTCACCACCACTCTCTGGGCACGGCCATCCAGCCATTTTTTTACCCAGTGAACACTATACCCATCCAAGCCATGAGCAGCCAGTTTCCCCAGGAGAATGCTGTGGGAAACGGTGTCAAAGGCTTTACTAAAGTCCAGGTAAACAACATCCACAGCTTTTCCCTCATCCACTAAGTTGGTCACCTTGTCATAGAAGGAGATCAGGTTTGTCAAGCAGGACCTGCCTTTCATAAACTCATGCTGACTGGGCCTGATCACCTGGTTGTCCTCCATGTGCCGCATAATGACACTCAGGATGATCTGCTCCATAACCTTTCTCAGCACTGAGGTCAGACTGACAGGCCTGTAGTTCCCTGGATCCTCCTTCTGGCCCAATCAGGTATCCGACTTTATGCCCTTATATTTGAAATGTAGGCATTGATATTTTTTTATGGTTCACATTGCTCACTCTGCTGCCCTTTTTAGCGCTGTGGGAGTCCCTGCCTTGGCCTTTCTGTGGGCAGATGAGTGATGGTGAATAACTTATTTCTTTTCTCTTGTTGCTACCAGAGTTTATCCGCTCATTAATATGAGAAACAGTTCCTCTCACTCAGCTAGTAAGATAAATGACAGATAATATTTTGGGCCATTTAGAGACTGACTGTATCTTCCAGCTGCTTTCTAAGATACAAATAATTATTAAAGATAGTAAGTGAAGTGTTCCTTCTAGCTCAGCTGCACCCACAGAGGTCTCCAGCTTGAGTTCAGTGATGCTGTCACTTGAGATACTTGGCCCATCAAGAAGCTTGAGCTGAAGGTCAGGCGACGTTGATGCTTGAAATAATGCTGAAATGAAACTGAGCTATACTTCAAGCTGACAAAACTCAGTCTCTGTGCTCATGTACAGTTCAAGTATTATTTGCCATGTGGTCACTGTCAATTTGGTACCATAACTTAAGGAGAATAGCTTCAGTTAAATCTTGTCACGGAGACAGGCTGTTAGTATTGCATGTTTGTGTCTTTCTGACAGCTATGAACTGGGATTTTTTTGTTTGTTTTTAGTTTGCATCAGTTAATGAAGATAAAGGCTTAGTCTAATAAGGTACATTCTGTCATCAAATGAGTGATGAATGAGACCTCCACCTCTGTAAAAACACAATGAAAATTAGCACTGTATTTTTTGTTTCAGGATCCTGAGGTTTATTAGTCTTGGCTTGTTTTCTTCATTGTAGAACTAAAGTGACTGCTCCTCTCTATTTTAATGTCAAGACAGGTCACACACATCAATCACAACAGGATCATAAAAACACACATTTTGGCAGTGAAGTCATGCCCTCTGTTTGAGAGGTAATATATTAGTACAGCATTGGCAAATTTACAGTAGAAAATTCATATTGCAGAATTTATATATAGTAAATAATTTTTGTTTCCTGGTTATATGTGACATTTACAGGGCTTGCCTAATTCTTCCTTCAGCAAAGTAGTTTTATTAATGCTTTCAGGTTTAACCTGGACATAGTGTGCTGTCACATTTATATATTTTTGTGCTGTTCTTTTTGCTCCACAGAAGCTAGCTTCCATTTGTACATGCCTTGAAGTAGAACAAATGGGACTTCTAGTATAAAAGCTAATGTCAGATTGACTCCATCTAGACAATAACAATTTTTAAAGGTCACATGAAATAGGGCCATTCTCCACTTTTTTTTTTAATATGTTTGATTAAAAATAGTGTGCTCTGTTTATTAAATCACTGGCGTCTTACCTTCAGGGGCAACTAAAGCAGAAGCAGATCTTTGCATTTGTCATCAGCTTAAGGTCACAAATGCAAGTAGATTAAATAGTGCTATATACCTTTCTCCACTACTGAATTATCAATGATGAATTATTTATTATAAAATTAAGCACACACATCAGGAGTCAGTTGAGTGTAAAATGTTACCCTGAGGGCATAGCCAAGCATTTCAATCAATGGGTGTTTACATCTAGTTGTGCAGATGTATTTTCAGTGTAGAGTGTAGTAACCCGCAACTCCCAAAGAAATTGACTTTGGTCGGAGTTGGATCAGACCCATAGTATCACAAGTGATATCTACAAAAAGAGGCTTTGTGCTCTCCCCTCCTTTTATATTATTTTATTTCCTGGGGAGCTTTGTTACAACCACTATCTTAAAAGTGAACATTTAGCTCAGGTAGGAAAATTTGGATCCTACAGTTTATAATCTCTTTCTAGTTGGTGCTCTGAGGGATAAACCTAATAATTCTGAACTGACCCAGAGATTAAACCAAAAAACCCTTGTAATTTTTATAACTGTTATTTTGCCCTGCAGTCTAGCCTGAAGTTCCAGTGTTGCCCTTGATACTGCTTTCAGTATGCTTTCCGGAGCTGCCATGCACATGCCGCTCTTTCTGTCTCTCCACTGTGACTATTTAATATTCCAGACTCCACACAACTCGCTTAGTTTGAGTGTCATTTCATATTGCCCAAGGCATGATGCAAATCCTAATTTGAAGATTAAACCTGAGCTAGCTTTGTGATACTGAACACCTTTAGTACTTCTAAGGTGTGGAAGAGAAGAGGTATCCAGATGAACTCATTGATGTGAGATTTGAATACATTTTCCAGGAAGTCCTAAGAAATCTTTTTTCTTTTTTTTTCTCCTCCTAAAGGAATTAAATTCTGTTAATTTAAATAAATTGAATTTTATATAAACTGAACTAAAAATCAAAACTGAACAAATATTACATGCCAATTATCAGAGGGCAGAAGAGGTAACCTATGCATTCCACGACAGCAGTTCAACAGTTTTTGTATTCGTTTAGTTAAACTATACATTCACTATTAACTTAATATGACAGCCCTCAAATACTATTAAGCAAGTGGGTTGGTAAGACTGGAACAGGCTCAGGCTCAGAAATCAGTTATCAAGACCAATTTAAAGCATACAGTCCATTGTAAATGTGAGGAAGGAATAGTCTGCTTCCTGCTTCACATGTCGGAATGAAGAGAGTCATTAATAAAGCGTGAGTAAAAACTGAGATAAAACATGTGAACTCTGACTTCTTCAGCAATTTATTATTCTCTGAGAGCAATATTTTGCCAAAATATTAAAAACTGTTAATCTGTGGTTACATTTCAGCTATTGTCAGCTCTTTAGGCAAAAATTTAAGGTTTCCAGGGTATTGAGAAAAGGTTATAAAAATAATGTAGGAAGAAATTATGAGTTTTCAGAAGTGAGTTCATAAACTAAATTTATTATTAAGCATGATTTCTTCTTGTGGATGGGTGTCACATTTGCTTACCGAGCCATCGCACAGTGTCACGGGGTAAGCAGGAAGTGATACATCCATAAGAGTTAGACAAGATCTTGGAAATGCTTAAATAAATACATTGGCAAATCCATCCACCTACTTTTTTTTGTTTTTCAGTGCACATTTCCCAAATGAATAATATGGAACTTTTAAAATTTGAAATGAAAATGTACCAGCACAAAATGATCTAAAATGTTGGAAATTCTATATCAAGATATGAGCTTTGCAATTCAGAGCATCTCCGTAATCTGAATTGATGCCCAAAAATGGTCCCCATCCAAGTGAAAGAGCCACAGAATGATAATTTTTATGCAGCTCTGATCACAGGATACATGCACAAAATGGTGCCTAGGCCTGTAGATACAGAGGCAGGATAAGGAGTCAGGAGCCTTGGTTTTATGCAAGTGCTGTTTTGTGGACTCTCGAGAGTTTTGGAGAACCAGATCTTCCCCTGCTCATCACATACGCCTAGGTGCATGTTTTCAGAAAAGTTCTCTTTCTAAGTTAGTACAGAAATAAACATGTTTGTGCTGAGTTTGGCTCCGATTGTCATATTTGTGACCCATTTTTTTAAAAAACACTCAGTGTCCAATACAGTGAATTATTCTGAAAATCTGGTCTCTCACAGGAAAGCCTAATGGGAAGCTTGAGGCAGTATGAAAACAGCATGGGTGGGAACTTTGATATTTGTCCAGCCCTAGTGTAGAGATGTGATAATGTGTTTTTCTGGAGCAATAGAAAATTCCTGGGCAAGTTGTGATCTCTGTGTAAAATATGTATTATTTCTATCTGATCTTCTGCATTTTTTCAGGCAAATATTCTAGGGGAAATCCTGCTTTCTATGAAAAATTTTCAACTTCTGCAACTTTTCATGTGATCAGGAGTTCATCTGCACTTTGCAGATGTAATAAAATGACCATGTGGATAAGGTGTAACCTGAATGAGTGCTAGTGTTCCAAAACAGTAGTAATCCTTGCTATTTTTTCAGTTCTTTAAAAGAAAATTATTTCAGTTTCACATATCTACTCTCTCGATTCATATCATGCTACTGAAAATATAGCTATTAAAATAGCTATAACAGAAATACATTTCTAAACAACACAAATGTGTAATGGTGACACTTTTCTCTTTATTCCCATTTACAGTTGTCGTGGTTTGGCCTGAGCCGGCAGCAACGAACCACGCGGCTGCTCGCTCCACCCCCCACAGCCGTGGGGGGGGAAATAGGAAGAAAAAGGCAAAACTCGTGGGTTGAGATAAAAGCAGTTTAACAGAACAGCAAAGGGAAGAGAAAACAGTAACAATAACACCGATAAAGGAATATACAAACGCAATTAGGGCACCACCGCTCACCGACCGGACCCGCACCGCCGCAGCCCGCGCTGAGCCCCGACTTCCTGCTTCCTGCCCCCTCCCCCCCGGCAGCTCCCCCCCTACCGCCCAGGCATGGATCATATGGTGTGGAATACCTGTGGCCCCTCCCATCCTTGGGGAAATTAACCCCATCCCTGCCGGAACCAGGACATTATCCACCCCTTATTCCATACCATCTGCGCCATGCCCAGATCCTAGAGTTCCCAATCATTTACCATCACTTTCCCCTCTCTTTTATATATGTACACATATGTACATCTATATACATACAGATTTAATCCCCACCGTCCATGGGCGATCCCTCTAAAATGTCCACTGAGTTAATTTAGTCCATCACTGTGGGCCGCATCTGTGAAAGCAGTCTCTCAGGGCAGGCGAGATGGTGTGTGGTGCTGGACTGGTGCACGCTGCATTCGGAGCTCGTGGCTGGTGTACCCGGTGTGGCCCATGCCCGCAGTTCGCAGGTTGAAGGTGTTGATCTCCAGGAAGTTGCTGGGCGCCAGCTGATGAGGTCAGTTCTTATTACCTCACCGCTGCACTTTACTCCATTTTATCAAAGTCCATCTGTCATTGGTTTGGGAGATTCTTACTGTAGTACCCTTGATAGCAGTTATAGTAATGATGACATGCAGTGACAGAGTTATTTAGCACATACCATCATAAGATTTGATTCATTGACTATTCTCACCCAAAATCAGATCCCCATGAGGTACACATCGGACCTCCCCATCCTCCCGCATCACCCACCAAGTGCACCCAGGTCCTTGTGCAAAAGCAATCCCACGGATGGGTTTGCCTTTGCCTGAGGCGGGGCTAACCCAGACTGTCTTTCCCAACATATTCTTCATGTGCACTACAGAGACTTTATCCCCTTCTACTGTACGTGGAAGTTGTGATTGGGCAGGGCCAGCTCGATTGGCAGATCCCCTGGTGTTGACTAACCAGGTGGCTTTTGCTAAATGTGTATCCCAGTGTTTGAAAGTTCAACCACCCATGGCTCTCAGTGTAGTCTTTAACAGTCCGTTGTATTGTTCTATCTTCCCTAAGGCCGGTGCATGATAGGGGATGTGATATACCCACTCAATGCCATGCTCTTTGGCCCAGGTGTATATGAGGCTGTTTCGAAAATGAGTCCCATTGTCTGACTCAATTCTCTCTGGGGTGCCATGTAGCCATAAGACTTGTTTTTCAAGGCCCAGGATAGTGTTCCGGGCGGTGGCATGGGGCACAGGGTATGTTTCCAGCCACCCGGTGGTTGCTTCCACCATTGTGAGCACATGGCGCTTGCCTTGGCGGGTTTGTGGGAGTGTAATATAATCAATCTGCCAGGCCTCCCCATATTTGTATTTTAGCCATCGCCCTCCATACCAAAGAGGCTTTAACCGCTTGGCTTGCTTAATTGCAGCACATGTTTCACATTCATGGATAACCTGTGCAATAGTGTCCATGGTCAAGTCCACCCCTCGGTCTCGAGCCCATCTATATGTCGCATCTCTTCCCTGATGGCCTGAGGCATCATGAGCCCACCGAGCTATGAATAATTCACCCTTATGTTGCCAGTCCAGAACCACCTGAGCCACTTCAATCTTAGCAGCCTGATCTACCTGCTGGTTGTTTTGATGTTCCTCAGTGGCACGACTCCTGGGTACGTGGGCATCTACATGACGTACTTTCATAGCCAGATTCTCTATCCGGGCAGCAATGTCTTGCCACAGTTCAGCCGCCCAGATGGGTTTACCTCTGCGCTGCCAGTTGCTCTGTTTCCACTGCTGTAACCACCCCCACAGAGCATTTGCCACCATCCATGAGTCAGTATAGAGGTAAAGTACTGGCCATTTCTCTCCTTCAGCAATGTCCAAAGCCAGCTGGATGGCTTTCACCTCTGCAAACTGGCTCAATTCCCCTTGTCCTTCAATGGCTTCTGCAACTCATCGTGTGGGACTCCACACAGCAGCCTTCCACTTCCGATGCTTTCCCACAATCCGGCAGGACCCATCAGTGAACAATGCATGTTTCCTCTCATTTTCTGGTAGTTTATTATACGGTGGGGCCTCTTCCGCACGCGTCACCTCCTCCTCTGGAGATATTTCAAAATCTTTGCCTTCTGACCAGTCCATGATCACTTCCAGTAATCCTGTGCGATTGGGGTTTCCCATTCGAGTTCGCTGTGTGATCAGTGCAATCCACTTACTCCATGTGGCATCAGTTGCATGGTGTGTGGCAGGGACCCTTTCTTTGAACATCCAGCCCAGCACCGGCAGTCGAGGTGCCAAGAGGAGCTGTGCCTCAGTACCAACCACTTCCGAAGCAGCTCGAACCCCCTTGTATGCTGCCAATATCTCTTTTTCGGTTGGAGTATAGCGGGCTTCAAATCCTCTGTATCCCCGACTCCAAAACCCCAGGGGTCGACCTCGAGTCTCCCCTGGTGCTTTCTGCCAGAGGCTCCAGGTAGGGCCATTCTCCCCAGCTGCGGTGTAGAGCACATTTTTAACATCTTGTCCTGCCCGGACTGGCCCCAGAGCTACTGCATGAACTATTTCCTGCTTAATTTGTTCGAAGGCTTGTCGTTGCTCAGGGCCCCATTTAAAGTCATTCTTTTTCCTGGTCACTTGATATAGAGGGCTCACAATCAGACTGTAATCTGGGATATGCATCCTCCAAAACCCCACAACACCTAAGAAAGCTTGCGTTTCCTTTTTACTGGTTGGTGGAGACATAGCTGCTATTTTGTTGATCACATCCCTTGGGATCTGACGGCGTCCATCTTGCCATTTTATTCTTAAAAACTGGATATCCTGTGCGGGTCCCTTGACCTTACTTCGTTTTATTGCAAAACCAGCTTTCAGAAGAATTTCAACTATTCTATTCCCTTTCTCAAAAACTTCTTCTGCTGTGTTGCCCCATACAATGATGTCGTCAATGTACTGCAGATGTTCTGGAGCTTCACCCTATTCTAGTGTGGTCTGGATCAGTCCATGGCAAATGGTGGGGCTGTGTTTCCACCCCTGGGGCAGTCGATTCCAGGTGTACTGGATGCCCCTCCAAGTGAAAGCAAACTGTGTTCTGCACTCTGCTGCCAAAGGGATTGAGAAGAATGCATTGGCGATATCAATTGTTGCATACCACTTGGCTGCCTTTGACTCCAGTTCATATTGAAGTTCTAGCATGTCCAGCACGGCAGCGCTCAGAGGTGGTGTCACTTCATTCAGACCACGGTAGTCCACTGTTAGCCTCCACTCTCCATTAGATTTTCACACTGGCCATATGGGATTATTAAAGGGTGAGCGGGTCTTGCTGATCACTCCTTGAGTCTCTAGTTGACAAATCAGCTTATGGATGGGGATCAGAGAATCTCGGTTAGTGCGATATTGCCGCCGATGCACTGTCGTGGTAGCAATCGGCACCTGTTGTTCTTTGACCCTCAACAAACCTACCACAGAAGGGTCCTCCGAGAGACCAGGCAATGTAGACAGCTGCTTAATTTCCTCCGTCTCCAAAGCAGCTATGCCAAAAGCCCACCGGTATCCTTTTGGGTCCTTGAAGTACCCTCTCCTAAGATAGTCTATACCAAGGATGCACGGAGCCTCTGGGCCAGTCACAATGGGATGCTTTTGCCACTCGTTTCCAGTTAGGCTCACCTCAGCTTCCAGTACAGTCAACTCTTGGGATCCCCCTGTCACTCCAGATATACAAATGGGTTCTGCCCCTCTGTAACTTGATGGTATTAAGGTACATTGAGCTCCAGTGTCCACTAGAGCCCTATACTCCTGTGGCTCTGATGTGCCAGGCCATCGAATCCACACGTTCCAATAAACCCGGTTGTCCCTTTCCCCCACCTGGCTGGAGGCAGGGCCCCTCTAATCCTGATCATAGTATCCATTACTCACTTGTTGCAGAAATGACTTGGAAGTCCCTTCAAGAGGATCAGAGGTAAGATCAGGCCTTCTACTCTGTCTGGGGATCTGTCTGCTGGAAACGGGAGCAGCACTTTTCCTGGAGGGATCCCCTTTTGTGATTGTTCTTCCTTGCAACTCACATACCCGTGCCCGTAGGGACGAGGTAGGTTGTCCATCCCACCTCCTCATGTCCTCACCGTGGTCACGCAAGTAAAACCACAGGGTGCCTCGTGGTGTGTACCCTCTATACTCTCCCTCTTGAGTAGAGAAACGCTTGCTCCTAATAGCTGAGATGCTGGTCTGTACACTTAGGGAGTAGGACATATTCTCTTCAAGTTGTTGGACCTTCTGGGACAGTTTCTCCACAGCTGAGACAAGGGGGGAAGAGAGACTTTCTTCATATTGCCGGAGTCGGCCAGCCACCTCATCCACCGTTGGTCCCTCTTCACCTTTCCATTCCATCACTTCCAAGGAGTTGGCATACGATGATGGTGCACTCCGTACAAACTTCCGCCATATGGGCCTTGTGCACTGGACTTCATCAGGGTCTGTGGGTAACTGTGTGTTATCTGGGTCATAATAAATCATCTCCCGCACGGCTAATTCCCTCAGGTACTGGATACCTTTTTCCATGGTGGTCCACTTGCTTGGACGACATACAACGTCTTCACTGAAGGGATACCTTTCCCTCACACCTGACAGGAGTTGCCTCCAGAGGCTGAGGGCTTGTGTCTTCTTCCCAATTGCCTTGTCAATGCCCCCTTCCCTAGACAGGGATCCCAGCTGCCTGGCTTCCCTGCCCTCTAATTCCAAGCTACTGGCCCCGTTATCCCAGCATCGGAGCAGCCAGGTGACAATGTGCTCACCCGGAAGGCGGCTGAAATCTTTTCGCATATCTCTCAGCTCACTCAGGGATAGGGATGGGTGATTATCTCTGGTTCCGTCTCTTCCTCCCTTTCTTTTGATGGCCCTGGTTCATCATCATCCCTGACTAAGCGAACTGATTTCTTCGTGTATTTCTTCTTCTGTATAGGAGCAACTGATACTGGCACGGGTTGGTTGTCCGGTTCAGCTGCAGTGTCCGCCACTGGGGTTTGAGCGGCTGCATTGTCTGCTACAGGTGTTGGAGTAGCTGCAGTGTCTGCCGCAGGGGCTTGAGTGGCCACAGGGCCTGCCACCGGGGTTGGAGTAGCTGCATTGTCTGTTGCAGGGGTTGGAACATCTACAGTTTGGTTTGGTTTGGTTTCCCCCTCTTTCCCCTGAGGGTGCTGCATAATACCGAGCAGTGTTTGGTAGATACTGGCCAGGGCCCAGCACAGTGCAATGAGTTGTGCATCTCTGGAATAGCCACAGCATTTTTCTTTTAAAAATTCTACCACTTTATCAGGGTCCTGTAGTTGTTTGGGGGTGAAGTCCCAAACCATTGGAGGTGAGAAGTTCTCTAGATACCTGCCCATATTCTCCCACATGCCATGCCACCCCTGACTATCCAGCCTCGGGGCAGATCTCTGCGTGGTAGTCTTAAACAGTTGTCTAACCCTAAACAAGACCTGAAACACATTCAGGAGACATAGCAATAGGAACATGCTGGTTTGAGCATCCAGAGGATATTCGAAATTCTCAAAACCTGGCCCGAAGGAGAAAAGGGGGGTTAAAGAGCCGGGGAAAATATCCCCCCTGTTTCCCCCATAGATTGGGTGTGATTATTAATAAATTCTGAGAGACGGCGACCAAGGTATGGGCAGGACAGCAATACTGCATAAACACCCCAACACAGCGACCTGAGCAGTGATGTTATCATATCATACGCTGATATCGCACAGGACAGCAAAATGATAATCCTGATCCCTCTCCCCGAGGTAACAAACAGCATCACGGGGAGTACATAGAACACGTAGGAATTTACATAACACAGCCACGCAAACAAACGAAGGAACATTTTAACCAGCTATTATCTAACTAATATGAGAAATATATATAACAAACTCATGTTAACAATCTCGGGTCCGATCTGTCGTTATCTCAACCCTCCAAGCCCCACGTTGGGCGCCAAAAAGGACTGTCGTGGTTTGGCCTCAGCCGGCAGCAACGAACCACGCGGCCGCTCGCTCCACCCCCCACAGCCGTGGGGGGGAAATAGGAAGAAAAAAGGTAAAACTCGTGGGTTGAGATAAAGGCAGTTTAACAGAACAGCAAAGGGAAGAGAAAACAGTAACAATAACACCGATAAAGGAATATACAAACGCGATTAGGGCACCGCTGCCTCCTGCGCTGAGCAGCGACTTCCTGCCCCCTCCCCCCAGCAGCTCCCCCCCTACCGCCCAGGCATGGCTCATATGGTGTGGAATACCTGTGGCCCCTCCCATCCTTGGGAAAATTAACCCCATCCCTGCCGGAACCAGGACAATAGTATCTCCTAAATATCAGTGTCATCTCCTCAATTTTGACAGGAGCTAGATGGTATTTGGAGAAAACATGACATTTTGAATAATGTTACAAGCATCTATTTCCAGTGTTTATGAAACTGGGATTTGGAATATATTCTCTTAAAATGCCCTAGCTTGAAAAAATGTTTTGCACATAAAGGTAATGTCTGAGGTATGTTTCTCCTATGTAGGTTTTGCATTTTGGGACTCAAAACATACACCATCATTTTCAAACAAGGACAAACTCTCACTAAATGAAAATGATGTTGAAAGGCACCTTAACTCACTCTCCATATTTGCACTTGCACTCATTTACAGTGTGGGTACTTAATCTCTACTTTCAGCTTAGATATGCAAAAGTCAGGATACAAACATTCCCTTTTTTATTTGTGAATTCTTTTTTTACAGATGCAAAATGGCATGTGCCAATAGGGCTGTATACCTCTATCAATCTGATGTTTTCAGCACTAAAGACTCTGATTTCTATGTCTATCTGTACAATTAAATAATATTTTCTACTTAAAATTTCATGAAATATCAACTGGACATTCTTCATCTTCTAAACTGAACTCCTGGATAGTGATAATTTTGTGTATTTAAATACAGCATATTTACCCTGAGTTGACTGAATTGTGTAATAAGTAAAGAATATGGCTGTATTTGTATCTTGGAAGTGCTTTAAAAACAATATAGAAGAAAAGTGCTAAATATAATATTTTTCTCCATACTATTTGGCAACTGACTGCTGCTGTTCATGTTAATACTGTCCAACAATCTTGCCCATGACAACCTTGAAAATGTCTGTTGTTTTTAAGAGTATACATATGTGTTGCTGTAAGACTTTTCAAATGCAAACATTTTTTGTCTAAGAATGGAGCAATAAGTTGAAATCCAAATGATTATATTAGTTTGACATAAACTTAGCTACTACAGGTGTTTCAGGATTCTCAGTATTTTAGGAAAACTGCCAATGATTAAGAACAATTAAATACTTCAGTGTCATTTTTCTTGGTGGACTGGTATGTGCAAATTGGATTAATAAATACACAGTGTAGAAACAGAAGTCCAAAAATATGTAAAATTATTTATATTGTTTCTTCACTCAGATTTTGGTGCTTTTAAGAAGGTAAGAAATGTGAAAGGGAATCTTTTCAGAATGGGTTATTGAATTTGTGTCTCCCACAACTTTGTGAGTATTTAGACACCAAGTTCACAGACTAGTAATGGTCTCATTACCTTTACCGAGCTTCCCAACTTTTTTTTTTTTTTAATTTGTGAGACTTGCTTCAATTGAAAGAAGTTGTAGGCTTTAAGAAAATACTTCAGTTGATGACTTCGGATCCAAAATAAGCCCTTTTCAGCAGCTTATACAACACTGGGGTTCAGCCAAGAGTCAGGTGTGTCAGCACAGCTCTCTGCCCAGATTAATGGGCCTTGCTGAGAACTCTCAGCTTTCATAGAAGTTCAGGATGCTACTTCTTTGTCTTTAACCTGCCTGATGAGAAGTAAATGATTTTCATTTCTGATTTGTATCACATATATCATGTATAATTTTTGCTTACAGATTTTCCACATGACGTATGATCTGGCCAGTGCTGTGGTGAGAATCTTTAATCTGATCGGAATGATGCTGCTGCTGTGCCACTGGGATGGTTGTCTGCAGTTTTTAGTACCATTACTCCAGGATTTCCCACCAGATTGCTGGGTGTCCCTAAACGGTATGGTTGTAAGTATTTTTCATTTTTCATTGTGCTTTCTAAACATTATTTTTCTAAACAGTTAGCTTCAGACTTAAGTGTAAAAATACATACCTAGTACTATACTACCCTGCAATTTATTCAAGGTTACTTTTGGTTTTTGTTGGTTGGCTTGCTAATGAATGAAAGTTTATTTTGTAGCCTTCGTCACTGATAACATTATATTGACTCATTGTCAGTAAATGAGATAGAAAATATTTTCAGTTTTAAGGTAATTTTAATTTATTAATCCTCATTCCCTCAAAAAAGCCCCCACAAGAAATTTGGAAACACTCAGTTCACCAGTGCTTTCAATGTAGACTCTAGTTTCAGAATACTCCTGAAGGTATATTATTTGTGTTTGTGTCACCTAATGTTGTCCTCAGTTTGTTTTGTAAATAACTTCTGGGTCATCTCATGAAGCCTTTTACCAAGTTGTTCCCAATTTAACTGTCAATGTGAGTTTTTTCTAAGTAAAATATGTGAAATGCAGATTTACTTCCGTGATACTTTTGTGTGTGTGAACAGACAGTTCAAGGGTGGAATTTGGCTGTGCCTTATTTATAAGGAAGGGTAATGATGTTCTGCTTGCTTGATATGTGCCTTAAAATCAATGGCTGTGAAGAATTAAATAGCTTTTATAAAGTCAGATAATGAGGTAACTCATAGAACATTTTCATAGGAAATATACTGAAAAAGTTATTGAAATGTGCCTATACCAAAAAGAAAAAGCCCCAAGCAACTGTCTGATTTGCCATCTGAAAATGTGTCTCCAGTTTTTACAATTTTAGAATCAATAAAACGACACCTTTACTGTAGATGGGCAACTTGCTCAGTCCCACGTATTTCTGTTATAGAAACATAACAGTATTTGTTCCTTTAGGAATGTGATACTGCACAGTACTGTGGGAGCTCGTTGACTAAGCTACTCGTTGGCAGTCACACAGATGAGTATTTCCAATCATCAACCAACGTCTTTAATGATAAGTAGCATGTTTGCTGACACCTCATTGTGCAGCTTTCCTAAAAAAAAAAAAAAAAGTAACATATCTTCAAAAATGGGATTGCTACAATAAAAATAGGTCACCAGAATGCTGACTGGCACGTCTTTGCATTCTGCTGCATTCTGGGTTGTGCTTTGTAACATCTTTCATTCACGTTTAGAAAGGGTACATTTTCTACCAGCTTGTTAAAGATCTGGATGAAAACCATGCTAGAGAGGGAAAGGAAGCCTTGTATTACACTTTTAGTGTAAAAGTATTTAACTTTTAAAGAACACTGAACTTCCGTAAGAGCTACATTTAATCTAAGAAGGCTGTACACACTGTGCACATGCTCAGGGAGACCCTTCTTTCTGCCTGCCCACACTGAGGTTTTTTTACGGAAACAATACTCTGTCCTTACAGGCCACATACTCTTGGAAAGATCCGTTTTGAAAGTTGCACTTTTTTTTTCTCTCTGGCAACTGAATCTGTTGCTATTAATGAACATTGTGGGGAAATTTGAAAATTGAGAAAGATTATGATCACAGCATAGTCAGTCTTTCAGTCCTACAGCAAGAGAAAGAATTGTGGACTGACAGCTTGGAATCAGGAGCATATCTAAGGCCAGTGTTGGGGGAAACAGCTAGACCTTTCTTCTGATCCCGTCATGGTGTTATGAGACATTTCCTGATTGCTTTCCAGGCTCTGGAAGTGAATTGTTTAGCACTAAATACAGACAGAAAACCCATCACGGAACATCAGTGCCAATAGAGGGAATAAAAGGATGATGATGATGATGGTTATATACTTTGCTGGTGTATTCAGAGTCTAACCAACTGCTAACTTCGGAATTTGGAAAGGCATCAGGTTCCTGATACTACAAGAGTTTTGGGAAGAGGGGTACCTTACTCCCTCTAGTATACTGTAGCATATAACAATTTAATCTGCTCTGAATTTAAACACTTTTGTTACTGAAATGACTGAACCTAATACTGGGGTTTAGACTCAAATGCTGTTGAGACAGAAAGTCAGATAAGAATCTTATTATTTCTTCTGGCCTTAAGTTCTTTATCTGTGAACTGGTAGAGATGGCCACAGCGAAAGGCAAATATTGTCAGGAAGAGGTGGTCTTTCCTAAACCTCAGCTGATGCATCTTTCTGTCAAAGTATTCTCTTCTACTCATATTTTAGTCAGAGATTTTAGTAGATTAGTAGATAAAGATAACTCCTTGCACCTGCATACATTTGGAGTTATGTTTCTGAGTCAAAGAATTCTCAAATACAACTGCTCAAAGAAAGGCAAAATTGCCCCTCTTTGAATTTTAATCTTTTTTTGAGTAGGGGAGGGTTTGTGTGAGCATTTCCTGAGATTCACACTGTGGCTCCAATGTACATTCCTGAAAATGACATTGTTACAAGGGCTAACCTCAGGCTTATACACCGACTTTGCTTCGAAGTAAAATTTTAATCATAGAATCATAGAATCATAGAATGGTTTAGGTTGGAAGGGACCTTGAAGATCATCGAGTTCCAACCCCCCTGCCACAGGCAGGGATACCTCTCACTAGACCAGGTTGCCCAAGGCCATGTCCAGCCTGGCCTTGAACACCTCCAGGGATGGGGCTTCAACAACCTCTCTGGGCAACCTGTTCCAGTGCCTTACCACCCTTAAAGTGAAAAACTTCTTCCTAATGTTTAATCTAAACCTGCCCTCTTCCAGCTTAAAGCCGTTCCCCCTCGTCCTATCACTACATGCCCTAGTAAAAAGTCCTTCCCCAGCTCTCCTGTAGGCCCCCTTTAGGTACTGGAAGGCCGCAATAAGATCTCCCCGGAGCCTTCTCTTCTCCAGGCTGAACAGCCCCAACTCTCTCAGCCTCTCCTCATAGGAGAGGTGCTCCAGCCCTCGGATCATCCTCGTGGCTCTCCTCTGGACGTGCTCCAGCAGGTCCATGTCCTTCTTATGTTGGGGACTCCAGAGCTGGATGCAGTACTCCAGGTGGGGTCTCACGAGAGCGGAGTAGAGGGGCAGAATCACCTCCCTTGACCTGCTAGCCACACTTCTTTTGATGCAGCCCAGGATACGGTTGGCCTTCTGGGCTGCGATCGCACACTGCTTGCTCATGTCGAGCTTCTCATCAATCATCACCCCCAGGTCCTTAACACTTATTCATGTTGACTGTTGCCTTGAAGATTTATTCAAGCCAATGTATGCTCAGCCAGAAAAAAGTTAGTTTTCCAATTGTCGTGGTTTGGCCTCAGCCGGCAACAAAGAACCACACAGCCGCTTGCTCAACCCCCCACAGCCAAGGGGGGGGAAATACGAAGAAAAAGGCAAAACTCGTGGGTTGAGATAAAGGCAGTTTAACAGAACAGCAAAGGGAAGAGAAAACAGTAACAATAACACCGATAAAGGAATATACAAACGCAATTAGGGCACCTCCGCTCACCGACCGGACCCGCACCGCCGCAGCCTGCGCTGAGCCCCGACTTCCTGCCCCCTCCCCCAGACAGCTCCCTCCTATTGCCCGGGCATGGCTCACATGGCATGGAATACCTGTGTCCCCTCCCCATCCTTGGGGAAATTAACCCCATCCCTGCCGGAACCAGGACACCAATATGCAGCACAGCCAGCAGTTAGTTGCAAGCCAGAGCATTTGCAGATAACTTGATGCTAAAGGAAGTAAGGATGCCACGAGGATGACATGCTGGCTCCTCAATTGACAAAACCCAGCATGCTCTTCCAGCCCATAGTTGTCTTCTGTCTTGCACATTAGTTGCTTCAGGCTGCAGAGTGCAAGAACTTCTTAAAAGCATTCTCCTGAAAGCTGTTTCTTCTGTACAATCTGATATGTGAAAGTACTCAAATTCCACAGGCATGCTCATGTTTAAGAAAAATAACATAGGTTAAATTTAATGTCACAAAGCAATAGGGTAATGAAACCAGGCTGCAGTTTGCTTATTGCCTCTCTGAACAATGGGACTGAATGCAATTAAAGCAAAACAAATTGATTGGATTTTGGTCTTTGAAAGGATGATAAAAATGTCACGGTGGATCATGAAGTAGACTATGAAATGAAATGGAAAGCCTCCTATGTAAAAGGGAATAAGATCACCATTGGCTAATACTGCACCAACCTACAGCCTAAGTAGTTCAACAAAAATGTTCAGATCACATTGGGATATTAATAATATCAATATTAAATCCAGATTGTATTTGTACTCTCAGATTGGCCTTCTTGGCTAGTTCCTAACATTGGCCTTCATGTTGCTCTGAAATGAAAGCCAGAGCTGGTATCTTCCTTTAATTTTTCTAAATGTGATCCCACTTGCCCACTTTTATATCTTTACTGCCAATTGATTGCTCTGACTTTATTAATGCTGAGTTACTATTGACAAGCAGGATCTTGTGCTCTTCCAGAATATCAAGGCACTTATTCAAAATAAGAAACCAGTAAATACAATATAAAAGTAAGCAGCAGCTGTTTTTTTTCTGCTCACTTTAAGTCATGTTCCAACCAATCCATTACAGACAAAACAACAGTCAATTACTTCTGTGAGGGTATATGGCTCTCTGATGTTGTTCCTAGGTTTTTTTAACACTAGGATTGTGAGTTTCATTCCTAAAAAAAGGCCTTTTCTGAAGAAGTTTCACAGACTTTTCTAATGATACTGCCTAATTTCTTCTTGCCTCAGAAAGCCTATTATCCACAGCTCCTTGTATGATTTATTCTCAGCTATCTGATCTGCATTGCTTCAGACTAGTGTATTTCCATAATGACTCATACATCAAGCATCTTTATCATACCTCAGTTTGATCCAATAATTCTTTAGAAAATTAGGAGTAAAACTTTCAGCTGAAACCAGGGGAGGCACAAGAACAGAAAAACACAGTGATTCTCTCCTATAGTCTGTCTGTGCAAACTAAGATTCTGCATTTTGCATTCAGTTTCAGCTGCAGTGAATTGCAAAAACACAGTGTGTAAGTCCCAACTGATGAACAGTTATAGCCAAGTCTTATATGTGACAAAGTTTCTAGGGAACTAGAGATGAGAGATGACATTTTTGCTACTGATGCCATCTAGCCATCTAAGCATGACTGCCTGCAATAAAGCATCACTAGCAGTAGATTATTTATTGTTGTATCTAAAGTTTGTGCTTACTTTTCATATTACCTATGGCAAAGTCTCAAAGGCATGTTAGCCCTTGAAGTAACAGTATCTGAAAAGCCCCAACCTCTATTTTCCTGTCTATATATGCAATAATTCATTGGATGGTTAGGAAATGGTCCTTTAATCAAAGTATTTACCTGAAATTTCCAGATTTTTCATGTACAATGTTCCCTTAGGGAGATAAAAATGCAGCAGAGAAGTATAGAATTTAATTTGAATGCTGAGGTTTTTAAAAGCCAAAAGGGATTGTAAAGCTTTTGGAAAGGGGTGCTTTGCTGGCATTTCGCATGGCAGTCAGCCGAAGTTTGCTCAGCAAGAACCTTTCAGGTACCCTGGTTTCTTTGTTTTGGCTTTTCCCTACAGTTGGATTGTTTCCAACTCCTGGGGGTTTTTAGGTTTTGGATTTGGTGAAGGGCGATTTTGCATTATATTAACTCCCCTTTGTGTCACATCATTTGCACAGGGGCAAAGGAAATCAGATGTTAGACTTCAGATCCTCATCTCTGACAGTATCACTATTGAAAATAATTTAAAATTTCTGCTGTAGAGTCTGAAAGTCCTTCCCATTATAAAATGAATGGCTTGAATACTTGATAGGGAAATTTAGAAATGCAGGAGATGCATTTATAATATATTAATATTATATATAATGCATTATAAGGATTTATAATGCTCTAAGAATTATGCTAAAATATATACAATATGTACAAAAACTATTTAGTAATAACACAAAAATTTAAATTCTCAACATTTCTTAGTAATGAACACCATTTTCAAATACAGAAACACATGTAGATCTCTGCTTTACTCACTGGAGATCAAGGAATGCATTGCAGTCATTTGTTGTGTTATTCAGCATTGGATTTTCTCCTTTTTGATAATGCATCAGCTTAGCACCTTCTTCCCTATAGTTGGCCATTAGGGCAGCTAATTTTTTCATGAGATTTTTCTGCATTTGATCATTATGTGATAATCATCATTTAGTTCTTCACAAATGTTTTTGAGTACCTTTTTATTATATAGCAAGATATTGTAGAGCCATGTTCAAAGCATAGATTCCTCTGACTTTGTTTGCAATGCCAAGCGATAAATGCTTATGTAAATCAAATCCCACAATCTTAAAATGGGTGCTTAGAAAATATGGAACATATGGGAATAATCTGGTTACTAGAGGCACTGAGGATCTCATGAGGTATACTAGTATAACATATTTTATACTCATATATTTATACTTATGTATGTCTATTTAGTTATAGCAAATGCTTCTAGGAAGAGATGAAAGATTGAAATTACCTGTCAGAGATGGACTGTGATCAAAATATTAGTTAAGTGGGAATTGCTCAATTCACATAAGTTCTCTATTTACAACACAATTTGGAAATATGGTAATACTGATAATGACAACATGTAATTGACATTCTTAGGACTAAGGTACCCATATTTTGGGAATCTACACTAAATAATAATATCCCTTCTAGTATGTGCAGTTGTTCAGAATTCAGTTGTTGCGCACTCTTGCATGCAGCACTGACCCAGCCACTGAGGTCAGTCCATTTCCCACTGCATCAAGATGATGAAATAATGACCTGTTTCAGTAGGTTGGGATCAAGTGTTAGGCCTAAAAATATATAAGTTGATGTGATTTGACACCATAAGAAATTGCAGAGGAAAATTTTTTAGACGTGCAGCGCTAAATGACAAGGTATGCTTAATGTAGACTGAGGATTTGTGTTAACTGCAATACCAAAGTTTTATGCCAAGCTGCAAAGACCAGAGAAATGGGGTGGCTGAGGACACTGTTGTTTTAATTCAATATGTCATGATCAATGAAGAGGAAAATAAATCAAGGTCTTATTTTTGCAACAATTGCTGAGGCTTTAGGAAGACCACAGATTTTGGCTTATGCTCTTTTCTGTTCTCTGACAGGTTAGCAGGTCATCTGCTTTGGCAGGGCTAGAACACCTGTAGAAAAGGAAATAATAATAACGTTTCCTTCTTACCTTCTTGCTTTTGGTATAATATTGTATATAATTTTGCTGATGTCTCCTGTAGTTTTGGACTGTGTATTTTAGACAGTAGATTTCTCATGTGCTTACATCAAAAGCAGTTATTAGATTTCCTGTGCCTCATATTTATTGAAAATATTTCACTATTTATATTTTTTTCTGTGTATTGATTTCTGCCGACAGAAAATTGATTCCAAATAATAAGCAAGTTCTTGTGATCCAACCCAGCATCTATACAGTATGCTTTAAAAGTTATTTCCATCATGGCTGCTGTTTTTTGTCCTAAAAAATGTATTAATTTGTTCCAAACTACTTTCTTATTATTTCTTTTATGTCTTCTGGTTGAGATTGTATTATCTTTCTCTTTCAAGCCATGATAACTGGTGCGGAACAGTGTGTTTTTTTTCTTCTAATAATCCAAAATATAGCAGAAACTGTTTTAGATTCTGTGAAAGTATGGCCTCACTGGTTCACTAACCTAAAATGATGATAAATTTATTCATCTTCATGACTTACTACAATTGATGTGTTCTCGGGTTATCATTTTAAACTCATTGTGCTAATACCATGAGCTAATTGAGACGTAGAACCTTCAAAGTTGAGAAATAAAGGTGCAAAATCATTTACAGAGAGTTTTAAAAATTCCTAAAAGTTTAACATTAGTGAAAGTATTCATATTATCCATTAATATTTGGATTACAACTGAGACAAAACTGAAAACAGTCCTTCAAAGGAAGTATTCCCAGTTGTAATCCCACAACTCCACCAACCTTGGAAATTGTTTAGCATTATGAACTCAAACACTGTCATAAGCCCTGCTACCTTACTTTACTCTCACTAAAATACTTTAAACTCAATGTAGCAGTATTAATATAATTATGTAATGCTGATGGTGATAGTTATCTCAGTAGATATTGGTGCTCAGTCCTGCAGACAAAGGATCTAAATTAGGACACCCCTGTTGGAAGTGTTGATTGTAGCACTGTGTTAATGATGTGATAATAGGTGCTAAAGAGGATAGCTTCTGTAATGAATTAGTTGACTGCCTTGCGTGCTTCTGTTTCTTTCAGATAGAAAGCTGGGTTTCCTTATATGGGATAAGAATAATAAAACAATTAGTTGGAGGAAGCATGCAAAAGCAAATTGATGTAACTAATAGATACTAACTTATTTCCACGCTTTTTCTTTGTAAGAGCTAGTAGGAAATTATCAAAATGCGAATGCAAGGAGGGATTTACCCATTTATCATAAAATTTTAATTTCCACACACACCGCCAACAATCAACCCAACTCATAAATTTTTATACTGCGGTATATTGTGAAGGGATTTCTGGTAAACTGTAAATTACAAAATATTTTATGTAAGCCTTAAACATGAAAGAATACAAGCAACTGCATGTAATATGGTTGTCTAATGTTGTATTTGATAAACATTCTAGGAAAAAATAATAAGCATCATAATGCATGCCTTAAGCCATTTCTTTAATTAAAAAAAAGTGAAAAAAAGCAGAAACATAAGTTGGATCTGTCATATTTTAGAACCCTGTATCTCCCATTTGCCTTATAATGACTATTCAGTGAGAGAGTTATATGCACCTCATGGCCAAATGCAGCTTCTATTGTAAAAGAGAGCGTTCCCTTTGTTTCGTGGGAGCTGAATCAGGCTATTTTGCTCTGTCTCTATAAGTGTTTATCTGCATGTTGTGGTATTCCAGGTTGAACTGGGATATTCATGTGGAACAATTATTCTGAACCCTTGGAATATTTATGCCAGAGTAGGTTTCCCAGAATAAATCCAGGTATAGATAAATCCAGATGAATACCATTCATATACAGCTGTTCTTCAGCAAATCTTTCTCATTTTCATTGCAAACTGATATTAATATGCACAATATAACTTCTTGATCTGTATGCTTTAAAACTGTATAAATATAATTGGCTTTGCATAAGCTGTGTATTATTTCCAAGGAGTCATCAGCCATCTCACAATCAGGTTTTCTCATGAGCACTGATTTTACTACTTCTAGCTGAGGGGTTTTGCCATATCAAATTTGAACTTTCTATACATGGCTATTCAGCACCTGACTCATTCTAATATCTAAAGTACATTTGGAGAGAGGTCTCTATTGAGATGCAATTGGCCACCTGAAATTGTTGCATTTAAAATGCTTACATTTCACATCAGAAAAAAATCAAAGAAAGATACTTTGTTCTGAGTCATGTCATTCTGAACCAAGGCACTTTCATACATCAGACACTTGAGAAATTTTTGTTTCCATTGACCTGTGTCCACCAGACGTACATCAGTAATTCTATAGGGTCTGTAATCTGAATTCCCAGAATCCCATAGGGAGGCAAGAGAGTATAATACCAATGTTTTTTAATCTGGTTATTTCGGAACTTCTCCTTCCATGGAAATTTTAACATTTTATATTTTCATAGAATAGAATCATAGAATCATTAGGTTGGGAAAGGAAAGACCCTTAAGATCATCAAGTCCAATCGTTAACCTAACACTGCCAAAACTACCACTAAACCCTAAGCACCACGTCTAAACATCTTTTAAATACCTCCAGGGATGGTGACTCAACCACTTCCCTGGGCAGCCTGTTCCAATGCTTGAAAACCCTTTCGGTGAAGAACTTTTTCCTAATATCCCATCTAAACCTCCCCTGGTGCAACTTGACGCCATTTCCTCTTGTCCTATCCCTTGTTACTTGAGAGAAGAGACCAACACCCACCTCACTGCAACCTCCTTTCAGATAGTTGTAGAGAGCGATAAGGTTTCCCCTCAGCCTCCTTTTCACCAGGCTAAACAACCCCAGTTCCCTCAGCCGCTCCTCATAAGATTTGTGCTCTAGACCCTTCACTAGCTTTGTTGCCCTCCTTTGGACACGCTCCAAGACCTCAATGTCTTTCTTATAGGGAGGGGGCCAAAACTGAACACAGTATTCAAGGTGGACCCTTACCAGTGCCGAGTACAGGGGGATGATCACTTCCCTAGTCCTGCTTGCCACACTATTCCTGATACAGGCCAGGATGCTGTTGGCTGCCTTGGCCACCTGGGCACGCTGCTGGCTCATATTCAGCCATCTGTCAACCAGCATCCTCAGGTCCTTTTCTGCTTTTCACTTTAATTCAGAATGAAGCTAAAAGCTAAACAAGGAGAATTCCTTGTAGAACAGGAATTCTTGATTTGCATCGTGTTCTGGTTACCAAAATATGAGAAAAGGAGGAAATATATGGCACTATTATTTTCTTTCATTTGTTTTAATCTACTGATTTTCTTTAATGCCCCTAAGAGTGGGGCTATTTTCTAATAGCATTGCTCCCTTCCCTTTCCTGCTCTTCAGTAAATCTGCTTTATGCATGTACACTCATTTGGGCAGACTGAGCCTGAAGTAATTCAACTAGAGGTATAAAAGTTTCAGAAAATAATGTAATGAAATAGAAATCACAGAATCACAGTATCGTCAGGGTTGGAAGGGACCTCTGGAGATCATCTAAGTCCAACCCCCCTGCCACAGCAGGGACACCTACAGCACGTTCCACAGGACGGCGTCCAGGCGGGTTTGGAATGTCTCCAGTGGGGGAGACTCCACAACCTCTCTGGGCAGCCTGTTCCAGTGCTCTGCCACCCTCAGAGTAAAGAAGTCCCTCCTCATGTTAAGATGGAACTTCCTGTGCTCCAGTTTGTGCCTGTTACCTCTTGTCCTATCACTGGGCACCACTGAAAAAAGACTCTTCTCATCTACCTGGCACCCTCCCCTTAAGTATTTATAAGTATTGATAAGATCCCCCCCTCAGTCTTCTTTTCTCTAGACTAAAAAGACCCAAGTCCCTGAGCCTTTCCTCATAAGAAAGATGTTCCAATCCCCTAATCATCTTAGTAGCCTTTTGCTGGACTCTCTCCAGCAGTTCCCTGTCCTTCTTGAACCGGGGAACCCAGAACTGGACACAGTACTCCAGATGCGGCCTCACCAGGGAAGAGTAGAGGGGGAGGATGACCTCCCTCGACCTGCTGGCCACACTCTTCTTGATGCACCCCAGGATGCCTTTGGCCTTCTTGGCCACCAGGGCACATTGCTGGCTCATGGTCATCCTGTTGTCCACCAGGACTCCCAGGTCCCTTTCCACACAGCTGCTCTCCAGGAGGTCAGCCCCCAACCTGTACTGATGCATGGGGTTATTCCTCCCCAGATGCAGTACCCTACACTTGCCTTTGTTGAATTTCATCAGGTATTTCTCTGCCCAACTCTCCAGCCTGTCCAGGTCACGCTGTATGGCGGCACAGCCTTCCGGCATGTCAGCCACCCCTCCCAGTTCTTGCTGATGGCACACTCTATCCCTTCATCCAGGTCATTGATGAATATATTGAACAGGACTGGACCTAGTACTGACCCCTGAGGGACACCACTAGTTACTGGCCTCCAACTGGCCTCTGCACCACTAACCACAACCCTCTGAGCTCTATCTGTCAGCCACTATTCAATGCACCCCACTGTGCATTCATCTAACCCATACTTCCTAAGCTTGCCTGTGAGGATGATGTGGGAGACGGTGTCGAAAGCCTTGCTGAAGTCAAGGTAGACAACATCCACTGCCCTCCCCTCATCCACCCATCCAGTCACGCCATCATAGAAGGCTATCAGATTAGTCAGACATGACTTCCCTTTGGTGAATCCATGTTGACTACTTCTGAGAACCTTCTTTTCCTCCAGATGCTTGGAGATGACCCCCAGAACAAGCTGTTCCATCATCTTTCCAGGGATGGAGGTGAGGCTGACTGGCCTGTAGTTTCCCGGGTCATCCTTCTTGCCCTTTTTGAAGACTGGAGTGACATTGGCTTTCCTCCAGTCCTCAGGCACCTCCCCTGTTCTCCAGGACCTTTCAAAGATGATGGAGAGCGGCCCAGCAATGACTTCTGCTAGCTCCCTCAGCACTCGTGGGTGCATCCCATCAGGCCCCATGGACTTGTGGGTATCCAGTTTACTTAATTGTTCTTTAACTTGTTCCTCTTCAACCAAGGGAAAGTTTTCCTTCCTCCAGACTTTCTCTGTTACTTGCAAAGTCTGGGACTCCCGAGGGCTGGCTAGGATAGGATAGGATAGGATAGGATAGAATAGAATATTTTCAGTTGGAAGGGACACAACGATCATGTAATCCAACTGCCTGACCACTTCAGGGATGACCAAAAGTTAAAGCATGTTATTAAGGACATTGTCCAAATGCCTCTTAAACACTGACAGGCATGGGGCATCAACCACCTCTCTAGGAAGCCTGTTCCAGTGTCTGACCACCCTCTCAGTAAAGAAATGAGCAATGAGGTCGCCGCTTAGATTCTGTGTGAGCCGACACAGGCAGGACTCAGGAACAACCACAAAACCACTTATGAAAGGCAAAGAACAAATTTAATCTCCATACCTTGCGGATTGGGGGATCTCCGAAGCAGCACCTGGGCAGAGGCACGCAAGCAGGGGACACAGACACTGCGGAGCGAGAGAGTCCTTATTAGTGAAAGAGTGAGAGAGTGAGAGAGAGAGAGAGTGAGAGCTCGAACCTGCTGGTCTCACCTGTATTTCAAGGGTTCAAGGAGGTGTAGTTTTTCCACTGTGCTTTGATCTTCTCCAACAGCAAGGCAGGAATCTCAGGCATGTTCGTTAAGGTGCCTCTGAGTCCATCACAGGCCAATGTTATCTAAATGCAGATGTTTTACTTGTCAAGCGCATAAGACTAAACAACGATTAGTGTGATATATGTGTTTTCCAGCACCCCATGTGCAAGTCACTTGAGCATGTTTACAATCCTCCTCGCCAATCTTCTGTTATTTTCCTACAGACTCCTTTTCTGCAAACTAGACAAACATGAATCCCCAACTGCTCCTCATAGGACATTCCTTCCAGCCCTTTCACCAGCTTTGCTGCCCGCCACTGGATGCATTTAAGTATCTTAACATCCTTCTTAAATTGTGGGGCCCAGAATTGCACACAGTAGTCAAGGTGAGGCCGCATCACCACTGAATACAGCGGGATAATCACCTTCTTTGACAGGCTGGTTATACTGTGTTTGATGCATCCCAGAATGTGGTTTGCCCTCTTGGCTGATGCATATTGAGCCTGCTGTCAACCAGCACACCCAGATTCCTCTCTGCAGGGCTGCCCTCCAGCCCCTCCTCTCCCAATTTATACTTGTGTCTGGCGTTAAACCGTCCCAGCTGCAGAATCTGGCATTTGTTCTTGCTACATTTAATGCCATTGATGTTTGCCCAATGCTCTGATCTATCTAGATCCCTCTGCAAGGCCTCTTGTCCCTCAAGAGAGTCAACAGTACCTCCCAGTTTAGTATCATCAGCAAACTTGCTAATGGTGCATTCAACTCCTGTGTCTAGTTCATTGATAAAAATATTGAACAGAACTAGCCCTAGAATTGAGCCATGAGGAACACCACCGGTGACCAGCTGCCAGCCAGATGTAGACCCATTCACTACAACCCTTTGAGCCCCAGTGTTCAGCCAGTTCTTCACCCAGTGCACTGCGTACCTGTTCATCTCACAGTTGTACAACTTGTCCAGAAGGATGCTGTGAGGGACAATATCAAAGCCTTACTAAAATCCAGAAAAACTACATTCCCTTCCTGCCCTTCATTCACTAGGTAGGTGACCTTATCATAGAAGGATATCAAATTAGTTAAACAGGAACCCGTGTTGACTGTTCCCGATGATTGCATTGTTCTTTAAAAGCCTTTTAGTAGTACCCAGTATGATTTTCTCCGTAATTTTTCCAGGAACTGAGGTTAGACTAACAGGTCTGTAGTTTCCTGGGTCTTCTCTCACTCCCTTCTTCTAAATTGGAATAATTTTGGCTAGCTTCCAGTCAGCAGGGACATTCCCAGACTACCAAGAACTTTGGTAGATGATCGAGACGGGTCCTGCCGTAACATCCACTAGCTCCTTCAGTACCCTGGGATGAATCCCATCAGGCCCCATGGACTTATGAACATTCATCTGATACAGCTGATCCCTTACAATTTCATTGTCCACAAATGGAAAGTCACTGCTCCCGCAGTTGTGGTCCTCTGACTCAGAGGACCATGCAGCCGAAGGTCTATCAGCACTATTAAACACCGAGGCAAAATAAGCATTGAATGCCTCCACTTTTTCTTCATCCCTATTTGTCAGGCGACCATCTTCAACAAGTATCAGTCCAATGTTTTCTTTAGACCTCCTCTTGCTATTAACATGCTTAAAAAAGCCTTTATTGTTGCCTGACACAACACTGGCCAGTTTCAACTCCAGTTGAGTTTTGTCCTTTTGTGTCTTCTCCCTGCATGGACGAACCACAGTTCTGTAATCTTCCTGCAAAGCCTGACCTTGCTTCCAGAGATTGTACCATTTATTTTTCTTCTTGAGCTCCACGAGGAGTTCCCTGTTCAGCCAAGCTGGTCTTCTGCCCTGCTTGCTTGACTTATGACAGACACAGTGGTATTGCCTGCTCCTGTGCTTTTAAAAGGTGGTTCTTAAAAACTGACCAGCACTCATGGACCCCTAAGGCCTCAAAAGCAGATTCCCAGGGTACTTTGCTAAGTAGCTCCCTGAATAGCTTAAAAGTTTGCTCTCTTGAAATCCAGAGTAGCAACTCTGCTGATCTTTTTTCCTCATTACACTGAAAATTTTAAATGCAACCATTTCATGATCACTGTGGCCAAGACAGCCACCTACCATCACATCTCTATTCACAAACAACAAGTCTAGGAGGGCATCTTTCCTAGTTGGCTCACTGAGTACTTGTGACAAGAAATTATCTTCCACAAACTTCAGGAATTTCCCAGGCTTGCTTCTCACAGCAGTATGGTATTCCCAGTTGATGTCTGGGAAGTTGAAGTCTCCCATGAGGACAAGGGCTATTGATCCAGAGATTTCTTCTAATTGCCTATAGAATAACTCATTGATGCTATCATCCTGGCTGGGTGATCAATAGTAGACACCCACTACAATATCTGCTTTGTTTTCCATCCCCCTAATCCTCACCCAGAGGCTCTCAACCATATCATCGCTAACTGTAAGGCCTGTGCAGTCAAACCTCTCCCTTACATGCAGTGAAACTCCTCCACCTCGCCTGCCCTGCCTATCCCTCCTGAACAGCCTGTAGCCCTCCATCCCAGCATCCCAGTTTTAATAGAAATATAACATCTGAAGCAGAAGCCTATTTTTTAAAAAAAACTCTGAGCCAGTGCACTCATCCATCTCAACATGATTTGAGGAAATATAAAGTTTGCATGTGTACAAATAAATAAAAGCCAAAGGATTTCTAGGGTTTAACAAAGCTTGTTGGTTTTACTCCTTTGCTTCTAAAATCTTTCAGACTTCAAGACAGAAAAAAACGCTATTTAAATGATTCACTTACAGTGGTGATATTGAATGCATTATCTGATTGAAGAACTAAATATGAATGGTATCAATGAAAAACTCACCCAAATACAATATAACCTGTGTTTCTAATCAATAATGACTGTCGATTTTATTTTAAAAGATAGTGGAAAAACATGGCATTTTGCTGTTTTGAAGAATGAATGCTCCTTTGATATACTTCCTCTGATGATCTTCCTTGCATGGAGTGAGTTTGTTCCTTTTCTCAGGCTTGATTCTAAAGGTTTGATCTGAAAAATACTTTAATATATTTTCTTTTTTTTAATCAAAATTGTGTTCTTTACATTTGGTTGGTCCCATCTGGTGTTTGTTTTGCTAAGGAAGACCTGTGTGTTAGCTTCAGGAAATTCACAAAAAAGCTCGCCAAGGCAAGCAGCTCTTGGTGTCACCAAGGTTAAGTCAGCCTATGCCCTGTGTCAAAACCACTTCCAAAAAGAAAAAAAAGACAGGTCATTGTCATAGGAGACTCTCTTCTGAGGGGAACAGAAGGCCTAATATGCAGACCAGACCCACTTCTTAGGGAAGTCCGCTGTGTCCCTGGAGCGCAAATTAAAGATGTGACGAGAAGACTTCCGACCCTGGTACAGCCCTCAGATTATTATCCATTATTGATTTTTCATGTAGGCAGTGATGCAGTTGCAATAAGTCCAAGGGCAATCAAGAGAGACTTCAGAGCCACGGGATGACTGCTTATCTTCTCTATCCTTCCAGTTGCAGGGAATGATGAGGGAAGAAACAGGAAGAACCAGCAGATCAATACCTGGTTCTGAGACTGGTGTCACTGGCAGAATTTTGGGGTTTTTGATCATGGGTCAGTTTACAAGGCACCAGGCCTGCTGGCAACAGATGTACAGGCAACAGATGGGGTACACCTTCCTCAAAAGGGGAAAAGGATTTTTGCACAGGAGTTGGCAGGACTCACTGAAAGAGCTTTGAACTAGATTTGAAGGGGGAAAGGGATAAAACCAGGCTCACTAGAGATAACCCTGGAGATGACACGCCAATGTTTGAGGGATGTTGTGCTAGTGAGATCCTTTGGTCTACCATCTCAGTGGAGGTAGGGGATGGAGATCCATGCAGCAGCAAAGATGTAAGGGTTATTGTTGTGTTAGAAACCACAGAAGTGCCTGAGAATGGTCATGTAGGAATCAGGGCTTCTACCCCCAAAAAAGGTAGCAGGATAAATAGGCCAACTGAAGTGCATCTACACCAATGCACGTAGCATGATCAACAAACAGGAGGAGTTGGAAGCCATTGAGCAGCTGGAAAACTATGATGTAGTTGCAGTCACGGAAACATGGTGGGATGACTTGCACGACTGGAGTGCTGCACTGGATGGCTATAAGCCCTTCAGAAGGGATAGGCCAGGAAGGAGAGGTGCTGGAGTAGCCCTATGTGTTAGGGAGTGTTTTGACTGTCTAGAGATTGACAATGGTGCTGAAAGGGTTGAGTATTTATGGGTAAGAATCAGGGGGAGGGCCAACAATCAGATATCATGGTGGGAGTCTGTTATAGACCACCCAACCAGGATGAAGAGGCAGGCGAAATATTCTATAAGCAGCTGGGAGAAATCTCAAAATCGCTAGCCCTTGTTCTCATGGGGACTTCAACTTACCAGGTGTCTGCTGGAAATATAATACAGCAGAGAGGGAACAGTCTAGGAGGTTCCTGGAGTGTGTGGAAGATAAATTCCTGACACAGGTGGTGAGTGAGCCAATTAGGGAAGGTGCCCCGCTGGGCCTATTGTTTGCGAACAGAGGACTGGTGGGTGATGTGGTGGTTGGAGGCTGTCTTGGGCATAGTGATCATGAAATGATAGTTTTCAATTCTTGGAGAAGCAAGGAGAGGGGTCAGCAGAACTGCTACCTTGGACTTCTGGAAGGCAGACTTTGGCCTGTTTAGGGGCCTGGCTGACAGAGTCCCTTGGGAGGCAGTCCTGAAGGGCAAAGGAGTCCAGGAAGGCTGGGCATTCATCAAGAAGGAAATCTTAAAGGTGCAGAAGCAGGCCATCCCTATGTGCTGAAAGAAGAGCCAGCAAGGAAGAAGACTGGCCTGGATGAACAGAGAGCTTTGGTTGGAATTCAGGAAAAAAAAAAGAGAGTTTATGACCTTTGGAAGAAGGGACAGGCAACTCAGGATGACTACAAAGATGTAGTGAGGTTATGCAGGGAGAAAATTAGAAGGGCCAAAGCCCAACTAGAACTTAATCTGGCTACTGCAGTCAATTAAACATATTTCTATAAATACATTAACAACAAAAGGTTGGCTAAGGAGAATCTCCATCCTTTATTGGATGCGGGGGAAACATAGTGACAAAGGATGAGGAAAAGAATGAGGTACTTAATTCCTTATTTGCCTTAGTCTTTAATAGTAAGACCAATTGTTCTCAGGGTACCCAGACCCCTGAGCTGGAAGACAGGGATGGGGACCAGAATGAAGCCACCATAATCCATGGGGAAATGGTTAGCGAACTGCTACACCGCTTACACATACATAAGTCTATGGGGCCAGATGGGATCCACCCAAGGGTACTGAGGGAGCTGGCAGAAGTGCTCACCAAGCTATTTTCAATCATTTATCAGCAGTCCTGGATAACCGGGGAGGTCCCAGTTGACTGGAGGTTAGCAAATGTGGCACCCATCTACAAGAAGGGCCGGAAGGAGGATCCAGGGAACTATAGGCCTGTCAGTCTGACCTTGGTGCCAGGGAAGGTTATGGAGCAGATCATCCTCAGTGCCATCACGTGGAACATGCAAGACAACCAGGTGATCAGGCCCAGTCAGCATGGGTTTATGAAAAGCAGGTCCTGCTTGACAAACCTGATCTCCTTCTATGACAAAGTGACCTGCTTAGTGGATGAGGGAAAGGCTGTGAATGTTGTTTACCTGGACTTCAGTAAAGCCTTTGACACCGTTTCCCACAGCATTCTCCTGGGGAAACTGGCTGCTCATGGCTTGTATGGGTATAGTGTTCACTGGGTAAAAAACTGGCTGGATGTCCAGGCCCAAAGAGTTGTGGTGAATGGAGTTGTCATGGTTGGGCACCAATAAATCTGTCGTGGTTTGGGCCGGACTGACCACTGAGATGAACGACAGATGCCCACCTCTCTCTCCAAGAAGAGGAGGGAGAGAGAGAGAGAGACTTATGAGTTTAAAAGAAACTAAACTACTTTAATGAAATATTAATAAAATAATAAAAATAAAATAAATATATACATTATATACAAAACCGTATCAAGCTCCCAGGATGACAGTCATGTCGCTGGCAGGCACGGGAAAGTTCCAGACTGGACTCAGTGACAGACAGGAACTGGATTCTGGATCTGGATTCAGGAATGCACAGATTGGGATCAAAGGTAGATGAACAGAGTCCTCTTCGGACACCAGCAATTGAACAAAGAGAGCTGACCCCTTGATCCCTCAGCTTTTATACTGAGCATGAGGCAGATGGGATGGAATACCCTGTTGGTCAGTTTTGGGTCACCTGTCCTGTCCCTTCCTCCCCGCAGGTGCAACCCCCCTCTATGCTTTTCTGCTACTGACCCTCCAATGGGGCAAGTAACAGAGTTGGTTGGCCTTGGTTGTTAGAGCAATAAGTATAAGCAAGACCCTCTCTGCATACCATGCCTTGGCATAAATTACAGCTAATCAGGTCTTATTCTGAGAACAGTGTCTCCACAATATGCTGTTAATTTCAGAGAATTTCAGAGAGTTAGAAGAGGCTTAGCTGCAAAGTAAAATTACTGAACAGAAAATTGGTTCTGTTTCACCTCAAACCAGGACAGGAATTAAAATCTAGTTGGCAGCCCATCACAAGTGATGTTCCACAGGGCTCAGTATTGGGGACAGCTCTGTTTAATATCTTTATCAATGACCTGGATGAGGGGGTTGAATGCACCCTCAGGAAGTTTGCAGACGACACCAAGTTGCGCAGCAGAAGTATTGATGTGCTTGAGGGTAGGAAGGCTCTACAGAGAGATCTGGACAGGCTGGATGGATGGGCTGAGGCCAATTGTATGAGATTCGACAAGGCTAAGTGCCAAGTCCTGAACTTGAGTCACGACAACACCATGCAATGCTACAGGCTTGGGGAAGAGTGGCTGGAAAGCTGCCCAACAGAAAAGGACCTGGGGGTGTTGGTCAACAGATGGCTGGACATGAGCCAGCAGTGTGCCCAGGTGGCCAAGAAGGCCAACAGCTTCCTGGTCTGTATCAGGAATAGTGTGGCAAGCAGGACTAGGGAAGTGATTGTCCCCCTGTACTCGGCACTGGTGAGGCCGCACCTCAAATACTGCGTTGAGTTTTGGCCCCCTCTCTACAAGAAAGACATTGAGGTGCTGGTGTGCGTCCAAAGAAGGGCAAAAAAGCTGGTGAAGGGTCTGGAGAACAAGTCTTATGAGGAGCAGCTGAGGGAACTGGGGTTGTTTAGCCTGGTGAAAAGGAGGCTGAGGGGAGACCTTCTGGCTCTCTACAACTACCTGAAAGCAGGTTATAGTGAGGTGGGGGTAGATTTCTTCTCCCAAGTAAGAAGCGACAGGACAAGGGGAAGTGGCATCAAGTTGCACCAGGGGAGGTTTAGGATGGATATTAGGAAAAAGTTCTTCACAGAAAGGGTTTTCAAGCATTGGAACAGGCTGCCCAGGGAAGTGGTGGTGTCACCATCCCTGGAGGTATTCAAAAGACGTGTAGGGACATGGTTTAGTGGTGGTTTTTGCAGTTTTAGGTTAACGGTTGGACTTGATGACCTTAAAGGTCCCTTCCAACCTAAACGATTCTATGATTCTATGAAACTCAGGAGTTTGTTTGTTTTTTTCCAGCACTGCAATCACTAATGCACCTAGTCCTACCTTTAATTATAAAGAAGGAACATAAAACCTATCCTCTTCAAAATAAATAGAAAAGGATTTTTAATGTAAACTTCAGAAGGAGGAAGTAGCCATGTGATATTAAATTAGATTCAGTTTACAATCATTTTAAACTTAATATAAATGAGATGAGAACTTCAGTCTTTGTAACGTTTTGGTGAGAATTATGAAACTGTTTCTGTTTGAAAGTCATCAAAAATTGTCCGTACCTATGTGCTTGGAGGATGCAAATCGTGATTGCAATAAAAATAAATTATTAACAAACATTTTGGGGTTTTCAATAATGGAATGGTCTACACGGTGCCAGGCCTGCTGGCCTCGGATGGGATTCACCTTTCTCAAAGGGGGAAGAGGGTCTTTGCTCACGAGCCAGCAGGGCCGTTGATTTAAACTAGACTTGAGGGGGAATAATATCAGGCTTGCCTTTGGCAACTGTGGGATGACACGCCAAGGTTAGAGGGGCGGGGTACTAGCGAGGGCCCTCAGCCTGTTGCTCTGAGACGTGCTGGGTACACTGGAGCACATTTGAAGTCTTAGCCAGGAGCTTCTGAGGTAATAGGAGCCAAGAGGGAAGCACCAGTGAAATACCTCAAAGGAATTAAGGGGTGTTTCTCTAAGAAGGTGACACAGTTGAGAGCCCAGCTGAAGTGCCTCTATACCAATGCACACAGCACGGGCAACAAACAGGAGGAGCTGGAAGCCATTGTGCTGCTAGAAAGCTACGACCTAGTTGCTATTACTGAAACCTGGTGGGACAAATCCCATGACTGGAGTGCAGCTATCGATGGCTACAAGCCAGAAGGGACAGGCAAGAAAGGAGGGGTTGCCCTCTACATCAAGAAATGGATAGAATGTGAAGAGCTGTCTCTGAAGAATAGCCTTGGGCAGGTTGAAAGCTTATGGGTAAGAATTAGAGACCGAGGAAATAAAGGGAACCTTGTGGTTGGTGTTTACTAGAGGCTGCTCAATCAAGGGGAGCCTATTGACGAAGCCTTCTTACTCCAGCTACAGGAGGCATTGCACTCGCAGGGTCTCATTCTGCTGGGGGACTTCAACCACCCTGACATCTGCTGGAAAACTAGCATGGCGAGCTGTAGGCAATCCAGGAGACTCCTGGAGTGCACTGAGGATAACTTCTTAAGCCAGGTAATAGACAGCCCTACCAGAAAGGGTGCAATACTGGACCTGATGGTCACCAATGCAAGTGAGCTAATCGGTGATGTCAATATTGGAGGCAGCCTGGACTGCAGTGATCATGCACTGGTGGAGTTCACAGTCCTGAGGGATATGGGACAGCTGAAGAGTAAAATCAGGACCATGAATTTTAGGAAAGCAAACTGCCAGCTCTTTAAGGAGTTAGTCAATAGGACCCTCTGGGAAACTGCCCTTAGGGGCAGAACAGAGCTGGCAGATCTTTAAGGACGCTTTCCAGAGAGCGCAAGAGCTCTCGATCCCCAGGTGTAAGAAATCAGGAAAGGAAGGCAAGAGACGGGCATGGATGAGTCAAGACCTGCTGGTCAAACTAAAGGGCAAGAAGGAAATGCACAGGCAGTGGAAGCAGGGACAGGTATCCTAGGAAGAGTACAAGGATGCTGCCTGGTTGTGTAAGGATGGGGTCAGGAAGGCCAAGGTGCAGTTTCAAGGTCTCAGTATTTTCAAGTTAGTCAGGTGCAGGGATGAGGAGGAGTGAGACCCAGGCACTTGACCCAAGCTGGCCAACAGGATTATTTCATACCATGAATGTCACATTCAACATAAATTAGAAAGTTTGCTGTGTATTTTTTTCTCTTCCATGATAGCTACCATCCTGAGAACTTCTTGCCCTGGTACCAGAAACCTGAGGCCTTCCCTTCTTCCCAAAGCTGTAGCTCTCGCAGTGTCCGTCATTTGCTGTCCACTGCTGGGAGTGCACAGCTTCCTACTGATATAATTGTCTGAGTATAATCCTTGTATATTTTATATTAGTGTCGGGATCAATATTGATTCTATAGTTATCTATGTTAATTATCTAATCTTATTCTATGAAATCTGTTTATATTTCAACCCCCATATTTCCTTGGTTTTTCCTGATTCCCTTTCCCAGGTGGGGAGGGGTCATCGGGTGATAGAATAATTGTCTAAATGACAAAAAATTGTTGTGGCTTCTTCAAACCATAACAAAAGGGTAGAAAGGAGGACCCTGGGAACTACCAACCTGTCAGCCTCACCTCTGTGCCTGGGAAGACCATGGAACAGATCCTCCTAGAAGCTATGCTAAGGCACATGGAGGACAGGGAGGTGATTTGAGACAGCCAGCATGGCTTCACTGAGGGCAAGTCCTGCCTGACCAACCTAGTGGCCTTCTATGATGGAGTGACTCCATCAGTGGACAAGGGAAGAGCTATGGATGTTGTCTATCTGGACTTCTGTAAGGCCTTTGACACGGTCCCCCACAACATCCTTCTCTCTAAATTGGAGAGATATGGATTTGATGGATGGACTATTCAGTGGATAAGGAATTGGTTGGATAGTGACATCCAGAGGGTAGTGGTCAATGGATCAATGTCCGGATGGAGATCAGTGACAAGTGGTGTCCCTCAGGGGTCCGTATTGGGACCAGTACTGTTCAACATCTTCATCAATGACATAGACAGTGGGATCAAGTGCACTCTCAGTAAAATTTGCTGACGTCATCAAACTGAGTGGTGCAGTTTACACGCCCGAGGGATGGGATGCCATCCAGAGGGACCTGGACAAGCTCGAGAAGTGGGCCCATGTGAACCTCATGAAGTTCAACAAGGCCAAGTGTAAGGTCCTACACGTCGGTCAGGGCAATCCCTGGTGTCAGTACAGGCTGGGGGATGAAAGGATCGAGAGCAGCCCTGCAGAGAAGGACTTGGGGGTATTGATGGATGAAAAGCTGGACATGAGCCAGCAATGTGAGCTCACAGCCCAGAAGGCCAACCGTATCCCGGGCTGTATCAAAAGAAGCGTGGCCAACAGGTCAAGGGAGGTGATTCTGCCCCTCTACTCCACTCTCATGAGACCCCACCTGGAGTACTGTGTCCAGCTCTGGAGTCTTCAGCACAGGAAAGACATGGACCCACCCATGGGTTATTTTTTGTTACCAGTTATTTTAGCTGATAGGGTCTAGAAAAAATGTTTGAATAGATGAAAAGAACAAAAGTAGTTTGTAACCTTGGCATTTAAATGGCAAGAGAGCAAGCCTGAAGCTCTTTGAGAAAAAAGAGAATTCCAGTAAAGCTTGTATGGGTGAAAGAGTGACACAAATATTGATATGTCATATGTAAATTTTACATATAAATGCTACTGCTGATTTGGAGATTTGTTTATGTTAACAGGATTATTATTTCTGGTCCTGTAAATTAGAGTCTATACTGGATAACTGCTTAATCTTACTTCTTCAGTTTTTCATTTCTGAAATTATTCTTAGTTCTTTGTGGTAAATACTATGTTTTCTCATTTACGCTGCATGCCTCCAAGCACACTTTGTTTTCCTGGGCACTGGATGATCAACAGCTGTAAAACTGTTCTCATTTCATTCCTTTGACAAGGAAAATAGAAAAATCTGACAAGGACTCCCAGGGCTTTTTGGAATGTGTTAAAGTGTCTGCTTTTCTCTGGGAACAACCCCTTCGAGTGTCTCTATGAAAAGCTAAAGGGAGGATGCTGACAACACCTTTGCAATTTTAAAAGCTTGCGAGTGAGCTGTTGGGTCTTCCTAATCTCCCAGAGAGAATGGGAAGGGGTAGCTACATATCAGAAATGCAGGACCCAGGTATTCACCTTTTATTCTGAGCTGTGTTTCACAGATTGTGGCTATGAACATGGGTTTGCTACAACTGCAGAATAAACAGACTTCTTTTGAATTGAGATGCTTCTGGTATAAACAATATTACAAGAAAAACAGGATAAGCATATATTACAACAAATAACACTTTTTCTCTCCTTGGGAAATGAAACAGCTGATAAGATGAAATGTGATTATGTGTTAAAATGGAGTACTCTGAAAAGAAAGAAATAGGGCCATAGGAGTATGTTCATACATATTAAAACAAAATACTACCTTCTTGTGCTTGATAAATCTGCATGCTCATCTCTTTCTAATCCATCTGCAACAGACTGTAAAATAAAATTGACTTTCAGTCTCCTTGTAATTAGGTTAACACCCATGTTTAAGAATACAATCATGTATTAAAAATAGTAAATTTTATTTCATCTCACTGTGCTAAGTACTATCTGGCAGAATCTCTGATGCTTTATCTAACAATTAATTTAGAAGGAATATCTCTTCTCATGCACAGAGGATACATTACCAAACTGCTCTTTCAGAGACAGTAATCATAGAATCATAGAATGGTTTAGGTTGGAAGGGACCTTAAAGATCATCCAGTTCCAATCCCCCTGCCTTGGGCAGGGACACCTTTCAGTAGACGAGGTTGATCAAAGACTCAAAGACCCATCCAACATGGCCTTGAACACTTCCAGGGATGGGGCCTCCACAACTTCCCTGGGCAACCTGTTCCAGTGTCTCACCATCCTCAGAGTGAAAAATTTCTTCCTAATATCTATTCTAAATCTCCCCTCTTCCAGTTTGAAGCCATTTCCTCTCGTCCGATCACTATATGCCCTTGTAAAAAGTCCCTCTACAGCTTTCTTGTCGGTGTCCTTCAGATACTGGAAAGCTGCTATAAGGTCTCCCCAGAAAGAGAGTGGGATCATAGATTATATGATCCCACTATACAGGTACAAACGTATTTTTCCCTTCAGCTGCTTGCTGGCTCAGTCACTTGTATCTTTTCTTGCAGAATGATTCCTGGAGAAAGCAGTACTCATATGCACTCTTCAAAGCCATGAGCCATATGCTCTGCATTGGTTATGGAGCCCGCGCCCCTGTCAGCATGTCCGACCTCTGGATAACCATGTTGAGTATGATTGTGGGGGCTACTTGTTATGCCATGTTTGTTGGTCATGCCACTGCCCTCATTCAGTCTCTGGATTCCTCACGGCGACAATATCAAGAAAAGGTAACTCATTTTAATGTAACTTCTTAAGTTTTGAAATAGATTGATTAGATTAATTAGATGTTTTAAATGTGGAAAAGGCCTTACAAATTTACATGATATAATAGTATCTGAATCCTGCAGCAAATTTCATTAAATTCAGAAGATGCCATGGGCTAAATATATTCCTGCATGAACCCATATTCCTTAGGGTGCACATGGTTCTGTGTGTCACATGCATTGAATGACATCTTGAACATGAAACTTGCTTTAAACTCTGTAAAATCTTCTGTGAAAACTCCATCCCCTGGTTCAGACTGGGCTTTCTAACCCTGTGTCATAGTTTGGCCTAAGCCGGCAACAAAGAACCATGTGGCCGCTCGCTCCACCCCCACGGCTGTGGGGAAAATCAGAAGAAAAAGGCAAAACTCGTGGGTTGAGATAAAGGCAGTTTGACAGAACAGCAAAGGGAAGAGAAAAACAGTAACAATAACACCGATAAAGGAATATACAAACGCGATTACGGTACCGCCGCTCACCGACCGGACCCGGACTGCCGCAGCCCACTCTGAGCCGCGACTTCCCCTAGGCAGCTCCCCGCCTTCCCCCAGGCAGGTCCCCGACTTCCCCCGGGCAGCTCCCCTCTATAGCCTGGGCATGGCTCACATGACATGGAATACCTGTGTCCCCTCCCCATCCTTGGGGAAATTAACCCCATCCCTGCCAGAACCAGGACATTATCATTATCCACCCCTTATTCCATACCATCTGCGCCATGCTCAGATCCTACAGTTCCCAATCAATTACCACCACTTTCCCCTGTCTTTATATATATATATGTACATATATACACATACAGATTTAATTCCCATAGTCATAGAATCATAGAATCATGGAATCATAGAATGGTTTAGGTTGGAAGGGACCTTGAAGATCATCGAGTTCCAACCCCCCTGCCATAGGCAGGGACACCTCTCACTAGACCAGGTTGCCCAAGGCCACATCCAGCCTGGCCTTGAACACCTCCAGGGACGGGGCTTCAACAACCTCTCTGGGCAACCTCTTCCAGTGCCTTACCACCCTTAAAGTGAAAAACTTCTTCCTAATGTTTAATCTAAACCTGCCCTCTTCCAGTTTAAAGCCATTCCCCCTCCTCCTATCACTACATGCCCTAGTAAAAAGTCCTTCCCCAGCTCTCCTGTAGGCCCCCTTTAGGGACTGGAAGGCCGCAATAAGATCTCCCCGGAGCCTTCTCTTCTCCAGGCTGAACAGCCCCAACTCTCTCAGCCTCTCCTCATAGGAGAGGTGCTCCAGCCCTCGGATCATCCTCGTGGCTCTCTTCTGGAGACGCTCCAGCAGGTCCATGTCCTTCTTATGTTGGGGACTCCAGAGCTGGATGCAGTACTCCAGGTGGGGTCTCACGAGAGCGGAGTAGAGGGGCAGAATCACCTCCCTTGAACTGCTGGCCACGCTTCTTTTGATGCAGCCCAGGATACAGTTGGCCTTCTGGGCTGCGATCTCACACTGCTTGCTCATGTCGAGCTTCTCATCAATCATCACCCCCAGGTCCTTCTCCACAGGGCTGCTCTCCAGCCATTCTCCGCCGAGCCTATATTTGTGCTTGGGATTGCCCCAAACCAGATATAGGACCTTGCACTTGGCCTTGTTGAACTGCATGAGGTTGGCTTGGGCCCACCTCTCCAGCCTGTCCAGGTCCCTCTGGATGGCATCCCTCCCCTCCAGCGTGTCTGCTTCGCCAAACAGCTTGGTATCATCAGCAAACTTGCTGAGGGTGCACTCTACCCCACTGTCCATGTCGCTAACAAAGATGTTGAACAGTACGGGTCCCAGTACCGACCCCTGAGGAACGCCACTCGTCACTGCTCTCCACTTGGACACCGAGCCGTTGACCGCAACCCTTTGAGTGCGACCATCCAGCCAGTTCTTTATCCACCGAGTGGTCCATTTATCGAATCCATGTCTCTCCAATTTAGAGACCAGGATATCATGTGGGACAGTGTCAAACGCTTTGCACAAGTCCAGGTAGATGACATCAGCAGATCTTCCCTTGTCCACTGCCACTGTAACCCCTTCATAGAAGGCCACCAAATTTTTCAGGCATGACTTGCCCTTGGTGAAGCCATGTTGGCTCTCGCCAATCACCTCCTTGTTTTCTATGTGCCTCAGCAGAGTTTCCAGGAGGATCTGCTCCATGATCTTGCCAGGCACAGAGGTGAGACTGACTGGCCTGTAGTTCCCCGGGTCTTCCTTGTTTCCCTTTTTGAAAATAGGGGTTATGTTTCCCCTTTTCCAGTCAGCAGGAACCTCGGCAGACTGCCACGACTTCTCAAATATGATGGCTAGTGGCTTCGCGACTTGATCTGCCAGTTCCCTCAGGACCCGCGGATGTATCTCATCAGGTCCCATGGACTTGTGCACCTTCAGGTTCCTCAGGTGGTCTCTCACTTGATCTTCATCTACAGTGGGCGGTGCTCCATTTTCCCAATCCTCTCCTTTGCAATCTGCGTCTTGGGCAGTGCGGCTGCTGTCCTTGTCTGTGAAGACTGAGGCAAAAAAGCCATTGAGTACCTCAGCTCTGTCGCTGTCCCGGGTAACCAGTTCTTGCGTATCCTTCCGGAGAGGGCCTACATTTTCCCTCGTCTTTCTTTTCTCACTGACATACCTATAGAAGGATTTTTTGTTTGTCCTAATGTCCCTGGCCAGATTTAGTTCTAGCTGGGCTTTAGTTTGTCTAACCCGCTCTCTGGCTGCTCAAACGATTCCTCTGTAATCCTCCCAGGCTACCCGCCCCTGTCTCCACTCCCTGTAGGCCTCCTTTTTTCTTTTGGTCACTTCCAGGAGCTCCTTGTTCATCCACACAGGCCTCCTGGCTTTTCTGCCTGCCTTCCTCTTTGTAGGGATGCATTGCTGCTGTGCTTGGAGGAGGTGGTCCTTGAATATTAACCAACTTTCTTGGACCCCTCTTCCTTCCAGCGCTTCATCCCACGGCACCATACCAAGCAGATTCTTCAAGAGGCCAAAGTCGGCTCTCCTGAAGTCCAGGGTCGTCAGCCTGCTGCGCACCTTCTTCGCTGCCTTGAGGATTTCAAACTCGACCATTTCATGGTCACTACAGCCCAGGCTACCCTTGAGTTTGACACTGTCAACCAGCCCTTCCTTGTTGGTAAGAAGAAGGTCCAGCATGGCTCCTCTCCTCGTCGGCTCCTCAACCACTTGGAGAAGGAAGTTGTCCTCAATGCAATCCAGGAACCTCCTGGATTGCCTGTGCCTGGCTGTGTTATCCTTCCAACTGATGTCAGGGTGGTTGAAGTCACCCATGAGAACCAAGGTCTGTGAATGTGATGCCGCCCCTATCTGTCTATAGAGGGCTTCATCCACTTGGTCTTCTTGGTTGGGTGGCCTGTAGCATACCCCCACTGTAACGTCCCCTGCTCCCGATTTCCCTGTAATCTTGACCCATAGGCTCTCAGTTGGCTCTGTATCCTCCCCCAGGTTGAGCTCCATGCATTCCAGCTGCTCGTCAACATATAAGGCAACACCACCTCCTCATTTCCCTTGCCTGTCTCTCCTGAAGAGCCTGTACCCTTCCATGCCGACGCTCCAGTCATAGGAGTTGTCCCACCAAGTTTCTACGATGCCAATGAGATCGTAGCCTTGGAGGCGTGTACACATCTCTAATTCCTCCTGCTTGTTCCCCATGCTCCGTGCATTTGTGTAGAGGCACTTCAGCCATATCTTCATTGAGGCCGATTTGGTTGGAGCAGCTGTAATTACTTTGTGCTGCTCTCCAGGTGGCATTCCTTTGTCCTGTACTAACAGTGCCTCCTCATTGGCTCCCGTTGGTCCAGGAGCTCCTAGCTCATCTACGTGAAGGTTTGAGCATACTGCAGCGTAGCTGGCACATCTTGGAGCTAATGGCTGCAGACCCTCACCAGCACTCTGTTCCCCTTTCCTTGATGTAACGTCCCTTGGCTGTTCATGGGCAACCCTGATAATACCCCCTTCCCCCATCGAATTTAGTTTAAAGCCCTGTTAACGAGCCCTGCCAATTTTTGGGCAAAAACCCTCCTCCCTCTTTGAGTGAGCCAGCTCCCATCTGATGCCAGCAGGCCTGATGCTGCATAGGTCATTCCATTGTTAAAAAACCCAAAGTTGTGGCATTGACACCATCCACGGAGCCATGTATTAACAGATTGAGCTCGTCTGTTCCTTTCAATGTCATTGCCCACAACAGGAAGTAGGGTTGAGAAAATGACCTGTGCTCCAGATCCCTGTAGTGACTGACCCAAGTCCCTGATATCCCTTTTAATCATCCTTGCACTCCGATCTGCACATTCATCGCCCCCCACATGGAACAGGAGCAGTGGATAGTAGTCCGAGGGCTGCACCAGGCTAGGGAGTCTCTTAGTGATGTCCCTAACCCGGGCCCCCGGGAGGCAGCAGACTTCCCTGAGAGTGGGGTCTGCCCTACATATTGGGCCCTCAGTCCCCCTCAGTGCTGAGTCGCCCACGACTATAGCCCTCCTTTTCTTCCTTGTAGCACTGGTCTTAATGTTGTGAGTGGGCCTTCCCAGTCCTGGCGTCTCCTGTGATGTATTAGGACTGTCCGCCTTGTTGTCCTTAGGCTGTCCTACCATGCCCAGGGCCTCGTACCTGTTGTATAATGGTACTAGGGGAGGGGAGGCGGGCAAGGAGGGGGCTCGCTTGCTGCGCCCACTGCAGACTTGCCTCCATTCATCATTTTTCGGTAGGCCTCTGCCTTCCGTCCCTTCAGCCCTACAGGGCATAGAGATGATATCCCTGTGGTCTTTTTTCATTTCCGATGCCTGGCCCGGTCTCTCTTTCACGGAGCTCAAGGCCTGGGTCCACCAGTCGATTTCTTTCTCACTCTCCCTGATACTCCTTAGTTGCTCAACTTCGTCCCTGAGCTCTGCCACCAGGCTCAGCAGATCATCTACTTGCTCACACCTCACACAGCCGTTATTACTGCTACAACTTGCTTGTAGAGCAAGGCTGTGGCACTCTCTGCAGCCGGAGGCCTGGGTGCCTGTGTGTTTCCGAGGGAGTGCTGTCTGTGTTACTGCATCTGCTCTGGCCGGTGCTGAGGACAAGGCCTTCCGGCGGGTGGGGACCATGGCTGCGCTTCTCTTACCAGGTGAACCCACCTCTGGAACCAGCAGAAACGGCAGCACACTCATCGCTTTTCCTGCGCGTCCTTCTGCGCGAACTGCCACGCAAACTGCCGCGCCACGCCCTGACTGCCACGCCACGCCCTGACTGACGCGCCACGCCCTGTTTGCCCTCTCTGTTCCCAGCGCTCCTGGTCGCTGCGCTCCCTAGGGCTGCTTCTTATGGGAGTGGGGGAGCCGCCGTTGCCGCTGGTCCCGCCCCTTCACGTCAGCTGCTCTCCCTCGAGCCGCTGGCGCCCTACGGGTCCCTGTGCCGCTCTGGCGCTTCCCTGGCTCAAAAAAGCTCTGAAAAAGGCCCTTTTTCGCTGAGATCACCCGGCTCCGCTGCGGACGTGCCTGCACCAGAGCTGGTCGTCTCAGCGAGTGAGTCTATGGGCCATCCCTCTAAAATGTCCATTGAGTTAATTTAGTCCATCACTGTGGGTCCCATCTGTGAAAACGGTCTCAGGGCAGGCGAGATGGTTTGTGGTGCTGGACTGGTGCATGCTGCATTTGGAGCTCATGGCTGGTGTACCCAGTGCGGCCCATGCCCACAGTTCGCAGGTTGAAGATGTCGATCTCAAGGAAGTTGCTGGGTGCCAGCTGCTGAGGTCAGTTCTTATTACCTCACCGTTGCACTTTACTCTGCTTTATCAAAGTCCATCTGTTACTGGTTTGGGTGATTCTTACTGTAGTATCATTGATAGCAGTTATAGTAATGATGACATGCAGTGACAGAGTTATTTAGCACTTAACATCATACAATTTGATTCATTGGCTATTCTCACCCAAAATCAGATCCCCATGAGGTACACATCGGACCTCCCCATCCTCCCGCATCACCCACCAAGTACACCCAGGTCCTTGTACAAAAGCAAAACCACGGATGGGTTTGCCTTTGCCTGAGGCGGGGCTAACCCAGACTGTCTTCCCCAACATATTCTTCATGTGCACTACGGGGACTTTATCCCCTTCTACTGTACGTGGAAGTTTTGATTGGGCAGGGCCAGCTCGATTGGCAGATCCCCTGGTGTTGACTAACCAGGTGTCTTTTGCTAAATGTGTATCCCAATGTTTGAAGGTCCCACCACCCATGGCTCTCAGTGTAGTCTTTAAAAGTCCGTTGTATCGTTCTATCTTCCCAGAGGCTGGTGCATGATAGGGGATGTGATATACCCACTCAATGCCATGCTCTTTGGCCCAGGTGTCTATGAGGCTGTTTCGGAAATGAGTCCCATTGTCTGACTCAATCCTCTCTGGGGTGCCATGTCGCCATAAGACTTGTTTTTCAAGGCCCAGGATAGTGTTCCGGGCGGTGGCATGGGGCACAGGGTATGTTTCCAGCCACCCGGTGGTTGCTTCCACCATTGTGAGCACATAGCGCTTGCCTTGGCGGGTTTGTGGGAGTGTAATATAATCAATCTGCCAGGCCTCCCCATATTTATATTTTAGCCATCGTCCTCCATACCAAAGAGGCTTTAACCGCTTGGCTTGCTTAATTGCAGCACATGTTTCACATTCGTGGATAACCTGTGCAATAGTGTCCATGGTCAAGTCCACCCCTCGGTCTCGAGCCCATCTATATGTCGCATCTCTTCCCTGATGGCCTGAGGCATCATGAGCCCACCGAGCTATGAATAATTCACCCTTATGTTGCCAGTCCAGATCCACCTGAGCCACTTCAATCTTAGCGGCCTGATCTACCTGCTGGTTGTTTTGATGTTCCTCAGTGGCGCGACTCCTGGGTACGTGGGCATCTACATGACGTACTTTCACAACCAGATTCTCTATCCGGGCAGCAATATCTTGCCACAGTTCAGCCGCCCAGATGGGTTTACCTCTGCGCTGCCAGTTGCTCTGTTTCCACTGCTGTAACCACCCCCACAGAGCATTTGCCACCATCCATGAATCAGTATAGAGGTAAAGTACTGGCCATTTCTCTCGTTCAGCAATGTCTAAAGCTAGCTGGATGGCTTTCACCTCTGCAAACTGGCTCGATTCGCCTTGTCCTTCAGTGGCTTCTGCAACTCATCGTGTGGGGCTCCACACAGCAGCCTTCCACTTCCGATGCTTTCCCACAATCCGGCAGGAACCATCAGTGAACAGGGCATGTTTCCTCTCATTTTCTGGTAGTTTATTATACGGTGGAGCCTCTTCTGCACGCGTCACCTCCTCCTCTGGTGATATCCCGAAATCTTTGCCTTCTGGCCAGTCCATGATCACTTCCAGTATTCCTGGGTGATTGGGGTTTTCCATTCGAGTCCGCTGTGTGATCAGTGCAATCCACTTACTCCATGTGGCATCAGTGGCATGAAGCGTGGCAGGGACCCTTTCTTTGAACATCCAGCCCAGCACCAGCAGTCGAGGTGCCAAGAGGAGCTGTGCCTCAGTACCAACCACTTGCAAAGCAGCTCAAACCCCCTTGTATGCTGCCAATATCTCTTTTTCGGTTGGAGTATAGCGGGCTTCAAATCCTCTGTATCCCCGACTCCAAAACCCCAGGGGTCGACCTCGAGTCTCCCCTGGTGCTTTCTGCCAGAGGCTCCAGGTAGGGCCATTCTCCCCGGCTGCGGTGTAGAGTACATTTTTAACATCTTGTCCTGCCCGGACTGGCCCCAGGGCTACTGCATGAACTATTTCCTGCTTAATTTGTTCGAAGGCTTGTCGTTGCTCAGGGCCCCCTTTAAAATCATTCTTTTTCCTGGTCACTTGATATAGAAGGCTCACAATCAGACTGTAATCTGGAATATACATCCTCCAAAAACCCACAACACCGAAAAAAGCTTGCGTTTCCTTTTTACTGGTTGGTGGAGACATAGCTGCTATTTTGTTGATCACATCCCTTGGGATCTGACGGTGTCCATCTTGCCATTTTACTCCTAAAATCTGGATCTCCTGTGCGGGTCCCTTGACCTTACTTCGTTTTATGAGAAAACCAGCTTTCAGAAGGATTTCAACTATTTTATTCCCTTTCTCAAAAACTTCTTCTGCTGTGTTGCCCCATACAATGATGTCATCAATGTCCTGCAGATGTTCCGGAGCTTCACCCTGTTCCAGTGTGGTCTGGATCAGTCCATGGCAAATGGTGGGGCTGTGTTTCCACCCCTGGGGCAGTCGATTCCAGGTGTATTGGACGCCCCTCCAAGTGAAAGCAAACTGTGGCCTGCACTCTGCTGCAAAAGGGATTGAGAAGAATGCATTGGCGATATCAATTGTTGCATACCACTTGGCTGCCTTTGACTCCAGTTCATATTGAAGTTCTAGCATGTCCGGCACGGCAGCGCTCAGAGGTGGCATGACTTCATTCAGGCCACGATAAGTCCACTGTTAGCCTCCACTCTCCATTAGATTTTCGCACTGGCCATATGGCACTATTAAAGGGTGAGCGGGTCTTGCTGATCACTCCTTGAGTCTCTAGTTGACGAATCAGCATATGGATGGGAATCAGAGAATCTCGGTTAGTGCAATATTTCCACCGATGCACTGTCGTGGTAGCAATCGCACCTGTTGCTCTTTGACCCTCAACAACCTTACAACAGAAGGGTCCTCCGAGAGACCAGGCAATGTAGACAGCTGTTTCCTCCGTCTCCAAAGCAGCTATGCCAAAAGCCCACCGGTATCCTTTTGGATCCTTGAAGTACCCTCTCCTGAGGTAGTCTATGCCAAGGATGCATGGAGCCTCTGGGCCAGTCACAATGGGATGCTTTTGCCACTCATTTCCAGTTAGGCTCACCTCAGCTTCCAATACAGTCAACTCTTGGGATCCCCCTGTCACTCCAGAAATACAAATGGGTTCTGCCCCTCTGTAACTTGATGGCATTAAGGTACATTGAGCTCCAGTGTCCACTAGAGCCTTATACTCCTGTGGCTCTGATGTGCCAGGCCATCGAATCCACACGTTCCAATAAACCCAGTTATCCCGTTCCCCCACCTGGCTGGAGGCAGGGCCCCTCTAATCCTGATCATAGTATCCGTTACTCCCTTGTTGCAGAAATTACTTGGAAGTCCCTTCAAGAGGATCAGAGGTAAGATCAGGCCTTCTACTCTGTCTGGGGAGCTGCCTGCTGGAAACCGGAGCAGCACTTTTCCTGGAGGGATACCCTTTTGTGACTGTTCTTCCTTGCAACTCATGTACCCGTGCCCGTAGGGACGAGGTAGGTTGTCCATCCCACCTCCTCATGTCTTCTCCGTGATCGCGCAAGTAAAACCACAGGGTGCCTCGTGGTGTGTACCCTCTATACTCTCCCTCTTGAGTAGGGAAACACTTGCTCCTAATAGCTGAGATGCTGGTCTGTCCAGGTGGGGAGTAGGACATATTCTCTTCAAGTATTTGGACCTTCTGGGACAGTTTATCCACAGCTGAGACGAGGGAGGAAGAGAGACTTTCTTCATATTGCTGGAGTTGGCCAGCCACCTCATCCACCGTTGGTCCCTCTTCTCCTTTCCATTCCATCACTGCCAAGGAGTTGGCATACAATGATGGTGCACTCCGTACAAACTTCCACCATATGGGCCTTGTGCATTGGACTTCATCAGGATCTGTGGGTAACTGCTCATTATCTGGGTCGCAGTAAATCATCTCCCACATGGCTAATTCTCTTAGGTACTGGATACCTTTTTCCATGGTGGTCCACTTGCTTGGACGACATACAACACCTTCACTGAAGGGATACCTTTCCCTCACACCTGACAGGAGCGTCCTCCAGAGGCTGAGGGCTTGTGTCTTCTTCCCAATCACCTTGTCAATGCCCCCTTCCCTAGGCAGGGATCCCAGCTGCTTGGCTTCCCTGCCCTCTGATTCCAAGCTACTGGCCCCGTTATCCCAGCATCGGAGCAGCCAGGTGACAATGTGCTCGCCTGGAAGTCGGCTGAAATCCTTTCGCATATCTCTCAGCTCACTCAGGGATAGGGATGGGTGATTATCTCTGGTTCCATCTCTTCCTCCCGTTCTTTTGATGGCCCTGGTTCATCATCATCCCTTACTGAGCAAACTGATTTCTTGGTGTATTTCTTCTTCTGTACAGGAGCAACTGATGCTGGCACAGGTTGGTTGTCTGGTTCAGCTGCAATGTCTACCACTGGGGTTTGAGTGGCCACATTGCCCGTCACCAGGGTTTGAGTAGCCACAGTGCCTGCCACCGGGGTTGGAGTAGCCGTATTGTCTGCCACTGGAGTTGGAATAGCTGCAGTGTCTGCCGCAGGTGGGTGAGTAGCCACAGGGCCTGCCACCGGGGTTGGAGTAGCCGCATTGTCTGCCGCAGGGGTTGGACTAGCTCCAGCGCCTACTGATTTGGTTTCCCCCTCTTTCCCCTGAGGGTGCTGCGTAATACCGAGCAGTGTTTGGTAGATACTGGCCAGGGCCCAGCACAGTGCAATGAGTTGTGCCTCTCTGGAACAGCCACAGCATTTTCCCTTTAAAAAATTCTACCACTTTATCAGGGTCCTGTAGTTGTTCGGGGATGAAGTCCCAAACCATTGGAGGTGAGAAGTTCTCTAGATACCTGCCCATATTCTCCCACATGCCATGCCACCCCTGACTATCCAGCCTCGGGGCAGATCTCTGGGTGGTAGTCTTAAACAGTTGTCTAACCCTAAACAAGACCTGAAACACATTCAGGAGACATAGCAATAGGACCAGACTGGTTTGAGCATCCCAAGGATATTCGAAATTCTCAAAAGCTGTCATACCTGGCCCGAAGGAGAAAAGGGAGGTGAAAGAGCTGGGGAAAGTATCCCCCCCTGTTTCCCCCATAGATTGGGTGCAATTATTAATAAATTCTGAGAGACAACGACCAAGGTATGGGCAGGACAGCAATACTGCATAAACACCCCAACATAACCACCTGAGCAGTGATGTTATCATATCAAAGGCTGATATTGCACAGGACAGGAAAATGATAATCCTGATCCCTCTCCCAGAGGTAACAAACAGCATCACGGGGAGTACATAGAGCATATAAGATTTTACATAACACAGCCACACAAACAAACGAAGCAACATTGTAACCGGCGACTATCTAACTAATATGAGAAATGCATATAACAAACTCATGTTAACAAGCTCTGGTCGGATCTGTCGTTATCTCAACCCTCCGAGCCCCACGTTGGGCGCCAAAAAGGACTGTCGTGGTTTCGCTGAGGGTTTGCCCTCAGCCGGCAACAAAGAACCATGCAGCCGCTCGCTCCACCCCCACAGCCGTGGGGAAAATCAGAAGAAAAAGGCAAAACTCGTGGGTTGAGATAAAGGCAGTTTAACAGAACTGCAAAGAAAAGAGAAAAAACAGTAACAATAACACCGATAAAGGAATATACAAACGCGATTACGGTACCTCCGCTCACCAACCGGACCCGGACCACCCCAGGCCGCTCCTACCTGTGATTTCCTGTCCCCTCCCCCGGCCAGCTCCCCCCTACCGCCAGGGCATGGCTCACATGGCATGGAATACCTGTGTCCCCTCCCCATCCTTGGGGAAATTAACCCCATCCCTGCCGGAACCAGGACACCCTGTACTATACTCTGTAGGTACTTGATCTAAGTAGCTTGAATGAGGGCCTTGAGCTCAGTAACTTGGGTATGTCTATACAATTTTCTGTTTGGATCCTTCCAAAATTCCTTTGGATTGCAATTTAGAGAAAAACTTGAACATTTCAAAAGAATGGCCTTTAAATGAGGACCAGACCCAATCAATTATTTTTGTTTGGAACTACCTCAGAGAAGTGCTCAGAAGAGGTATTTGTTTCCTTTATAATGGTATTGTTTGTGCTATCCCCCATGGCCTGTTAGGTCCTCTCCAAGGACAAAAGGAAAGGTGGCCAAAGGACAGAAATGTAGAGAGAATTTAATGGAAGAAGAGAGTTCTTTATGAAACAGGAAGAAAAAGTTTGTTCAATTCTTTATTAGATTCCTTGTAGGTATGGTTGGAATTAAAAAGGCATAAATAGGTACAGGGTGGGAACTTTCTGAAATAAGCACAAAAAAGCACTAATTAACACTGTCAATTGTATAATAAAAGGCAGAGGCACGTATGGGTGAAGCTATGAAACCAGGTGATGAGGCAAGGAATGGTGGAATATTTTATGCCCACAACAGACTGGAACAGAGGAAATATTAACCAGTCTTAAATCAAGATTATTCACAGAATCACAGAATCATCAGGGTTGGAAGGGACCTCTGGAGATCATCTAAGTCCAACCCCCCTGCCACAGCAGGGACACCTACAGCAAGTTGCACAGGACGGCGTCCAGGCGGGTTTTGAATGTCTCCAGTGTGGGAGACTCCACAACCTCTCTGGGCAGCCTGTTCCAGTGCTCTGCCACCCTCAGAGTAAAGAAGTTCCTCCTCATGTTAAGATGGAACTTCCTATGCTCAAGTTTGTGTCCGTTACCTCTTGTCCTATCACTGGGCACCACTGAAAAAAGACTATTCTCATCTACCCGGCACCCTCCCCTTAAGTATTTATAAGTATTGATAAGATCCCCCCGAGTCGTCTTTTCTCTAGACTAAAAAGCCCCAAGTCCCTGAGCCTTTCCTCATAAGAAAGATGCTCCGGTACCCTAATCATCTTTGTAGCCCTTTGCTGGACCCTCTCCAGCAGTTCCCTGTTCTTCTTGAACCGGGGAGCCCAGAACTGGACACAGAATCACCTCCCTTGACCTGCTGGCCACACTTCTTTTGATGCAGCCAAGGATGCGGTTGACTTTCTTGGCTGTGAATGCACATTGCCAGCTCGTGTTGAGCTTCTAATCAACCAACACCCCCAAGTCCTTCTCCTCAGGGCTGCTCTCAATCCATTCTCCACACAGCCTGTATTCGTGCTTGGAATTGCCCCAATCCACATGCAGGACCTCGCACTTGGCCTGGCTGAACTTCATGAGGTTTGCACAGGCCCACCTCTAAAGCCTGTCCAGGTGCCATGGATGGCATCCCTTCCCTCCAGCGTGTCAACTGCTCCACACAACTTGGTGTTGTTGGCAAACTTGCTGAGGCTGCACTCAATCCCACTGTCCATGTTGCCAACAAAGATGTTAAATGGTACCAGTCCCAGTACCAATCCCTGAGGAACAGCACTCATCACTGGTCACCACTTGGACTTCAAGACATTGACCACAACTTTTTGAGTGTGGCCATCCAGAAAATTCCTTATCCATCCATCCTTATTCCTTATCCATTCCTTATTCCATCCATCCATCAAATCCATGTCTCTCCAATTCAGAGACCAGGATGTCGTGTGGGACAGTGTCAAATGGCCTGCACAATTCCAGGTAGATGATGCCAGTTGCTCTTTGCTTATCCACCAATGCTGTAATGCCGTCATAGAAGGCCACCAAATTTGTCAGCCACGATTTGCCCTTAATGAAGCCATGTTTGCTGTTACCAATCACCTCCTTATTTTCCATGTGCCTTAGCAGAGTTTCCAGGAGGATCTGCTCCATGATCTTGCCGGGCACAGAGGTGAAACTGACTGGCCTGTAGTTCCCCGGGTCTTCCTTTTTTCCCTTTTTAAAAGTGGATGTTATGTTTCCCCTTTTCCAGTCAGCGGGAACTTCATCAGACTGCCACAACTTCTCAAATATGATGGATGGTGGCTTTGCAACTTCATCCGCCAGTTCCCTCAGGACCCGTGGATGAATCTCATCAGGTCCCATGGACTTGTGCACCTTCAGGTTCCTCAGCTGGTCTCAAACCTGGTCTTCTGGACCAGCGCTGGAAGGAAGAGGGGTCCAAGAAAGTTGGTTAATATTCAAGGACCACCTCCTCCAAGCACAGCAGCAATGCATTCCTACAAAGAGGAAGGCAGGCGGAAAAGCCAGGAGGCCTGCGTGGATGAATAAGGAGCTCCTGGAAGTGACCAAAAGAAAAAAGAAGGTCTATAGGGAGTGGAGACAGGGGCGGGTAGCCTGGGAGGATTACAGAGGAATCGTTCTAGCAGCTAGAGAGCGGGTTAGACAAGCTAAAGCCCAGCTAGAACTAAATCTGGCCAGGGACATTAAGACAAACAAAAAATCCTTCTATAGGTATATCAGCGAGAAAAGAAAGACTAGGGAAAATGTAGGCCCTCTCCGGAAGGATACGCAAGAACTGGTTACCCGGGACAGCGACAGAGCTGAGGTACTCAATGACTTTTTTGCCTCAGTCTTCACAGACAAGGACAGCAGCCGCACTGCCCAAGACGCAGATTGCAAAGGAGAGGATTGGGAAAACGGAGCACCGCCCACTGTAGATGAAGATAAAGTGAGAGACCACCTGAGGAACCTGAAGGTGCACAAGTCCATGGGACCTGATGAGATACATCCGCGGGTCCTGAGGGAACTGGCAGATCAAGTCGCGAAGCCACTAGCCATCATATTTGAGAAGTCGTGGCAGTCTGGCGAGGTTCCTGCCGACTGGAAAAGGGGAAACATAACCCCTATTTTCAAAAAGGGAAACAAGGAAGACCCGGGGAACTACAGGCCAGTCAGTCTCACCTCTGTGCCTGGCAAGATCATGGAGCAGATCCTCCTGGAAACTCTGCTGAGGCACATAGAAAACAAGGAGGTGATTGGCGAGAGCCAACATGGCTTCACCAAGGGAAAGTCATGCCTGACAAATTTGGTGGCCTTCTATGAAGGGGTTACAGTGGCAGTGGACAAGGGAAGATCTGCTGATGTCATCTACCTGGACTTGTGCAAAGCGTTTGACACTGTCCCACACGATATCCTGGTCTCTAAATTGAAGAGACATGGATTCGATAAATGGACCACTCGGTGGATAAAAAACTGGCTGGATGGTCGCACTCAAAGGGTTGCGGTCAACGGCTCGGTGTCCAAGTGGAGAGCAGTGACGAGTGGCGTTCCTCAGGGGTCGGTACTGGGACCCGTACTGTTCAACATCCTTGTCAGCGACATGGACAGTGGGGTAGAGTGCACCCTCAGCAAGTTTGCTGATGATACCAAGCTGTTTGGCGAGGCAGACACGCTGGAGGGGAGGGATACCATCCAGAGGGACCTGGACAGGCTGGAGAGGTGGGCCCAAGCCAACCTCATGCAGTTCAACAAGGCCAAGTGCAAGGTCCTACATCTGGGTCGGGGCAATCCCAAGCACAAATACAGGCTCAGCGGGGAATGGCTGGAGAGCAGCCCTGTGGAGAAGGACCTGTGGGTGATGATTGATGAGAAGCTCGACATGAGCAAGCAGTGTGCGATCGCAGCCCAGAAGGCCAACCGTATCCTGGGCTGCATCAAAAGAAGTGTGGCCAGCAGGTCAAGGGAGGTGATTCTGCCCCTCTACTCCGCTCTCGTGAGACCCCACCTGGAGTACTGCATCCAGCTCTGGAGTCCCCAAAATAAGAAGGACATGGACCTGCTGGAGCGCGTCCAGAGGAGAGCCACGAGGATGATCAGAGGGCTGGAGCACCTCTCCTATGAGGAGAGGCTGAGAGAGTTGGGGCTGTTCAGCCTGGAGAAGAGAAGGCTCCGGGGAGATCTTATTGCGGCCTTCCAGTACCTAAAGGGGGCCTACAGGAGAGCTGGGGAAGGACTTTTTACACGGGCATGTAGTGATAGGACGAGGGGGAACGGCTTTAAGCTGGAAGAGGGCAGGTTTAGATTAAACATTAGGAAGAAGTTTTTCACTTTAAGGGTGGTGAGGCACTGGAACAGGTTGCCCAGAGAGGTTGTTGAAGCCCCATCCTTGGAGGTGTTCAAGGCCAGGCTGGACGTGGCCTTGGGCAACCTGGTCTAGTGAGAGGTATCCCTGCCTGTGGCAGGGGGGTTGGAACTCGATGATCTTCAAGGTCCCTTCCAACCTAAACCATTCTATGATTCTATGATTCTATGATTCTCTTAAAGTGGGTGGTTCCTCATTCTCCCAGTCCCTGTCTTTGCCTTCAGAGACTTGGGCGATGTGGCTATAGCCCTTACCAGTGAAGATCGAGGCAAAAACAGTTGTTAAGTATCTCAGCCTTCTCCATGTCCTGGGTGACCCGGTCTCCTGTTTCCTTCCTGAGTGGGCCCACATTTTCCCTAGTCTTCCTTTTGTCACCAACATACCTGTAGAAGCTTTTCTTGTTGTCCTTGACATCCCTGGCCAGATTTACCTCTAGCTGGGCTTTAGCTTTCCTAACGTGATTCCTGGCTGCTCAGACAGTTTCTCTGTATTCCTCCCAGGCTACCTGTCCTTGCTTCCACCCTCTGTAGGCTTCCTTTTTCTGCTTGAGATTGTCCAGGAGCTCCTTGTTCATCCACGCAGGCCTCCTGGTGATTTTGCCCGACTTCCTCTTCGTTAGGATGTATCTCTCCTGAGCTTGGAGGAGGTGATCCTTGAATATTAACCACCTTTCTTGGGCCACTCTTCCCTCCAGGGCTTTATCCCATGGTACTCTGCCAAGCAGATTCTTCAACAGGCCAAAGTCAGCTCTCCTGAAGTCCAGGGTAGCGAGCTTATTGTGTGCCCTCCTCGCCGCCCTAAGGATCCTGAATTCCACCATCTCATGGTCACTGCAGCCAAGGCTGCCCTTGAGCTTCACATTCCCCACCAGTCCCTCCTTGTTGGTGACAATAAGGTCCAGCATGACACCTCTCCTCCTTGGCTCCTCTATCACTTGGAGAAGGAAGTTATCGTCAATGCATTCCAAGAACTTCCTGGATTTTGCTTATACCCTGCTGCGTTGTCCGTCTAAGAGATATCAGGGTGGTTGAAGTCCCCCATGAGGACCAGGGCTTGTGAATGTGAGGATGCTCCTACTTGTCTATAGAGGGCCTCATCCGCTTGGTCTTCCTTGTCGGGTGGCCTGTAGCAGGCCCCCACTGTAACATCACCTGTCCCTGCCCTACCTTTAATCCTGACCCATAAGCTCTCAGTCAGCTCCTCATCCATCCCTAGGCAGAGCTCCATGCACTCCAGCTGGTCATTGACATAGAAGGTGACACCCCCTCCTCATCTCCCCTGCCTGTCCTTCCTGAAGAGCCTGTATCCTTCCATTCCAACACTCCAGTCATAGGAGCCATTCCACCACGTTTCTGTGATGCCAATAAGATAATAGCCCTGCAGACAAGCGTACGTCTCCAACTCCTCCTGTTTATTCCCCATGCTACGTGCATTTGCATAGAGGCATTTAAGTTAGGCCCCCAATTAAGCTAATGCGTAGAAAAGGAAGAGCTACAGCAAACTCAGGACCACATCACTATTTAATTAGGCTTGTACCAGCTTTTGGTATATTTGTAATTAAACTAAATATACATATATATGTAAATGTAAATATAATTTTTGGTCAGCTTGCCTTTGCTGGAGACCAGTCAGATGAGATAGAGTGAAACAGATAAAGCAGAGTGTCTGATGCCTACATATTATATACCATTCATAAAAATCTTTGCATTTCTAGTTGTTCTGGCTTTTTTTTTTTTTTTTTGCTTAAACTGGACAGATGTATGGAATACAAAAAAACAGAACCTGAATTTTACACACCCACCTGAACTTGCAACATGGAGTTTTAGCATGTAATTCCTGGATCTGATCTGATCCAGCAAAGTTTTTCATTAAATACTGATTTGCAAGTTCAATAGCTATTCAAAGTGTTCACTTTTTTTTCTTTTAAATGGAGCTCCTGCTTTTCTGATTCTGCTAGTGGTTTTTAGAAAGCCTGAGAATAGTGTAACACAAAAATGTTCTGTGATTGGTCTCAACTCCTCTTTCCTTAACAATAGCCCGTTTTCACTTATACAGCATAATTTTAACAATAGGTCATGTCATGTTCAGTTTGCTGGAGCAGGTGAGCCATTTTGCAGATAATCTTATCTTTTCTGTGCAGTTGTGCTACAATATACATGCCACCCCAAAGGAATTACTTATTTTGGAGAATGAGGGATAGTTTCCTTTATTATGTGGTTATATCTACTCACAAGAAAAAAAAAAGGGGAAATAAAGCAAAATCTGGTCACTGAATATCAGCCTGTAGTTTTGCAAGTTTTTATAAAAATCTCATCAGCTTGCACAGATTTATCTATTTAGCTTTGCCACAGTGCAGTATTTTAAATAGTAAACAATTTTTGAAGTGTGTTATGAGTGATCAGGTACAAGAGTTGCTAAATTTTCATACAGTCTCAGACCTTCGGAACTGAGTATTGACTGTGCCAAAAGCATTATAGTCATCATAGCATTGAGAAGTAGAAAATTCATTATTACCTAAACATTTAGGAATAACTGAGAGTCAATGCCTGTGCCAGTACCTATGGATTGTTTCTGGTAGTTATAATTCTTGCGTTTTGTGATTTTATTTGGAAGTCCATGGGGTCTTCTAGTTAGAAAGGGTCTGGAAGTCCTGACTTTTGGATTATTTCTGAATCATTATATCATCTTATGCTGTTTTGGCAACCATCAGATGACAGGCTGCTAAATTGATAGATTCCTGTCTTCTGTGAGCCTTATTGATCCTTGTAGAAAGCACTGAGATTTCTTAGAATAAAGCAAGTTATTAAAATATATTTGATATAGCTGAATTACAAAACATTCTAAAAGGGAAAAAACACATAGCTGCAGCTCAGAAAAAGCTTTTCAGATATTCTGTTTCAAAGGGTGCATACTGTTATTTAAAAGAGCATTTGCACTTGTAGATATGTTAATTATTTTATTTATTATTAAATATTCTTTAAATATTTGATGCGTAATAAAGATCATCGTGAACTCAACCCTCTGACATATAATTGAATATGCAAATACAGCCAATAGAGCCAGTGTGGACTGCACAGAGAGCTATTGATTGAATGTGAAAATGTTTGTTGTGTCAGGATAGGGCCTTTACTAGCACCACTTGCTTTCTCTTTCTGTCAGCTCATCTTATCAATTTTAATTTATTATAATTACCTGAATTTTTGTCGTGGTTTGGGCCGGTCTGCTCAATGAAAACAAATTACAGATGCTCTCTGACCTCTCTCCCTTCAGAGAAGGGATAGCATCTCCCTTCGGGGAGAGGAGGAAGAGAGAGAAAGAGACTTAGAGTTTAAAAGAAACTAAACTACTTTAATGAAATACTAATAAAATAATAAAAATAAAATAATGAAATATATATAATATATACAAAACCCTATCAAGCTCCCAGGATGATGATCACGTCACCAGCAGGCACTGGGAAAATCCCAGACTGGATTCAGCGACGGACGGGAACTGGATTCCAGATCTGGATTTAGGAACGCACAGATCGGGATCAAAGGCAAACAGACAGGGTCTTCCTTGGATGTCAGCTATTGAAGAAAGAGGCTGACCCCTTTGATCCCTCAGCTTTTATACTGAGCATAAGGCAGATGGGATGGAATACCCCGGTGGTCAGTTTTGGGTCACCTGTCCTGTCCTGTCCCCTCCTCCCTGCAGGTGTGACGCCTCTAAGCTTTTCTGCTTACAACCCTCCAACAAGGGAAATAAAGTTAGCTGCCCTTGGTTGTTATAGCAATAAGTATAAGCAGGAGCTCTCTGCATACCATTCCTTGACATAAATTATAAACAATCAGGTCTTATCACTCTGAGAGCGGACACTGTCAGAAAAATATGCTGTTAATTTAAAAGTTCAGTTAGTTAGAAGAGGCCTAGCTGCAAAGTAAAATTACTGAACAGGAAATTGGTTCTGTTTCGCCTCAAACCAGGACAACATAGTTGTGATATTTAATTTGACCTTTATTTTCCCAGGTTTTGAAATGGGACAGAACAAGAGATATTATTGCAAGAAGTAAGGACAAAACTATTCCCCTTCTCCCCCTAAACAGAAATCAGAAGTTACTCACCTTTAAAAATACAGCAATAACAAAATAAATGTGTTTCTTTTCAAGTGGAACTGAATAGTATGCTGTGGTGGGTTGACCTTGGGTGGCTGCCAGGTGCCCACCAAGCCGCTCTATCACTTCCCCTCCTTAGCAGGACAGGGGGAGAAAATAAGTTGAAAAACTCGTGGATTGAAATAAAGGCAGTTTAATAAATAAAAGCAAAGGTCACCCACAGAAGCAAAGGAAAACAAAAAAAGTATTATTCTCTACTTCCCATCAGCAGGCGATGTCCAGCCACTTACCAGGAAGTAGGACCTCAGCATAATGAAAGCAGATCTTTTCATAAAAATGCACAATGCTATGAGTTGTCATTTGAGTTAACAATATTTTTTTCCAGCACAAGTCTTTCTTTTCTCCTGACTTTGTAGAGAATTTAAGCAAGTAAGAGGAGAGGGCGATCACCTGACAGAAGAGTCTAGCTCTCTTTGTTGCTGCTTCACTCCTGCACAGCATCAGGAATTTTTCAGCCCTTATTTGGGCAGTGTCAGGGCAGCATCAGAAGATGGACATGGGACTCACCTCAGCCAGGAGTACCACTGACACCAGAGGCAGCCCAAAAGGCTAACACAAAGGAAAATTGAGGCAGAGAGCCCAAAGGGATGATTGATCAGGATAAGAGGAAGGCACCTCTAACTTTTTCCTATGGTATGCCTGCAAGGAAAAAAAGCAGCTGGAAGTAGCAGGAGCCAAAGGATATGTGAAGTGGGAGGTAGGGAGGGATGAAGAGGGAAAAGAACTAGGACTGCATTGGGGGAGAGGCTGTCAGCTTCTTTTAAATAGAAGAACTGTGGAGCTTATAATGGAGGATTCATTGATAGCCCTTGAATTCATCTGCTGAGAAGAGCCTCTGATTGGTCAGTACATGACCTCATCTGGAAGAAATTCTGAAATGATTTGCCGTGTCTAGACCACGTATCTCTTGAAGACTGAAAAATGGCTTGGTGATCTATTATTTATCTATTGCATCCTTAAAATCAATGCCCCTTCAAAAAAATAAGAAAAAAGTTCTTTTAAACAAAAGTAACCACTTTGCATTTCCCACTTGGGGAACCCTCCTCGGCAGAGCTGTGTGGGTACCAGGTGTCCTGGTTGCGGCAGGGATGGGGTTAATTTCCCCAAGGATGGGAGGGGACACAGGTATTCCACACCATGTGAGCCATGCCCGGGCTGTAGGGGGGAGCTGGCCGGGGGAGGGGGCAGGAAGTCGCTGCTCAGCGCGGGCTGCAATGGTGCGGGTCTGGTCGGTGAGCAGTGGTGCCCTAATCGCGTTTGTATATTCCTTTATCGGTGTTATTGTTACTGTTTTCTCTTCCCTTTGCTGTTCTGTTAAACTGCCTTTATCTCAACCCACGAGTTTTGCCTTTTTCTTCCTATTTCCCCCCCCCCACAGCTGTGGGGGGTTGGGCGAGCGGCCGCGTGGTTCGTTGCTGCCGGCTGAGGCCAAACCACGACACCAGGTTAGCTTCACCAGGGTTCCCGCACTGGAGCCTTTCAATAGGATGCCATTGTCAGTGCTGGTAATGGTGTTTAGAGTACTAGTTCAAAATAAAAGTGGACTTAGATTATCAATTGCACATGTGAAACAATAGCCATTGGAGGCTATCATACTTACAGCCAGTGGTACTATAAGTGCAAATTGCTTCTCTTGCCATGGAAACAAAGGTGCCTTTATTCTACTCTAAAACTAAGGTAAATTTTGCTAAAATTTCAGATACTGAACAGATTTCTCCTAAAAATACATAATGTAGAAAGAAAGAGGTATGTATTTTATAAATCTGATTTCTGTAAAGTCAAAGAAAATGTAAATAATCCTTAGGTCTTTTAAATTTAGAATTATTTATAGAATTTTTTAGGAACCCTTTGCTAGCCTTTCACTATCTACACATTTTTTCATAGCCTCTTACAGATGCTTTGCCCACTTCTCCAAAGCTCTCTCTATTTCTCCTTCATGTTATAGAAGAAGGAAAAAAAAGAAAATAAAGGTATCATTTGACAGAAGTTCCATTATTTCTCTTTAGCAGTTATAGCTTTGTGACTTTATCTTTGGATGAACCCAGCTATATTAAAAAAACATTTTCCCTGAGTGTTTCTGCTAAAATGATCAGCACAGAAACAGTGTCATCATTTGTTTGAGAGTTAAATCTCCATAGAGATGTGGGAAGTAGTCCACTATTACTAAGAATGTTTTATCTGTCTTTTTGGAGACTTGAAAATAAGATTTACTCTGGTTGATGCATTGAACTATTTCTTCACAATCAGAAATAAAGCAAGGATTGTTAGTTTATTTGTTTGAAGAAAGCTATAAACTGCCTTAAAATATGTTCTTTGCAGAATGCACCCTATAGGCTTTTCTGTCTCTGATAGGCTCTCTAGCTCTTCTAATTCTCATTTTTATTCTAATTAAAGAATTATCTTAAAGTCTTATTAAAACTTATTAATTTTTTTCTGTACCAGGTGAATAAGTTCCATAATTCTGGAATACAAGGGGAAACATCCTGTCACTCACAGGCATTCCTCTGGAACCATCATGTCTATAATGACTGCTTTTCATTAGAGTACAAAAGGTTGCTTGGAATATTACTTTATTGCCATGACTCTAGGGCTGTTGTTTATCAGAGAAGCCTCCAGGTGCTATAAATTCATTTCCCTAAGAACGTCTCTGAAGTGTTTGTACTTCAAGACTAGATAAAGACAAGGTAAGGGGAAAAAGATAGGAAGATTATAGGTATTTTGTAAGAATAAATGAAACAAAATGCCTGGGAACATGAAGAGGAGCAGTTTGTTGGACTGTTGGAGGCTGTTGCAGTTGTTGGTGCAGAAGGCTCAGAATCATAAATGCCAGGTGATATTGTGTGTTAACCTCAGTGATTCAGATGAAGCTGGAGATTTGAAGAGGCTGACAAACAATTTCAGATTATTTAAAAAAATTAATTATAATCTCCACATCACCTATATAAGTGAAAGGGCTCTTTGCATCATGCAGTGACAAGCTATATGCTCAAATAACTTATGCAAGGTTTCAGACTGTATATGATAAGCAGTAGATCATAAAGTTAGTATTAATGAGGTTACCTGCTCAGAGCATTTTTCTGATCTCTAAGCTCCCGTGGTTCTTAAAAAAAAATCTTAGTACTGCAGCTGTCTGACACTGACTCAGTGCCATGGTAAATGCCTGCGATGCGGTGGATTAATTGCAACCAATGGCCCTGCACAGACCCTTTCCCACAAGTAGCATCTGCATGGGATGAGTCTTTGTCAGTGTTTCCCACTACCTCGATTCTGTGTAAATGATTATACTTTATTGGAAAAGCAAGGTGAAATGTGATCATCTACATTGCTATTTCTATCCCTATGAAAAAAAAGAACTTTTTTTTTTCTCTCTCTAGCTTGATAAATGCTTATGCAAAGCAGAAAAGACACTGGGAGATGCCCAGCCTAGAACAACCATTTCCTCATCATTAGGACACTGCTGTGAAATGCTGGAAGGCCAGTTTCAGGTCTCTGATCAGAAGTCAAGCAAAGCAATACATCCAATAACTGAGCAACTAGACCATATTTGTTTACTGAAGAATCTTTGTCTCTCCCTTTGGCTTCAGACAGACCTTCCTATGCATGATAAACTTATTGCCATGTAAGTTTCTTTGAAATGGATCAATTTAAAAAGCAAGTTCTTTTTGGTGAATTGGCGTTTTCCACTAATTAATAAAAAAACAAAATGGCAAGCCATAATTAGGTCTTATCAGAGCCAGAATTTCCAGGATCAGCAGCAGTATCATACCAGTGTTTCTATCTTACTCACGCTGGTGCTACTAATAGCATGGATGTTGGCACAACCCCAAGCAGATGTAACAATTATGGTGCTAATGAAACATTTTTTTTCTTTTCATTACAACTATTAAGCAATAGATATAAAGTTACATAATTTCAACCTAATTATTCCTTTTTCTACATTCCTTTTCTAAATTACTACTTCAAATTGCTTCTTGAAATAACTGGATTTCCTGTGGGCGAGATGCTAACAAAAAAGCATGCCCATTTAGCTAAAGGCATTGTAGCACATGCTGAATTTAGCATTATGCAATGTTTCTGTATTGCAGGATCAATGGGGTGAGGTGAAGCCAATGCCACAGGAAACCACTGCTCCTGATAGGCAGACCCAACATGCATTTCTAAAAAAAAAATTTCATTCAAATGACAATCGGCGATTGACATTTGTCACCCTGTGTTCAGGGTCAGTGTCAAGGGTAGCTGCAGCGTGTGTTCAGTGTGTAGAGATAGATGTCCCCATCACAGGTCCTTCAGCTGGCACAAACTGCTGCTCATGCCAAGAACTGAACTGAACTGAAGGAGTGACCGAGCAGAGATGAGCTCCCTCATCCCCGCACTTCTCTCAGAGTGTGTGTAGGAGTAGAACTCCTTCTGCCTCCTCTCCCTTCACTCCAAGCACTTTTTTAATGTATATTCTTTTTTTACTGGCACAGGGAAATTGAAAAGAAAAAAATAATTCAAAACATTCAAAAGATATGGAAAATTGTACAAGATGATTGGATAGGTATTAAATCTCTCTTTGAAACTGACAACTTTAAGGAGAACATTACAGAATATCTGATATTTTTAAATAAGTTGTCATCTGTACAGTATTTTTCTCATTAAAAAAGAAAATCATCCTGCTATTAGACTTGATACAGTTTCACCTATAGTAGCATGGAGAAGAGATGCTTTTCATTCCTCAAGGCTTTGATAGTTGTTTCATTAAATCAGAGTTCTGTCATTGCCTCTGTGAAGAGAGAAACTGAGCTTGCTTTTCATGCTCCTTCCCACCCCTCCCCTTTTTTAAAACAGTAAAAAGCAAATTTGTGCAATATAAAGAATAGGCTAAGAAAAATCCTATTCAGAAAATTCCATATAACTTAATTTCTCAATTACACTAATTGTAAAGAACAATAATAAGAGATTATGTATTTTGTGGCAATTGAAAGGAAATATTTAATAAAAGTGTGTAAGTAAAATGACAGTTAAAGCATTCTTGCAAGCAACAGCACTCTGGGGGGTAATTAGTGAAAAATAGATAGTAAACAAATGATAGCCTTTAGGCTAAACAAATCAGGCTAAACTTTATCACTGATAAAGAACTATACAAGTGAATCTATCACACCATTCAACAGGAAACTTGCTTTTTATTTTGATCTGTGGTTGATTATAAACTGTTGGCTTTTTTTCTGTGAAAATATCTGTAAGCTAAGCAGAGTAGCAGTGAAGAAAGCAGACTGTAGAAATATCTCTGGATTTGTAGTGAATTCAGCCATTCAGTGACTGTGGGATGAACAGGTGAGCTTATTACTTTGCTAATACCAAAAGAAGATAAACAAATGGATGATTGGCAGGTTCATTATCTGTTACCTTTTCTGAACACAACCAGATCTCTGGTCATTTGATAATCAATTATTTGTGCTTACTCATTTTTGGTATGTACGGTTATCATCACAGGTAATAATCTGTGATGATCATTCTGGAGAAAAGGCGGCTCCGGGGAGACCATATAGTGGCCTTCCAGTGTCTGAAAGGGGCCTACAAGAAAGCTGGAGAGGGACTTTTTACAAGGGCATGTAGTGATAGGACGAGGGGGAACGGCTTTAAGCTGGAAGAGGGCAGGTTTAGATTAAACATTAGGAAGAGGTTTTTCACTTTAAGGGTGGTAAGGCACTGGAACAGGTTGCCCAGAGAGGTTGTTGAAGCCCCATCCCTGGAGGTGTTCAAGGCCAGGCTGGACGTGGCCTTGAGCAACCTGGTCTAGTGAGAGGTATCCCTGCCTGTGGCAGAGGGGTTGGAACTAGATGATCTTTAAGGTCCCTTCCAACCCAAACCATTCTGATTCTATGATTCCATGATCCTATGAGTAAATGTTAAGGTTAGTGCTAACTTCAAGTTTGACCAAGTATTCAGTTAGAGACTGTCCTTCGGTGCCTTGACAGCCAGATCTAAACTTCAGCTTGCTCATGAAATAACCTGCTATCGTAGTCCATGGGACTACACATAAATGACAGGTGTTCGTAAAATGGAAGTTGTTCCTTTTTCAAATGCAGTTGGGGGAAGTCATACAAGAAAGGGACAGCGATTTGAGTCTTGTCCCTATTTGAAACACAGAGGAATGTCAATATTTAAAACTTTTCCTAATAATCCCAGTCAAGGCTAGGATGAAAAGGTTTTTGAAAGGATGAACTGTACAAATACCAGATGTACAGTAACCCTTGCAAGGGGCACAGCAATGTTTCTTGATTCCTGGTTGAATTTCCAGTGGAGAATGAGAGTCCTCTTTGGCCAAGTGCATGGAAACCAGCTGCAGCTCTCTAGTGAATATGAAGCAGGAGCCTAAAGAGATTATTTTTAACATTAGGACAGAATCAATGAGTGCACTCCTATACAGATGAAAAAACTGTTGTCATATGGAAGAGGATGAGCATTGCAAATAGCAAATATGTAGTAGCAGCTATTGAAGATAATGCTTTTAAATGTTGGGTGAGACCGAATAGAAGTTGAGCATAAACACTTCAGGAATTTTTATCCAAAATTCTTTATAGCTTGGGAAGATGTTTTTGACCTTTCTCTCCTTTCTGTCCTCTGGCAATCTAAAAACCATTCATGTGCTCAACCAAGGGCAGTTGGTAAATGCTTAGACCTATGTTGTGTTTGCATAACGTGAGGGCCTTGCAGCAACAAGGAATACTCGTTAGCGAGGTAGGATTCCCTTACTGTAGAAGAGCTGATTGGTGATCGTGTTCTCCACTTTATTCTAGCTGCCGGTAGCTGAAGCTGCAGGCTAGAGGCATCAGCACAGCTAATACAGTGCAGCACACCCAGTATATTATTGTTTGATTCTGTAACTGTGAATTGAGGCATACAAACAGTTGATGAATGGATTGTATGACTGACAACGATTGCAGAGAGGAGATAATAACTTTGGAGACCTTCCATCACCCAGTTGACGGGTTCGTTAAATAGCACTTTTGCAATCTAAGATGGAAAAGATGCATGTAACAGTATTCTGCAGTATCTATATGCCCTGCCCAGACTCCCACAATAAAATAAAGGGTTCCCCATCTTTTGTGAGCAGGAATAGTGTTTTTACCTCATTTACACCACTGTGTGTCAGGAGTAATGTGTGCAGTTGGTGACACATTAAGGAGTTAAAGGAGAGAAGAATACCAGGTTCTCGGAATAAATGTGATTATGGGATTGGAACATCTTTCTTATGAAGAAAGGCTCAGGGACTTGGGTCTTTTTAGTCTAGAGAAAAGAAGACTCAGGGGGGATCTTATCAATACTTATAAATACTTAAGGGGAGGGTGCCAGGTAGATGAGAATAGCCTTTTTTCAGTGGTGCCTAGTGATAGGACAAGAGGTAACAGGCACAAACTTGAGCACAGGAAGTTCCATCTTAACATGAGGAGGACCTTCTTTCCTTTGAGGGTGGTGGAGCACTGGAACAGGCTGCCCAGAGAGGTTGTGGAGTCTCCCACACTGGAGACATTCAAAACCCGCCTGGACGCCATCCTGTGCAACGTGCTGTAGGTGTCCCTGCTGTGGCAGGGGGGTTGGACTAGATGATCTCCAGAGGTCCCTTCCAACCCTGACCATTCTGCGATTCTGTGATTCTGTGATGAGAAAATTGAATCAAAATAGTCATTAATAAATATAAGATATACAATTCTTCTTATTCCATTAATCTGTAACTTCATGTCTTTTATTATTATTTTAACATAGAACCCACTTATGAAGTTAGACTGGAAGTGCTTGCAAAAGGAAAAAAAGTGTAGCCTGCTGTCTATGGTTATCTCATGTTATTCAAATATTTCCTAGGAGAATCAATCCTCAGGGATTTTTCCAGACATTATTTTTATTTATACAGATTAGATTATTCATTCAGCAAACAGAAGCAATATCGTGATATTTAGACTCACAACCATGCAGCTCAGCTAGTGAGTTCGAACTATTGAATACTGGGTTAAGAGATCATTTTAAAAGCTTGTAAACAATTTATTATCTAATTTCTCAAATGATTGAGTGAAAAAAGAAAATTAATTTATTATTTCCTATGATATGGAGATAGCTATCATAAAAAGGGGGAAATGCGCTATATGAAATTACACATTGGGGGGGCATGTAGTTTGTACATACCATCTTATTAGCAGTGCATAATAGAACATATAGAATTTAACTGAAACAGCTTAGAAAGTGTTTTAGCAAAGTGGGTGCTTTAAAATATACAATATTTTCATTCAAAATAGTGTCTTTAAATGGAAGTAATGTTTTTTTCATAATCCAGTCTTTACACAGAATTTTGCTGTCTGCTGAAGAGCCTGGATGCCTCTTCTTTCTCTCCTCAGTACCCTGGAATCAGAGGTAGTTTGCTGCTGCCTTTTGAAGCCTCTGACATCCCTTTAGCTATGCACACATGGAGTCCCGTACTAAATAGTCCTCCCTGGAAAATCTAGTGCTCCTTCTTGTCAGGCAGGAGCAAGGATGGAAAGGCAATTTGAGATTAAAAAAGAGAGTTTTAACACAGTCATTTATATTTTGAATGTAGTCTGGTGACATAATAAAAGCCAAAGGAAAAAAAATAATTAAAATCAGTTTTGAGGGAACTTGCGGCAGCTCGGAAATTTATTTCACACAGATGTAATAGACATCGCTTTTCTGAATAAACCAAAACAAACAAGCAAAAAAAAAAACCCAAGTAAACCAAAATTTTAAATCTAGAAGGAAAAAGATACAGTATGATGAGAAGAGTCATTAGAGACAAATTATTCCACTCACATATGAAGACACAGGTTCAAGTGTCAAGTCTGATGGATGACTCAGGATCAGTTACAGCTCTTCTAAATACAATTCAAATACAAAGTTTTGACAAAATTTAACTTCACTGACATTTTTATCAACTTCAGATGTAAAATCACACTTAGAAAAGCCAGGGGAAGCTACGGAATTTTCATATTTATTCAAGGGATTCACAGTGCTAATGAGAATTTTTAAACCTTTTTGACATGTAATTTTTTCCAAGAAAGTAATCCAGTTCTCTTTAAGTGATTTGCATTGTTTTCATGAGGAAAAACAAACAACAACAAAAAACTATATTATTTAAAAGTAAAAAATGCCTCCATTTCTATCCATTATTGATAAATGTGGTACCCAAAGAGAAGCTTTTCTTCAAAATTAACTTGAACAGATTAGTGTTTTGTTACACAAAATTAACAAGACCATATTAATTTTTCTCTCTGTTTGTATTGTCATTTTAGCACACTTTAGCAACTGGCATGTGACACACCACAGTGACAACTAATCTGGCACACCCTCAATATTGCCAGTAACATATAGCAGGCTGATAAAAACAAACATGCTTTTCTGAGCTGGAACAATATTATAGAAATAAAAAAGCAATCATGACTTGGATTGAGTTCGTGAAAGACATCAGTTACTGAAGAAAATAAGCTAAAAGTTTTGAGGGAAAACTTCACATGAATGTTATGACAGAATGTCAAGAAGGGAATAGCAGTATCACGAATGACATGAAATATGAGTCAAAATTGTACTGAGGAAGATTAGGAAAAGATTTATTACAGAGTGACAGTGATAGTATACTGTACACTCACAAGGTCAGATATTTTTATATGGAAAGGGACCTTGATAGTATTTAAGATGGTTAAATATTTCTGGGAATTGTGGGAGACTTTGACTTTCTAGTTGTTGATTTAAAAAAAATAAATGTTGCTAATATGCAGCTGTCCCTGCTTTATTCTATAATAACATATTATTCTATGTGTTATTAATTTGGAAACACTTTGAGACACACCAGGGATAAGCACTAGATTCCTACTAGTTTTCTTTTTCTTTTTCTCTTTCTCTAAAATTCTAATGTGTAAGCATAATTCCTGGTAGAGAAAAGAACTAGCTTGTGTGGGAGAAAGCACCTATTCAAATAACAGCATTAATGAAAGGGAGCAGTGTAAATTACTGGCAAAACAAATTGCTTTTAGCATAAATGTTCTCTTCTTCAAATTTATTCTGGGATAAAAGACCTTTGCAACTCTCTTGCATTATACCCTATATAGCTCAAATTAATATATATTTTTGATTAGCAAGGATTATTCTTTATTAGTGTTGCTCAAGCACATTTGTATGCAAATAAGATTGGGTAGAGGGGTGCAGCCCCTGTGCTAGGGAGCATAGTGAAGTCCTTTCCCGGTCCATATGTGCTATGACATGACACGTTACATGTTCTTCTTACATGAGACCACAGCAATGGAGGGCTGGACACAAACACAAAGGGGACATTGCATAGTGCAGCATCTTCTCTTTGGCTTTGCTGCAGAAAAGATGGAGCACTGCACAGCAGCTGGGACTATGCGATCACCTTGGTGAGATATATAGAGCACTGGGCAATCTCATATCCCTTCCCTCCAAGTAAATCCATGCCTAGACTAGCTGCAACTGATTAGTAGGGTAATTTTAGAAGCAATACATTGTTTATGCTAGAACATGTTGTTGCGTTAAAGGGCAGAACAGTTTGGCAGAAAACAAACCCCCTTGCGTTCTAACACTCCTCACCGAGGTGGGAGGCTAGGTGCGGCTGGGTTTGAATTCTGAGTGATGCCCAATTGGTGTTAAAGGGCAAATTAATTTGGCAGAAAATAAACCCCCTTGCGTTCTAACACTCCTCACCGAGGTGGGAGGCTAGGTGCGGCCAGGTTTAAATTCTGAGTGATGCCCAATCCACCACTATCAGTCCAGTCGCGTTTAATATATATATTAAACTATCACGATTCTGGATACACTAATAGTGGACTGCACCCTCAGTCCAGTCGTGCTCATGAACTACCACAGCCACTTTTGTGGTCACGTTCAATGAGAAACCAAAGCGACCAGCTACTTAAACAGCACAGTTTATTTTAGCAACAGTACATAAGTTCTTATGGATTGCCGGTGATAAATACACTGTCTGCAAAGCACGTGCAAATAAAAGTGTTGTTAGTTATACAAAACGCGCGACAAAGTTACATACAGTACAGCCTGGCTATAAATATAGGAAAAAAGACTCTCTAGAGAGATTTCTAAGTTTTTTGAGGAAACACTTGGTATAGTTTAAGTCTTACCCAAAGGCGTCCCTATAGGGGGGAAGAAAGGCTCAGCCCGTCGGCTGGTCCCGGAAGTCGAAGGCAGTCTTTGATGGAGTCCTCCTCGACTTGTTCACGATGGTGTCTTCCCTAATATTCCCCCTTTTTTTGGCTATTTTTATACTACTTTTTACCTTCAGGGTGGAGTTTGAGTGACTTTAGTCATAAATACTTTTATTATGATTGGTGTAAAATTCTCTCGCTTCACATTTAAAGGTATAGTTTATCAAAAATTCAGGGTGCAAACTCAAGGAGGAGTGGTCGCACCTTTTGGGATGGAGGTGTGTTTAGGTATTATAATGACATTATAATGAGCAAAGTTCACCCAGAAGACAGCATTTTGTCAAAATTTGACAAACTGTTGGCTCAGGGTAGCAAGTGTGCAGCTTATCAGTTCCATAGGACCATCTCGTTCCCATATCTGCTGATTATCACAGGGCTTGGCTGTGGAATCTCCACCCCACTCCATCCCCGTGTTGCTCAGCGAGCGATATTGCGCAGGGAACCACAGATGTAGTGGATTCTTCGCATAGCAGCTGTGGCTGTATTCTACCCTAGGAGCCTTTTTGATTTTAAGCTTTTTCCTTAATGTGTGAACAATGCTGTATTTTGGTTATTTTAGTAATTATTCCACACATGTCTGTCTTCTAGTGACCAGAACTCTGATTCATACCCAGAATACATGGATAAATTTCTTCTTCTCCAAGCAGAAACCAATGATGAGCATGCAAATTTAAATCTCACTTGTAAAGGTTGGGGGTGAAGAATTCTTGCTTCAGAGGTGCAAAATAGCTGTACAGAGGTTAAATCAGACTTACATATTCATCATAAATTGTTAAATAATCCCATGCAAAATTACTTTCTTCTTATTTAGGGAATGCATGTTGTACACATGGCCTCATCTAATCTTTTGCCACTTTGCAAAGCAAAAACTAATTTCAATTCCAGAGGATGGAGCCTTCAGTTATACAAGTTAAAGGATATGTGCTGCAGTTCATAAGGTGTGCATGTACATTATAAATTCATTTAATTGCTCTACAGAGATGCTGGTCCTAATTAAGACTTCATTAGCTTTTTTCATTGAAAACAGTTAAAATTGCCTAATTCAGCATGAAAAAAATGAAGAAAAAATTAAATGAAGACTCTTTACATAAGGAAACCAAGTTTCTGCCAAGTTTTAACTCACCTATAAGCCTGAGAGGGGTTTTCTTCTTTGTCTCAGTGCCTTATCCTCTTCAACTGAGACATGGATGGGGGGTCAGAGAGGCAAAAGTCTTGGTCAGGTGGTACTTATCCATTTGTGGTTTAGGCAACTTCTCCATTTTGTGGGTCTCAGATGTATCATACAGTTTAGTACAGTACAACTCTGAGTATGTTAGTTCGGGACATTCTTTTCTGAAAATTATGCTATCCAAAATGGCTTCTGAAGAAGGGAAGCAAACAAAGCAGAAGACAGGGCAGAAGACTAGTAGAAACAAGGAAACCAAATGCACAAGCTAAATTGAGTGAGGTCCTCTGAGTCTCCTGGGTCCTGGCATCTATCTGTTTCCTGATGCCATGCCTATTTTTCCAGTTCACTTCTCTTTTCTCTTCATTCCTCCCAAGTGATGCTTTCTACTTCATTATCTCCACAGATTTTAACTTTGTTCTTCAGTCACCTTATAAGCATACACAACATTAATATGTTGCATATTAATACAGCATATCCAGTTTCTGAAATTTCATACCTTAAACTCTTTCTGTATGCAGCACTAGAGAAGTAGATATACACTGTGTACAGTTTCCCTGTCTGCCGCATGGAATGAGCTAAAACTGGTGTTGATGTAGTTTCACAACTTCTGTATAGGTAGGAATTTAGGGAACGCATGACAAGTGTGAGGGTTTGGCTTCTAAAACTTATAAATTAATGTGGATATTAGCATCACCACTAAAGGTGATTTCCATAATTTTCGGTTGTTGTGCTGTCATGTGAGTAACAGTAATACTAAATTAACTAATATTTCTGTGGAGGTCCTCTGACATATGTATAAATTGTTATCTTTATAAAACATATAAAGCTTAAGTGGATACATGAACAAATTTTCATTTTGTAGGTGCCTTTAGATAGTAAAAAAATGGGTGGGTTTTTTCTGATTCTTCCTTTTATTCTCCTGACAGTACAAACAAGTGGAACAGTACATGTCATTCCACAAGTTACCTGCTGAAATGCGCCAGAAGATCCATGATTACTATGAGCACCGCTACCAAGGCAAGATCTTTGATGAAGAAAACATTCTCAATGAGCTCAATGATCCCCTTAGGGAGGTAAGTGCTCAAGTGTTTCTTCATGGTATGGAAAACTTTAATGTCTTTGCTCTTTCTGTGTTGAAATGCTCTTTTTGATTCTGTTCTGTAACATTTAATCTCATTTGACCATCTACATAGTCAATGAATGACCAGGATAATGATTTTTGTATTAGATCAATACAAAGAAATAAGCATTTAACTCGATTCTGAACCAGTCTGTCAGAGTCACTGCCACACAAGGATGTCAAAGAGTAAAATACCATCCTTATTAGTTGAGAGAAACTCATGCTCTTCTGCCATTCTTTAAAATAGAGTGGCTAGACTAGAATGGTCCTGGGTGAAAGGTTTTTTCTGCTCTCCCTAGTTGCTAACCTGGTATCTGTGGAGATGAAACCACTGAAAGCCACCAGTGAAGGGAGAGCTCCTCTATTTCATTCTGTGAAATAGCGTCCTTGGTTAAGATGGTCTTTACTTGAGGTGAGGAACCTGGAATATGACATACAAGCCATTAAAAAATTTCTTTTGTTAAAACTCTAGTTTGTATTCCAGTTTTGTTTTTATTAAAATTTATATTATGTTTTGTGTGGAAGCAGTTGGAATTTTCTTTGGCAAGGTAGCTTGTGTGGGAGGAAGACAGCATTCATCTTGCTGTAACAGAGGTAGCTGCTTAATCAGAATATAAATCTGACTATTTTCTGTTGGGTGATGCTCATGTTTGATCTATTCAAGGATGTTTTTGTTATCAGTTGTCTGGTATCTTCTACAGAAAGGAGAAAAAAAAACAGAGGAAAAGAAGGAAGTTGAAAAATTCAGAGAAAAGAAAGCATAAACAGGGAAAAGAGAAAAGAAACAAGAAAAGAGAACAATAAAGGAGGAGTGGTCTGATGTGTGATGAAACGTGTGTAATTTTCAGTGATACCAAGTAATGCTTTTTAGTGTCCTCTGCTATGGGAGGAGTGGTGCTGAATACATGCATATGTAACTCCCAACAGGGAGCACAGGATGACATCTGTACTTTTGGAAAGATATGTGAGGGTTTATTTTTTTAACAAGTTTTGTGGCATAAGAAGAACGTAGGTCTGTGATGGATTGTCTGTATCATTGAATCCAGCTCTTTGTTGTGAAGGGAAAACATGTCATACAGTCCATTTCCAAAATCAGTCAAGTTCCACATTTAAAATAGTTGGCATATTCAAGTTATAAGAAACAATGCCATGCCCATTCATGGGCTCTGAGGCCATGTCTGTGTTATTATAGTCTGAAAATGGCCTCCTTCCTTACAAAATGCCAACTGGGAATGGTGAATGGTACCCAAAATCGCTTGGTCATTGCTAGATGGTTCAAGTCAAAATCAGGCCAAAACATGATTGTTCTAATTTAACAGTATAAATGACTGAATTCCAGTGCCTGGACCCATTTAATACCCTAACATAGATGTAGCCTGAGTCCTTTCATTATATTGTGGATTTGTAAGTGTTTTGGAGGGCAGGTGGAGGGCTCTGACTTCTGCACTGCCTCTGCCAAATTACCCTGCAGCTCCCCTTATTATCTTTTGAAATGTCAAGAGGAGAATACATTATAAAAATCTATCATATAGGACAGGAAAAGTGTGGAAATTATTCCTAGAGTACAGTGACAGTCAAAACATGAATCTTGGCCATTATGAAGCTTTTGTTTTGTTAAAAAAAAACAGATGCACGTACAAACTCATCAGTCACAGACATCAGAAAAAGTTTCATCTATTTCTGCTTTTAAGGACTTTCTCCACAAATGAAGCCTAATACCTTTCCACCAAAAAAAATCTGTCTTTTCCTCCCTCCTCCCTCCTTATTTCCTTCCTCCTTCCCCTTCCTTTTTTCTCATTGCTTAAGAGAAGCAAGGCAAATTTGGTCAAGCATAAAAATCAAAAAGCATTTCTGGGGAGAGATCAAGCATGGAAAATTAATGAGCCATTAAAAACATGGAGTAAAACCAGACTTTCACTGAAGGAGTGGCTTCTGGTTTTTCTATGATCATGCTGTACTTAGCATGTTTTCTTTGTTCTCTATGTTATATTAAAAAAAATTACTTAGTAGAGTGTGTTCCTCAAGAACTGCAATCAGCTTGCACACTGCCTTGATGACAACATAGTAGTTGTTCCAGAAAAAATTAAAAAAAAAAAAAGTAAGAACTGGACAGTGGCAATGCCAGAACAGGTTTCCCAATGAATCTGTCCAAATTCTGGCTGCAGCTCACGCACTGTGCCCTGAAAACATGACTTGGATGTTTGCTTAGTTTAGCAGTTTCAAATTCTATTTTAGCTACTGCTTCAGTATGCGCAGTTTGGTAGTGCGGGTAGTGGCTGTTTGGTGTTACTAATGGATAGTAAATTAGATCGTTTTAAAGGAATTGTTAATAACATAATAATAATTGTTCTTATATTGGATGGGATATACCATTTTATGTCAATAACTGCACAAGGCTATAACATCCAGGTGATAGCACAGATACCCTAGCTGCATCATTCAAGAATAAATATTTACTACATTTCTTTTTAATGAATCCTGCATTTTATTATACCTTGAGTTTAGTGTAGGATAAGCATTAAACATTCAATCTCCACAGGACATACTTAGCTTGATGAAAGTAGCTTCTTGATGAAGACATTCAACTGAAACCATTACTTCCTCACTCAGAGTAAGCAGAACAAAAGAAATGACACAAGCTACTGCATAATTATAGCATGAATATCATCAAATGCTATTAAAAAAGTTGCAGTGTTTTCAGTTCTCCTTGTTCTCAGCCATTTAAGTTTACTGTATGGGCTGAAATTTTCCACAGCTAGACTGTCTTTAGAAGTGATGACCTTTTGTTGGTCCATGCTATAAAAATTTGGTTCCCACTTTTTTTAGCAGAAAAGTAATTATGCATGATAGAAATATGACCGTTCAACCATTAAAAGAAGCTAAAGGGCATAGTATTAAGAGTAGAAATCTGATGTAAAATTAATTATTACATCATAAATACTAATAAAGCTGTATAGTGCTTATAGTAGAGGTAAGATATTTTTGGTAAAAGAGGATGGATGTTCGTTTAACTCAGCTTCTGAAAATTTTATATGGAATACTCATAGTAGATTGGATGAGGAAAATAATGAAAAGCTAAGAAAAAGTTTAATGTGTATGTGGAGTGGATAACTTTAATGGGTAACAGAAAATAGTCATTTATTGTGGGGAATTAACTAGGGCTTCATACTAAAAAGGAAAAAAGGATGCTGAACATTTCTAAATTTTACAAGGCTCTCTAGGTGCTTCACAGCTGAGTAAAGCAATTGGTAAACCAAGTGACAACTGACCTGTATCATTTAAGGATAAGCTTGTATTAATAAAGAGATTCCCTTCAATGACTGGGAACTAAGATAGATACTTATTAGAAAATGAGACTTAAAAACCTGTCGTGGTTTGGCCTCAGCCGGCAACAAAGAACCACGCTACCGCTCGCTCAACCCCCACAGCCGCGGGGAAAATCAGAAGAAAAAGGCAAAACTCGTGGGTTGAGATAAAGGCAGTTTAACAGAACAACAAAGGAAAGAGAAAAACAATAACAATAACACCGATAAAGGAATATACAATCGCGATTACGGTACCACCGCAGCCCGCTCCTAGCCGCGACTTCCTGCCCCCTCCCCCGGGCAGCTCCCCCCTATCGCCCGGGCATGGCTCACATGGCATGGAATACCTGTGTCCCCTCCCCATCCTTGGGGAAATTAACCCCATGCCTGCCGGAACCAGGACAAAACCTCATCTCCCTGATTAAGTTAGTTGAACAATTTGGGGATATTACTCCTGCGGTAATGTAGTTAATTGGGTATCCAATTAGCTCTACACACTCAAACTGAATTAACCACGTGTTACCATATGTGGTGTGCTGCTACCTGCTTGTAAGGAAATGTCCTCTCTGATGAAAGTTAGGAATTAAATGTTTCTTCTAATTAAATTCAGAAATTTCACTCTTACTGAAAAGCATATCCCCTTTTTCACAGGTAGACCTGTAATAAGTAATTTAGCAAAAGAATTTTGCTTCAGCTAAAATGGATGTGTGTTCCCTACAGCTTCAGCTAAGATGGGTGTGTGCGTGCTATACAGTCAATAGAAATGTGCTTGCTATGGCTTCGGCTAAGATAGGTACATGCTTGCTATGCGTTTGGGGGAAGGGATAGTGTTAGATTGGATATCAGAAGAAAGCAACAGTTGAAAGTACTGGATCGTTGTAAAACAAAGGGTGGTGTAGTTAGCCAAGATAACCACAGAAGTGTGAAGAAGCCACCAGAAGAACAGGGCGATAAAGACTTCAAGGACCACCAAGAAGCACAGCGCCTGCGCCGCTAGAGGGGAGGGGGCATGTTTGGGGGTGGGTTGCATTCCAAGAACTCATTGACTATGTAATTGGGGGTGGGTTGTGTTCCGAAAACTCATTGATTATGCAAATTGTTTTCGAAGAAGAAACATGAATAGGCATAAGGAATATGAAATAAAAACCCGCGTTTGTGACAGGGAAACTGAGCCATGGGAGGAGAAATCCCCTGTGTAGCTCCCAGCGCTGTAATAAATATCCTTTGCTGCACCAAATTTGCCCCTGAGTAAAATTCAATACAGTGAGCGTGTTTCTCACAGACCTATCTGATAATAACTTTCCAGCCTTCTTGAGAATCAGATAGTCAGGAGACTCCCAGCAGTTACATTTTCTGTAGAGATGGAAGATTTTAAATTGCTTCTGCCAAGCCATGCAGAGTTGGATTCATCTAATCTATCTGTAGCTCTATACAAGTTCTGCATCATAACTGAGCTAATCATCAGGCTTCCCTGCACACACCCATGTCGTGGTTTAACCCCAGCCAGCCACTTACTCACTTCCCCCCTTACCAGTGGGATGGGGGAGAGAATCGGAAGGGTAAAAGTGAGGAAACTCGTGGGTTGAGATAAAAACAGTTTAATAATTAAAAAACAAAAACAAAAAACAAAATTGTAAGGAAAAGAGAGGGGAAGATCATAGAATCATAGAATATTATCTATGATTCTATGATAATACCAGTTTGGAAGGGACCTCAAGGATCATCTGGTCCAACCTTTCTTGGCAAAAGCACAGTCTAGACAAGATGGCTCAGCACCATATTCAGATGAATCTTAAAAGTGTCCAATGTTGGGGAATCCACCACTTCCCTGGGGAGATTATTCCAATGGCTGATTGTTCTCTTTGTGAAAAATTTTCCTCGTGTCCAATGGGAATCTCCCCAGGAATAACTTGTAGCCATTACCCCTTGTCTTTTCCATGTGACTCCTTGTAAAAAGGGAGTCTTTGTCTTCTTTGTAGCCACCCTTTAAATACTGGAACATGGTGATAACAGAGAGAGAAAAATAAAACCCAAGAAAGGCAAGTGATGCAGATGAAAACAATTGCTCACCACCAAACGACTGATGCCCAGCCAGTCCCTGAGTAGTGCCCCCCCCCCCCCCCCCCCCAACTTTCCCCCTGGTTTTATTGCTGAGCATGACATCATATGGTATGGAATATCCCTTTGGTCAGTTGGGGTCAGCTGTGCCAACTGTGTCCCCTCCCAACATTTTGTGCACCTCCAACCTACTTGCTGGCACAGTGGTGTGAGAAGCAGAAAAGGCCTTGACTCTGTTTAAGCACTGCTTAGCAGTAACTAAAACATCCCTGAATTATCAACACTGTTTCCAGCACAAATCCAAAACATAGCCCCATACTAGCTACTATGAAGAAAATTAACTCTATCCCAGCCGAAACCAGCACAACCCCCCCCACACGCACACTCTCTCACTGTAAAGAAAACCTAGTTGACTAGCTTAAAAAAAAGACTACATCTTCAAACAGCAGTTGACATGTGAGAGAAATTTTGCCTTTAATAACATTTGCAATCAACTATCTCTCTCTCTCATTTCTTGAGGTAGTAATTGGCAATTGGTAGCAATTAACGTGTTTCCCTTACATAAATATCGTGTCTGGATCTTCAGCAGATAAAGATTCTTGTGAAGTTTTCGAAAGTTTACATTTTTTAATTCGAAGTTCTTGGCACCTATGTGCTTGAATATAATCTGGCATCAGAATGCCCTAGTCCCAAAAAGTGGTCTTTGTAACTGTCATGACACAAAAAGGAGATGGTACAGACAGCAAGAAAAAAAACAAAGCCAATGAACACAGCTAAGAGAAATCTCTTCCAAAAGGACACCTGAATTACAAAAGTTAAATGACATATACATAAGCAGTTTCATCTAAGAATGGAGTGTAAGAAATGTCAAACTGGCTCAGCTCTGGAGTTCATCTAAGCCACTAGCCTCCCCAGCAGTGCCTGTAGGTGGACAGCCAGAGAAAAACGAGAACAGGGCAAGTATACTTCCCTTGATGACTCTCCTACACAGTATCACAGTATCACAGTATCGTCAGGGTTGGAAGGGACCTCTGGAGATCATCTAAGTCCAACCCCCCTGCCACAGCAGGGACACCTACAGCACATTGCACAGGACGGCATCCAGGCGGGTTTTGAACGTCTCCAGTGTGGGAGACTCCACAACCTCCTTGGGCAGCCTGTTCCAGTGCTCCACCACCCTCAAAGGAAAGAAGTTCCTCCTCATGTTAAGATGGAACTTCCTGTGCTCCAGTTTGTGCCTGTTACCTCTAGTCCTATCACTGGGCACCACTGAAAAAAGACTGTTCCCATCTACCTGGCACCCTCCCCTTAAGTATTTATAAGTATTGATAAGATCCCCCCTCAGTCTTCTTTTTTTCTAGACTAAAAAGCCCCAAGTCCCTGAGCCTTTCCTCATAAGAAAGATGCTCCAGTCCCCTAATCATCTTTGTAGCCCTTTGCTGGACCCTCTCCAGCTCCAACTCCAACTACTTTCAGTTCAAGGGATTTTCTGAGACTTATGTGATTTGTCTATGGAGTAATCCTTAATACATAGCTCTTCCAATTACTTATTTACACTCCTCTTGAATCCACATAGTCTCTCTGCAACCACAACATCCTTTGGCAAGGAGTACAGACCTGTATCCTGCTGCATGAGAAACAACCTCCTTGTCTTGGGCCTGAACCTGGCTCCCACTGTTTTTTTGTTTTGATGGCCATTAATTCTTGTAGAAAAAGTGATAGCACAGTCAATTCCTACCCACCCTTTGCATGCCAGTTATGATTTTATAGATTTCTATGATAATATTCTTAAATTGTATTTTTTGAGAGTAAAAAGACCTATTCTACTTAATTCTTTCTCGCATGGAAGCCAGCTCACCTCCATGATCATCCTTCTTGCCATTCTCAAAATTTTTTCCTGACTCTACTATAGCCTTTTAGAGATGAGAGCACCAGATCTGCACCCAGCATACTGATGTTATAATAATATGAATAATTCCTTTTGTAATAATTCCTAACATTAATTTGCTTTATTAATCACTGCCAACCACTGAGCTTACTTTTTTGTTTTTATATAACTGTAAGAGCTAACTTCTAAGATGTAATGGATACATTACTTTATTTGTATTTGCCAATGTGTATCACTTGACATCAGTAATTTCCAACCAGTCCATAAGAAGTCCCTTTTAGTTTCTTTTTAATAAGCTGCTTCATCTTTACGTAGTGTCATTTCTGAAACTGAGCAGAATTGTGTGTTCTTGGCCTTTGTTGTTCCCATACCTATTACAGCCCAATAAGTCAGGTGTAAGATTCTGAAAAAGATCCTACACAGTGCTTAGTGTTGCATCAAGAGTTGCATTTTGTGATGGTTCTTCTCTCAAACAAAATAATGGAAAACTTCTGTTACTGGATTTATAATTTGATAATAGTAATTGTATCTAAGTGAAAACAGGACTAAAACCAGATCAGTTTGGTACATGTAGACAAATTGAGTATATTTTTAGGGAAAGTATTTGGTCCTTTCAAAATCAATTTTAAAAATTATCAATTCGGTAACTTCACTATTCTTCCCAGTTGTTAACTTTCTCCTTTTCCCCATTAAAACTTACTTCCTTTTGTAATATCTTTCCTTCTCTTTCATATTTATCTTTAGAAATCACAAAACATTAGATTTTCATTTAGACTATGCTATAATCCTATGAGCAAAGGATGAAACATCTCCAGAGTTAATAGGAGGTCAAAATGTGATGTGATTAGAGCATGGTAAGCTTCAATCCTTTTTAATAGTGTAATCATTATGATTTTTGGATACAGGCCATCAAACATTAAAATTATAGTAGAAAATCAAATTAGTTTATTAAAAACAATAAAGTATCAGTCAATATTAAATTATTGGAGATTAAAAATATTTTGCTTCCATAACAAGTTATGTCCATAGATTTAGGTTCATAAAAGACTGAAAGGTAATTGTTTCATTATAATCTGCTGTGCATTTTTATATCCAGTGAACCTTGGTATGAAGCTTGAAGAGCGGAACTAGGGAAAATGCATCAGAATTATAGATGTAGTCATACAGGAACTCATTTAAGTGTCTTTTTATACAGCTATATAGACAGAGTGAATACCTCTATTTCGTGCATTAAAGGGTTTCTTCACACAAACACAGATAAAACATAACTTTAGTTCATACTCTGGAGTACTGAAGTCATGACTGAATTATGCAGCACATCAGCTTTGCAGAATAAATGCTGATATACCACAGCATTATTTATTTGACAAATGGTAAAAAAAAAAAAAAAAATTGCTATTTTTCAAAGACCTCTGTAAGGTATGTCCAAATAATAGTCTAAGTATAAAAGGCTTAAGCAAAGCCCTGAAAACCTCTTAGAAAGGACTACAATTAAGTTTTTAAAATTAAAAATCGCAATGAATGGGACGTTTTAATGTTGGAAATGGGCAGACAATCACCAGGTGATTGGATTTTTGTGTTTTAAGATGCTCAACCTCACCAGCTGTGTGACATAACAAGCTGTGCACACTCAAATCTGTTTCCCAGGGACCAAAGACAATGTAGTTTAATTTCCTGAACTATGGGGAGTGTATTTGCTCCTCAGTTTTTGAGACACAGTTTTTGAATTGCCAACCACTTTCATCACTGTTGCACATATTCCAGAAACTCTTATCACAGTCCCTTCTGTGTTTGACATTCTTTGTTAGCAAATCCATCCTGAGCTGAGACATGCTTTGGCAAGTCCAAGATCTAACTGCTTCCAAAAATACAGATAATAATACACTAGCAGTTCTTAGTAATTATGATTTTGAACAGTCTTGCACCTACAAGATTCCTTTGTCATAATTGTTTAATAAATATTTCAGACATGACAGTTCTTTCATGAGCTCTTCAAGTATACTAATCCAAATCAAATCCCCACATCTTATTGCAGTAGTTTTCTTTCATAAAAAGTTGTTTGAGGAAAGTACCAGACTATTTAGGTGCAAACTAAATGCTGTGAGACATTTCAAGGCCCGTTATAGAAGAGTAAGTCCAGTCTGTGCCTCCTACTGTCTGAACTGCTATTCAAGCATCTGAAGAGCAGAATCAGAAAGGTTTTCTTGGGCACCAGGTATGGTGCATTAAGAGAAGAGCAGCTAATGCAACAGGAGTGCTGTCCCGCAGAGGAGAATTTTGCACCTTTGCCTCATTCAGTCCATTCAGACCATGCTTCTAAGTGTCTGTCATGTCTCAGTTTTTAATGGAGTGAAGGATTGTTCAGCTAGCTGATACCCAGGTAGTGTTTAGGGCAGCAGATGGAAAGAGTGAGGCATTTTTTACTTTTTTTTCATGTAGCTTCTGCTGAAAGCCGGGAAACATTACTACATATTAGACAATGCTTACCACAGCACATTCATTCCTATTAGGTCTGAATATGTTTTTGCAATTATAAATGGAGTTGCTGATTTTTAGGAGGTTAAAAATAATAAGAAATTACTTCAGATGATTTCTGAGTTAGTTTTCCTTATGTAAACACATTCTTTCAACACTGTGCTTGCTTTGGTTTGTCTAGTGTTCTCTCTAGGATTTGGAAAGTTTTGGTTTACTCAGCTAAAACCAAATGATCTTTTGCCTCTATCCCTGAATTATGAGTCCTTTACATTAAAATAGCAAAAGTTAACACATGTTCCTCTAAACCCTTTAGAGAATAATTGAAGATAAATGAAAAATAAATAAATGAAAATTCAGGGGTGCATGGTATGGATGTGCCCATGTCCCTTTCCTGTAAATCTCACCCTTGGAGGTGGTGAGAAGGAACTTCTTTTCCTTCAGTTTTCACTGTGGAATTTAAATTCTGGCTCCAGAAGCAGGATAAAGTCTTTTGAAGCATATTTGTTTGGAATTGGTAAAAGTGCTTTAGGGGTCATGTAATATAAAAGTTTGTGTTGAGTGGGCACCCTTTAAACGTGTCATGTCCACGAAATTCACCACAAATAAAGATTAGTTTTGTGACTCACCATCAGCAAGAGGAGAGATATATGTTGTGAACTGTCTGATGCAGAAGCAAATGCATGCGCCTATTTTTATGCACTCAGTTGCACACTAGGAATAGTAGTAACAGCATACAGAAGGGTACACATTATTTCCCATGCCTAAATTTGGAGTTGCCTTTTAAAAGCATGTGATCCTAAAGGAAAGACAGGGAGAATCACAAATAACAAAGTATAAAATGTGTTCAGAATGCACAGTTATGGACTTAACTTCCAGTTGTTACACTGGTGATTTAAGAAGGTAATCTTGTTAAAGCTGTGGGAGACACCCAAGTTAAACTATGCACATCATGGCAATGCTATATCATTGTTTTGCTTTTTTCCTAGTGCCACTTGAACATAAAAAAAATTGTACCTTTTTTTGAAAGCAGCACAAAAGTCTGCCTAAGCTAGTTTTGGACTGTTGCTGTTATCTAGCAAATGCAGTAAGCAAATACTTATAATATTTTCTCCAAAAATTGTCTTGCAGGCAAGCCAAAGGTGGAATACCTTTTGTGATGTCTTATTATCTGAAAAATTGTGGGTCTTCTCCTCAGTTGCAAAATAATCTTTTGAAAATGTAATGTCCATATAAAACCCTCTTTTGATGAAGAGTCTTTATGTAAGAGATTAAATGGAAATGGGAATTGCAAAAAGTATTTTGTTTATTCATAAGCTGTTCTAATATTGCATCTTTGCTTTTCAGTGGGCTTGTCTGTGTCCTATATTAGTGCTTGAAATGACTTATAAATGGAAAGATAATGAAATATAGCATAGATATGGATTCATAAAGTATTGAATTACACTTGTTAAATTTAGTGTTTGATATTTTTAGTGATTAAGAGGAGTCTTTCTCATCTTGGGACTAAACTACTGTGATACAAGATTGTTAGAGATGAGTGGAGTTAAAAGCTAGTGCAAAATGTGGAGTATGACACTGTGAGTACAGGTACAGACTTCCCCGTAGCTCCTGGGCTGAGTTCAAGGTAATGGTTTTTATCTGTTGTGATATGAAGGTATCTTTCATGATACCTTCACAGTCCTGCTCAGCGGTAGCACTGGATCCTCAGCCAGCCTCGGTAGGAGTAGAGCACTGACTGGCAAGGAGATTCCCTAAGAGGATATTCATCTCCCAGCTTGTTCTGTGGAGTCTATGTTTGTTAATTTTCTTGTAAATAAATCCATTTTTCTTTTCCTTCCTGTGTGAAAAGCAAAAACTCTGTGGTTGGTACAGAGGATACTAATAAAGTGCCTAAAGTACATATAGTTGCAAGTTTTATGAGCTGATCATTGTATGTTTGTGTGCTCTGATCACTGTAGTACATTTGAAGCAATGGATAGTGCCTTGCTAGAAGGCTAAACTATTTTGTAGATAAAATAAATACTTGTGTGATTATATATATTGTAAAGAAAAGCCACATTCTTTGTAATTAACAGTTTTCATTTTAGCCTGGATTGTTTCTGCCAGTCATTAGCTGACTGTGCAACTGAAAACTATTTAATATTTATTTCTGTGATCTTGTGAATGTCACTTACATGTATTAAAAATAAGTTTATTACATAGTGAAGAATTTTTTCTTGTACCAAATTGGAAATCAGGAAGCAAAGATAGGTATGTGTGTATTAAAAAAGTAAGAAAAGAGTAGAACTACTTGGAATCATTTGAAAAATATACCTGATGAGAGCATTATGCTATGGGAGTTGGACAACAGATTATTTGGGAAATACAGTGGCTAGTACAGGCATCCACAGTCCTTGAAACAAAAATCTAGCGACTCATTGTATCACTCATTGCTAGACATTGTATTAACACTTGGGTATTTATGAAAACACCAGTTTTCATAACCATCTGCATTTCACCAAGACTAGAAAGTCTCCTATCAGTAGGGGTTGGAAATAAAATAGTTCATGCTTTTTAGCATCTGGCACAAAATGTATTCACGACAGAAAGGTTGAGAAATGCTGTCAATATTATGTGTGGATGGCTTAATATATAACAGACCTTGAAAGGAGTTAAGAGGCAATGACAGCTGTAGACCTGTTGAGCAGAACTGGAGATGTATGTAGCTTGCTTTGCCATTCTCTAACACCAGATATGTTCTTCATAATATTGATACTTACAGCAATGTGACAAACTTAGAATGTGAGAAAGAGGTTAATACCCTTCCTGAGCCATTATTTAAAGTTCAAGGCTGGCATATTTTTAGGCCACCATGGGAGATGTTTGCTGAAAATAGATACAAATTATGTGTCCTTGTAGAATATAGAACATCAGGACATTTCATTTCCAAAGAACATAATTGGGACTGGGAGCAGAATCTTCTTTCCTCTCACCATTTTGCTTGCAGATTATAACTTCAGTTATACAAGCACACACCCTTACATGAGTTATATTAACCTCTAAATATTTAACTGAAACTAATTTGAAATATAGTTATAATGGGGCACATTAATTAAACTGGTTTTTTTACATTAAATGTAAAAATATTTACATTTGTACACATATAGGTATGTCCCTGTACTCATATAAATATATGTGTGGGACTGCATATATACACACATAAACAGATGTTCAGGCACAAACATGCAAACACGTGTCCAAGATGTGTGTGTGAGATAAATACTATATAATACTCTGTTGATAACTTTGCATAGTACTGTCTAAGAACATACATTGCATTATGTACTCCAATATGTTCTTTATGTTTCTCACTGTTACAGTATATCTCAACACATATTTCCTATGCCACCAGTCTATGTTTATAATATATTATCTTACAATGAACTGTAATGACAAGGGGTTTAAGGGCTCTCCTAAGATATAAAATCAATATAGATAAATTTATTAATAAAAGTAGAGATTAAGATTGTCTTAAGATAATTTGAAATCTTTCTGAATAAATTATAGGAACATATTTCTTATGGAAATAATTCTCAGCCTATATTTAATTCATAAAGTGAGTAATATATTTATACTTAAATGCTATTAATGGTTAAATAAATTTAAAACTTTGGGCAACCAGATGAGCTGAAATTGTTTTGAAAAAGAATATTTAACTGATGTAAAAAATGTGGCACTGCAAATGCACCTACATCCTGTGGCTGCTGAGTCTCATACACAGATGCTAATGGCAGTTCTGAGAGCCCTGTTGTCATCAGACCCCTTGCTTTTAGCACATGTCTAGCCCTGGAAAGAAAGCACAGGAACAAATATTTAAGGCCTTAGTGACTGCATGCAGAGAGCAAGCACAGCATAATTACTAAATGTAGATGATTGATAGAAAGCTACAGGTATCTCCCCTGGCTTCTTGGATGTATTATTTACATAGCCACTTCCTTTCCATGCTCCCTAGAACAAAAATTTTCAGGATCTACAAATGCTGCTACAAATGATGTCCCATGCGTCCTTGTTCTGTCAAGTCTTGACCATGATTTCACTCCTAGTTGTAATGTAACTCTTTCTTTGTTACTCTGATACCATGCACTCCCTTTTATCTTGTTTGCATTATACACTAATGGTTCAAATACTGGCCTAAAATTCCTTCAAGTTGTATTCCCTAAAGGCCTTATTTTTTTAACTTCTGATTTAGGGTATTTCACTATGGTACCTGTTGTTTCACTATCGTACCTGTTCTACAGCTGATGATATCCCCAAATTAAATATCTTTTTTTCAGGGCCAATTGGCCATCCCAAGATCTGCCATTATTAAGCATGTCTGTCTACTGGATGTTTAAAGAATCTGATGCATTACTTTTACTCTAGCTGTTATTACCAATCCACATAGACTTAGTCTACTCCTGCCAGTTTGCATTCTCTTTCCTCCATATGATCTGGTATCGAGGTTATTCTTGATGTCACCATGCCTACTTGCACTCCCCAGAATTTCTTACACTCTTCAGATCTCCCGTGCCATTTATGCATCTCTTTCCCCTGCAGCTACCAATATTAGTCAAAGTGGCACTCTCCAGCAAATTCTCTTTGGGGCTGTCTGGCTGTCACTCTATTATATCCAGAGACTTCACCTTCATTTTTACCATCTGATGATATCGCTTCTGGAGCCAGCTCTCCATGTCTCACCCTTTCATTTGTAACTGAGCAGCATCCTCATGTTTCACTGTAAAACTGGGCTCCAGAATCTGCACTTTCAGTATTTTTCTATGTCTACATGCTTGCGCTCCAGCACAGTGGCCTTAATGTGGGACATGAGTCGCAAGTTGCTACTCACAACATAACATCACTGAGCCCTCGCGCCTGATCCTACTCCAGCACCCTTTTCAGTTTCCTTCAGAAGGCAAATTCAAATAGTCTAATAATTAGCTTGTCCCAGTCACATAGTAAAGCAGTGATGTAGGCTGATTCAGAATTAGAAAGGGATTATGCATCCTCCTTATCTTTCTTTTTATATCCTCTGTTATATATAGATGTGTACATATATAGATGACACCTTTTCATTGTTTGCTCTTTTTCCCCACTTTCAGATGCTGAATATACATAATGCAGCAATGTTTAGATTTTGTTTGTTAAATTAAGTTAGGAGTTTGCTGTTTATCCTATATCATAATATAGAGTAGGTCTTCATTGAATAGTTACAAATCAAATTAGATACAAACAGAAATGTAATTAAATACTCTAAAAATAACTTCAATGTGGATATTTTGAGGTCAGCTAACTCGGATTTATCCAGTATAATCAATAAGATTGAATTTAAGTCACTTAATAATTTTATAGATAGAGGCTTTGAACCAATGGGCTTTTAATTTATAATAAGAAGTAAGTGTTAACCTAGCAATTAAAAAGATAACAGTATTTCTGATCCAGAGCTCTTGGAGAGATTTAAAATAACTCAGTGAAAAAATCACCACTGATTTTTAAATAACTGTTTTCCTGGTTGTTGTTGTTACTGTGTCAGGTAAACCATATACATAGGGTGTAGATAAAGCACAGTCTCTTGAGAACTACCTCCTTGCTGAATCAGTTGTTTTGGCCATTTGGGTTGCAGTATACAGAGGACTGGAGAAGGGAGAAGGGAACAAAGTGGGAGGGATAAGATGGCAGAAGGAATTTCTTGTCTGTTGCAGAGTTCATAATAAACTCTGTGTAGAAGTATTCCTAGCTTCAAGTTCTGCTCTTGATCAAACAAGTGCAAATCAGAAAAAAGTCAACACAAAAATTTATATTCAAGCCATAGCTTTCTATTTCTCCTAAGACATGTTGAATTTTTCCTGCCACCTAGCTCTTTACTTCAGTAATTTGTTTTAGAATCATAGAATCATCTAGGTTGTAAGGGACCTTTAAGGTCGAGTCCAATCATCAACCTAACACTGCCAAAAGCACCACTAAACCATGTCCCTAAGCACCACGTCTACACGTCTTTTGAATACCTCCAGGGATGGTGATTCAACGACTTCCCTTGGCAGCCTGTTCCAATGCTTGACAACCCTTTCTGTGAAGAACTTTTTCCTAATATCCATCCTAAACCTCCCCTGGTGCAACTTGAGGCCATTTCTCCTTGTCCTATTGCTTCTTACTTGGGAGAAGAGATCAATCCCCACCTCACTACAACCTCCTTTCAGGTTGTTGTAGAGAGCCAGAAGGTCTCCCCTCAGCCTCCTTTTCACCAGGCTAAACAACCCCAGTTCCCTCAGCCGCTCCTCATAAGACTTGTGCTCTAGACCCCAGCAGCGGCCTTGTTGCCCTTCTCTGGACATGCTCCAAGACCTCAATGTCTTTCATGTAGTGAGGGGCCCAAAACTAACCACAGTACTCGAGGTGGGGTCTCACCAGTGCCGAGTACAGGGGGATGATCACTTCCCTCGTCCGGCTCACCACACTATTCCTGATACAGGCCAGGAAGCTGTTTGCCTTCTTGGCCACCTGGGCACACTGCTAGCTCATGTTCAGCCAGCTATCAACCAACACCCCCAGGTCCTTCTCTGCCAGGCAGCTTTCCAGCCACTCTGCCCCAAGCCTGTAGCGCTGCATGGGGTTGCTGTGACCCAAGTACAGGACCCCGCACTTGGCCTTGTTGAACTTCATACCATTGGCCTCGGCCCATCGGTCCAGCCTGTCCAAATCCCTCTGTAGGGCCATCCTACCCTCAAGCAGGTCGATACTCCTACCAAACGTAGTGTCATCTGCAAACTTACTGAGGGTGCACACGATCCCCTCATCCAGGTCATTGATAAAGATATTAAAGAGAACCAGTCCCAGTACTGAGCCCTGGGGAACACCACTTGTGACCGGACACCAACTCCATTTACCACTGGCCATCCAGCCAGTTTTTTACCCAGCGAAGAGTCCACCCATCCAAGCCATGAGCAGCCAGTTTCCCCAGGAGAATGCTGTGGGAAACAGTGTCAAAGGCTTTACTAATGTCCAGGTAGATAACATCCACAGCCTTTCCCTCATCCACTAAGCGGGTCACCTTGTCATAGAAGGAGATCAGGTTTGTCAAGCAGGACCTGCCTTTCATGAACCCATGCTGACTGGGCCTGATCACCTGGTTGTCCTGCATGTGCCGTGTAATTGCACTGAGGATGATCTGCTCCACAACCTTCCCTGGCACCAAGGTCAGACTGACAGGCCTGTAGTTCCCTGGATCCTCCTTCTGGCCCTTCTTGTGGATGGGCATCACATTTGCTAATCTACAGTCGGCTGGGACTTCCTCGGTTAGCCAGGACTGCTGATAAATGATGGAAAGTGGCCTGGTGAGCACTTCCGCCAGCTCCTTCAGTACCCTTGGGTGGATCCCATCTGGCCCCATAGAAATGTGTATGTCTAAGCACTGTAGCAGGTCCCTCACCATTTCCACATGGATTATAGGGGTTTCATTCTGGTCCCCATCCCTGTCTTCGAGATCAGGCATCTGGGTACTCAGGGAACAACTGGTCCTACTGTTGAAGGCTGAGGCAAAGGCAGCATTAAGTACCTCAGCCTTTTCCTCATCCTTGGTCACTATGATTCTGCCCTCTTTTACTAAAGGACAGAGATTATCCTTCGTCCTCCTTTTATTGTTAATGTATTCATAGAAACTTTTTTTGTTGTCCTTAACATCAGAAGCCAGGTTAAGTTCTAGCTGGGCTTTGGCCCTTCTAATTTTCTCCCTACATAGCCTCACTACATCTTTGTAGTCCTCATGAGTGGCCTGCCCTTTCTTCCAAAGGCCATAAATTCTCCTTTTTTCCCTGAGTTGCAACCATAGCTTTCTATTCAGCCAGGCCGGTCTTTTTCCCTGACCCCTCATTTTTCACCAAATCGAGATGGCCTGCTCCTATGCCTTTAAGACTTCCTTCTTGAAAAACGTCCAGTCTTCCTGGACTCCTTTGCCCTTCAGGACTGCCTCCCAAGGGACTCTGTCAACCAGGCTCCTGAAAAGACCATGGTCTGCCCTCCAGAAGTCCAAGGTAGCAGATTTGCTGACCCTGCTCCTTGCTTCTCCAAGAATTGAAAACTCTATCATTTCATGATCACTATGCCCAAGACGGCCTCAAACTGCCACATCCCCCACAAGTCTTTCTCTGTTTACAAACAACAGGTCCAGCAGGGCACCTTCCCATGTCAACTCCCTCACCAGCTATGTCAGGAAGTTGTCCTCAGCACACTCCAGGAACCTCCTAGACTGTTCCCTCTCAGCTGTATTGTATTCCCAGCAGATGTCCGGCAAATTGAAGTCCCCCACGAGGACAAGGGCTCACAATCTTGAGACTTCTCCCAGCTGTTTATAGAATATTTCACCTGCCTCTTCATCCTGGTTGGGTGGTCTATAACAGACTCCCACCATGATATCTGCCTTGTTGGCGTTCCCCCTGATTTTTACTCATAAACACTCAACCCTATTGTCATCATCATTTAGTTCTAGACATTCATAACACTCCCTGACATACAGGGCCACCCCACCACCTCTCCTTCCTTGCCTATCCCTTCTGAACAGTTTATAGCCATCCAGTGCAGCACTCCAGTCATGCAAGTCATACCACCACATTTCTGTGATGGCGACTACGTCATAGTTTTCCAGCTGCACAATGGCTTCCAGCTCCTCCTGTTTGTTGCCCATACTACGTGTATTAGTGTACAAGCACTTCAGTTGGGCTGTTGATCCCGCCTTCTTTCTACTGGGAGAAGCCCTAATTTCTGCCTGACCATTCCCAGGCGTGGCCAAAATTTCTAACCCATCAATGATCTCTGCTGCTGCATGAAGCTCCATCCCCTACCTTCACCGAGTCAGTAGACCGAGGGACCTCACTTGTGGTGGATTGAAAGACATGGACTCTGATATGCAGGATTGAAATCGAAATCCTCTTTATTAAACAAGCGTGCTCTTTATATACTTTTCTACCAAGGCCAGTAGCTTTCCACTTTACTTGTTCACACCATCGCGTACTCTAAAAGATAACGTTCCCACCGCAGCACCTCCTTATCTAGGGTGTTGCTTCCCACAACTCCCTCATCTGCCAAAGCAGCAGCTGCAGCTGCTCATTCCTCCCATGGCTTATGGCCTATTAGTTCTACCACACTTAACCCATCTTTTGCCTCAGTCCCCACATCTCCCCCTTTTTTGTTTTGTTGAACAATTAGCACTGTGTTTATTGATTTTTCTACTATTCTCTGCGTACATTGTAAAAGGCATGGTATACATATTAAAATGCATAAAAAGATCAGTAAGCACCCTGCAGCTAGCTTCAGCAGCTGCTTTGCCCAGCTTCCCAAACTCAACCCGCCAAACATATCGCAGAACCATCTCCACTCATCGTCCTCCTGGAGTTTAGCGACTCCCTCTTTCAGCTTCCAGATGCTTTCGTGGATGGACAGGGAATGATCGGAGAGGTTCATACAACACATTCCGTCAAATTCTCAAATGCTCACTCGCCGAGACGAGCAGCTCCGGTGCAGGCACGTCCGCAGCGGAGCTGGCTGATCTCAGCGAAAAAGGGCCTTTTTCAGAGCTTTTTTGAGCCAGGGAAGCACCAGAGCGGCACAGGGACCCGCAGGGCACCAGCAGCTCGAGGGAGAGCAGCTGACGTGAAGGGGCGGGACCAGCGGCAACGGCGGCTCCCCCACTCCCATAAGAAGCAGCCCGAGGGAGCGCAGCGACTAGAGCGGGCAGTCAGGGTGTGGCGTGGCAGTTGGCGCGGCAGCTGGCGCGGAAGGGCACTGAGGGTGCTGCCATTTCTGCCGGTTCCAGAGGTGGGTTCACCTGCTAAGAGAAGCGCAGGCATGGTCCCCACCCGCCGGAAAGCCTTGTCCTCAGCACCTGCCAGAGTAGACACAGCAACACAGACAGCGCTCCCTCGGAAACACACAGGCACCCAGGCCTCCGGCTGCAGGGAGTGCCACAGCCTTGCTCTACGAGCAAGTGGTAGCAGTAATAACGGCTGTGTGAGGTGTGAGCAAGTGGATGATCTGCTGAGCCTGGTGGCAGAGCTCAGGGACGAAGTTGAGCAACTAAGGAGTATCAGGGAGAGTGAGAAAGAAATTGACTGGTGGACCCAGGCCTTGAGCTCCGTGAAAGAGAGACCGGGCCAGGCATCGGAAATAAAAAAAGACCACAGGGATATCATCTCTATGCCCTGTAGGGCTGAAGGGACGGAAGGTAGAGGCCTACCGAAAAATGATGAATGGAGGCAAGTCTGCAGTGGGCGCAGCAAGCGAGCCCCCTCCTTGCCCGCCTCCCCTCCCCTAGTACCATTATACAACAGGTACGAGGCCCTGGGCATGGTAGGACAGCCTAAGGACAACAAGGCGGACAGTCCTAATACATCACAGGAGACGCCAGGACTGGGAAGGCCCACTCACAACATTAAGACCAGTGCTACAAGGAAGAAAAGGAGGGCTATAGTCGTGGGCAACTCAACACTGAGGGGGACTGAGGGCCCAATATGTAGGGCAGACCCCACTCTCAGGGAAGTCTGCTGCCTCCCAGGGGCCCGGGTTAGGGACATCACTAAGAGACTCCCTAGCCTGGTGCAGCCCTCAGACTACTATCCGCTGCTCCTGTTCCATGTGGGGGGCGATGAATGTGCAGATCGGAGTGCAAGGATGATTAAAAGGGATATCAGGGACTTGGGTCAGTCACTACAGGGATCTGGAGCACAGGTGATTTTTTTCATCCCTACTTCCTGTTGTGGGCAATGACATTGAAAGGAACAGACGAGCTCAATCTGTTAATACATGGCTCCGTGGATGGTGTCAACGCCACAACTTTGGGTTTCTTAACAATGGAATGACCTATGCGGCATCAGGCCTGCTGGCATCAGATGGGGGCTGGCTCACTCAAAGAGGGAGGAGGGTTTTTGCCCAAAAATTAGCAGGGCTCGTTAACAGGGCTTTAAACTAAATTCGATGGGGGAAGGGGGTATTATCAGGGTTGCCCATGACCAGCCAAGGGATATTACATCAAGGAAAGGGGAACAGGGCGCTGGTGAGGGTCTGCAGCCATTAGCTCCAAGATGTGCCAGCTACGCTGCAGTATGCTCAAACCCTCGCGTAGATGAGCTAGGAGCTCCTGGACCAACGGTAGCCAATGAGGAGGCACTGTTAGTACAGGGCAAAGGAATGCTGCCTGGAGAGCAGCACAAAGTAATTACAGCTGCTCCAACCAAATCGGCCGCAACGAAGACACGGCTGAAGTGCCTCTACACAAATGCACGGAGCATGGGGAACAAACAGGAGGAATTAGAGATGTGTACACGCCTCCAAGGCTACGATCTCATCGGCATCGTAGAAACTTGGTGGGACGACTCCTATGACTAGACCGTCAGCATGAAAGGGTACAGGCTCTTCAGGAGAGACAGGCAAGGGAAATGAGGAGGTGGTGTTGCCTTATATGTTGACGAGCAGCTGGAATGCATGGAGCTCAACCTGGGGGAGGATACAGAGCCAACTGAGAGCCTATGGGTCAAGATTACAGGGAAATCGGGAGCAGGGGACGTTACAGTGGGGGTATGCTACAGGCCACCCGACCAGGAAGACCAAGTGAATAAAGCCCACTATAGACAGATAGGGGCGGCATCACGTTCACAGACCTTGGTTCTCATGGGTGACTTCAACCACCCTGACATCAGTTGGAAGGATAACACAGCCAGGCACAGGCAATCCAGGAGGTTCCTGGATTGCATTGAGGACAACTTCCTTCTCCAAGTGGTTGAGGAGCCGACGAGGAGAGGAGCCATGCTGGACCTTGTTCTTACCAACAAGGAAGGGCTGGTTGACAGGGTCAAACTCAAGGGTAGCCTGGGCTGCAGTGACCATGAAATGGTCGAGTTTGAAATCCTCAAGGCAACGAGGAAGGTGCGCAGCAGGCTGACGACCCTGGACTTCAGGAGAGCCAACTTTGGCCTCTTGAAGAATCTGCTTGGTATGGTGCCGTGGGATGAAGAGCTGGAAGGAAGAGGGGTCCAAGAAAGTTGGTTAATATTCAAGGACCACCTCCTCCAAGCACAGCAGCAATGCATTCCTACAAAGAGGAAGGCAGGCAGAAAAGCCAGGAGGCCTGCGTGGATGAACAAGGAGCTCCTGGAAGTGACCAAAAGAAAAAAGGAGGCCTACAGGGAGTGGAGACAGGGGCGGGTAGCCTGGGAGGATTACAGAGGAATCGTTTGAGCAGCCAGAGAGCGGGTTAGACAAACTAAAGCCCAGATCGAACTAAATCTGGCCAGGGACATTAAGACAAACAAAAAATCCTTCTATAGGTATGTCAGTGAGAAAAGAAAGACTAGGGAAAATGTAGGCCCTCTCCGGAAGGATACGCAAGAACTGGTTACCCGGGACAGCGACAGAGCTGAGGTACTCAATGACTTTTTTGCCTCAGTCTTCACAGACAAGGACAGCAGCCGCACTGCCCAAGACACAGATTGCAAAGGAGAGGATTGGGAAAAGGAAGCACCACCCACTGTAGATGAAGATAAAGTGAGAGACCACCTGAGGAACCTGAAGGTGCACAAGTCCATGGGACCTGATGAGATACATCCACGGGTCCTGAGGGAACTGGCAGATCAAGTCGCGAAGCCACTAGCCATCATATTTGAGAAGTCGTGGCAGTCTGGCGAGGTTCCTGCCGACTGGAAAAGGGGAAACATAACCCCTATTTTCAAAAAGGGAAACAAGGAAGACCCGGGGAACTACAGGCCAGTCAGTCACATCTGTGCCTGGCAAGATCATGGAGCAGATCCTCCTGGAAACTCTGCTGAGGCACATAGAAAACAAGGAGGTGATTGGCGAGAGCCAACATGGCTTCACCAAGGGCAAGTCATGCCTGAAAAATTTGGTGGCCTTCTATGAAGGGGTTACAGCGTCGGTGAACAAGGGGAAATCTACTGATGTCATCTACCTGGACTTGCGCAAAGCGTTTGACACTGTCCCACACGATATCCTGGTCTCTAAATTGAAGAGACATGGATTCGATAAATGGACCACTCGGTGGATAAAGAACTGGCTGGATGGTCGCACTCAAAGGGTTGCGGTCAACGGCTCGGTGTCCAAGTGGAGACCAGTGACAAGTTGTGTTCCTCAGGAGTCGGTACTGGGACCTGTACTATTCAACATCTTTGTTAGCGACATGGACAGTGGGGTAGAGTGCACCCTCAGCAAGTTTGCTGTTTGGCGAGGCAGACACGCTGGAGGGGAGGGATGCCATCCAGAGGGACCTGGACAGGCTGGAGAGGTGGGCCCAAGCCAACCTCATGCAGTTCAACAAGGCCAAGTGCAAGGTCCTACATCTGGGTCGGGGCAATCCCAAGCACAAATACAGGCTCGGTGGGGAATGGCTGGAGAGCAGCCCTGTGGAGAAGGACCTGGGGGTGCTGATTGACGAGAAGCTCGACATGATCAAGCCATGTGGGATCGCAGCCCAGAAGGCCAACTGTATCCTGGGCTGCATCAAAAGAAGTGTGGCCAGCAGGTCAAGGGAGGTGATTCTTCCTGTCTACTCTGCTCTGGTGAGACCCCACCTGGAGTACTGCATCCAGCTCTGGAGTCCCCAACATAAGAAGGACATGGACCTGCTGGAGCGCGTCCAGAGGAGAGCCACGAGGATGATCCGAGGGCTGGAGCACCTCTGCTATGAGGAGAGGCTGAGAGAGTTGGGGCTGTTCAGCCTGGAGAAGAGAAGGCTCCGGGGAGATCTTATTGCGGCCTTCCAGTACCTAAAGGGGGCCTACAGGAGAGCTGGGGAAGGACTTTTTACTAGGGCATGTAGTGATAGGACGAGGGGGAATGGCTTTAAGCTGGAAGAGGGCAGGTTTAGATTAAACATTAGGAAGAAGTTTTTCACTTTAAGGGTGGTGAGGCACTGGCATAGGTTGCCCAGAGAGGTTGTTGAAGCCCCGTCCCTGGAGGTGTTTAAGGCCAGGCTGGACGTGGCCTTGGGCAACCTGGTCTAGTGGGAGGTGTCCCTGCCTATGGCAGGGGGGTTGGAACTCGATGATCTTCAAGGTCCCTTCCAACCTAAACCATTCTATGATTCTATGATTCGTCACATCTGTGGCCATGGGCTAATAGCAAAATATCTATTGCTGCGCGGTTCTGCAAAGTAGCATGTCTAACCAAATCTATATCTATTAATAAGCTAGATAGAGCCAGTGACGTGGCATTGCTCTGTTTGGCAAGCCAGCATCCTAATTTATTCAACGTGGCTAAAGCCTTTGAAGCAGCAATTCCTGGTGCAAATATAGAGGCCGTAATTATCTCCCCTTTACTCCAAAACTCCACATTATCGTTGCATTCGCTCTGAAAGGCGTAGGCCAATCGTTTGGGGCGTCGATGATGCTTTGTAAAATTCAGAATCATTGATGTATTTGGGGTCAACAGCATAAGTCTTCCCAGACTACAAGGCCCTCCCCTTATATGTGAGTGTATACCTCCCCAAGCTCGATCACCACAGATAAAGAAGAGCCCCTGCGGGAGCTGTAAAGGCACATTGCTGGAGCGGGAGACATTACGACTGGTATAGTTGCACCAGGCCGTGCTATTTCTATATATCGACAGAGAAGAATTAACATTCTGCGCTGTAGATTGATTCTTGCCAGTATAATTAAAAATTAAACACCTATCCATTTTGATTGAGCCTAGGAGTTCAATCTCTTGCAGCTCGTGGGGCAGGGGTGGCAAGTAAGGAGTCCACCCATCCCAGTTATCAGCCAAAGCCGATGAGTTTCCAAAAAGACTTGCTGGACCATGGCTTGGCCAATTGTCCACTGGGACACCGACTAGACATGTCGAAAAGGGGTTTCCTGGGGTAGCCAGCAAAAGGCACAGGGTGTCCTGGCCGGTCTTGTTTGCCAAAGCTACCCAGATGTTTTCTTTGGGTGCTGGTGGGATCCATATCCCATCTCCTGGTTCTGCTGTCATCATGACAATGAGGATGACCGCAGCGATGGTCAGACCCATCTCGCTGGGACCCATCTTGGTCCAGTATCTGTAGAGACACAAGCATATCCTTGACCCCAAGTTATCAGCGGGTACAGACCTTCCCATTGGTTATTCATCATATTTTTGATCATCACCTGTGCTTTCTCCCATGGAGAGACTGCTTGCAGTCCCTCCGAGAGAGAGGTAAAGTGTTTTATCATGGCTGGCTCTCCGTCTGTCCATTGATTTAAAAAATTCAACACATATAATGCTTTTGCTAAATGTTCTGGTGGTGTGCCTAGGGCCATTCCCCCTTTTTGTTTTTGGCAACATGGCTTTGAGCGTCCCATGGGCCCGTTCCACGATGGCTTGGCCAGTAGGAGAATGGGGGATACCTGTAACGTGGGAAACCCCACACACCTGGAAAAAGCGTGCCGTCTGACAGGCCGTATAGCCAGGACCGTTATCGGTCTTAATGCGTCGCGGGACACCCAATGCCGCAAAGGCGGCCATTAGATGCTGAACTACATCTCTAGTTTGCTTACCTGTATGACAGGAGGCAAAAATACATGCTGAAAATGTGTCCACCGACACATGCACATATTTCAGTCTGCCGAAATCTGGAACATGGGTAACGTCTGTGTGCCAAAGTTCTAGAGCCGACAGACCTTGGGGATTAATGCCAACGGGGACAGCCAACATCACTTGCTGGCAGTCTGGACAGGAGGCAACAATGGCTTGAGCCTGTTCCTTGGATATAGAAAACTGACGAGCTAATGCCTTAGCATTTTGATGAAAAAATTCATGTGACAAACAAGCTTGCTCAAATGTGTTTGGGAGCACAACTGGGCCTGCCACCAGATCTGCCCGTGCATTGCAATGGGGCCTGGAAGGTTAGTCTGGGACCGCACATGCATGATAAAATATTTGCCCGTCTGCCAATTCAATAAAAACAACAATTCCCTCATAAGAGTAAACAATTGAGGATTGTTGGCCTCCTTTAAAAAGGCAGATTCCATTCTGCTGACCAGGCCAGCAACATAGGCTGAGTTGGTGACAATGTTGAGATCTGTTGGCCATCAGCGAAAGGCACGGACTACCGCTGCCAATTCGACGATTTGAGGGAGCCGAGGACCACTTGGACATCCTGCTGCCAGTGAGCCTCAGCTGTTTTTCATTCCCTGGGGCAACACAGTCCAGTGATAGCGACGTTGTGGTTCTGCAGCGTTGAGGGAGGGAACCGAGAAAGCAAACCTCGGTGCATCTTGGGGGCACAAAGGAATAGTGAAAAAACAATCCTTTAGGTCCATGACTGTCAATGCCCAATTCTGTGGGATCATCGTAGGAGATGGGAGGCCCAGCTGTAGGGGCCCCATGTCCTCAATGACGGCATTGATGTGCCACAAATCATGCAGCAGACTCCACTTTCCGCTCTTCTTATGAATGACAAAAACAGGTGAATTCCACAGGCTGGTGGAAGGGACGATATGTCCCACAGCGAGTTGCTTTTCCACCAGGGTCTGTAAATGTTGCAGCTTTTCCCTGGAAAGGGGCCACTGATCAACCCAAACCGGGTCATCCGTGAGCCAGGTAAGGGCTAGGGAGAGCTGCGCCTCAGCAGCCCCTATGTAAAATCTGACTGGAGGTGGAGGCCCCATTGTGACAAGCACTCTCTGCCCCATAGAGTGACTGGGCTAGTGAGGATGAATGGCTTTACAGTTGCCACTCGCCCCTCTGGGCCTGTAATCAGAACGTTGTGCTGACTCTGCAACGGGAGAGCTGCCCCCCTGATACCAGAAACGGAGGCAGCCGCCCTGGCGGTCAGCCATGAGGGGGGCCAAGCTGTTGTAGAGATGATGGTAACATCCGCACCCGTATCAATAATTCCTTCCAGAGTTATCTCATTTTGACGGGTGGAGTGCCGGAGGCTACAATGGTAGGAGGGGCATCGCGTGGAGACCTTCTGGGCCCACATGATCTGCGCGGGTCCCGTGGAACTGAAAGAACCGTCTCCGCGAGCATCCACCAGGCATCACGGCACCTGGCTCCGAAAAGGCACCAACTGTGCAATACGTGAGCCTTCAGGAATCTGACACGGAGGAGTAGGAGTCCATACCATAATTTGAATCTCCCCTGTAAAGTCCGCATCGATAACACCAGGCAATACAAACAGCCCTTGGCGCGTTGCCGAGGAGCAGCTGAGAAGGAGGGCGCTCAGTCCATTGCCCAACGGTACCTTAACCCCCGTAGGGATCAGGGTAGCGGTTGTATCAAAAAGCGTCACTGTGACCGCGGAGGCCAGGTCCATTCCGGTGCTTCCGCTGGTTCAGGCATACAGGCTGGGGCTGCCAGGGGCAGAGGAGGGGTGGCTTGTATCGTCGCGTGCCCCCTCTGCACGCTGGCCCAGCGGTTTCCTTGACCCGATGGCTGAAGCAGTCTGCCGTCCTTGTCAAACCTGGAGCAACACTGGTTGGCAAAGCGCCTCCCCTTTTTACATCGCGGACAGACCCCGGACCCCTTGGCCTCCGTCTTCTTTGGGCACTCTCTCTTAAAATGGCCGGTCTTCCCACAGGAGAAGCACTTCTGGGGGCCAGTATGAAAGGCTGCGAAAGCCTGCGCTAAAAGGTCCATCTGGTGTTGGTGAGTGCCCACATTCTGGCATGTGTCTATCATTTCTGTGATAATAGGGTTTCACAGGGTTTTTAAGATGTGTTTGCAATCAGCATTAGCATTCTCGACCGGTAGCTGTTTCAGCAGGATGTCCCATGTGGGGGCATGGTCTACCTGCTTATCACTATCATGGGGATCAGGGGGAAACAAATCCAGCTCCTGCTCAGGATTGACTGGCCCGGGATGGAAAGGGTTGTCTTCAGGCGACTCCTGATCTCCCATGGCCCCCACCACTGTGCCGGCTGATGACGAATCCAATGGGGGGGCTGGGGGGGGTCTTAGACTCTTCTCCAGGCTTTTGAGTATGCTGTTTCAAGGTCTCAAACATTGTTCGCCATGCAGAGAGCAACCCCAACGCTGTTTTGTCAGACCGGGTTGCCGAGTCCCAGAGTTTGACCCCTATCTGGTCCTGAGTTTTGGGATCGTAGATAGAACCGGAATCAATCCCCGGGCAGTTTGACCGAGTCCACATTAACAGCATTTTGATATCTTGGAGGGGCATAGTCTTCCCGTGTTGCTTCAATATTTTCTGCATTATGTTCACTATGGTTCTCTGCTCCTGGGAGATATCGTTCCCCCTCATCCCTGGCTGCTTACCTCCGTCCAGCAGTAGGTAATTAGTCGTGCACGATCCTGCTTCCTTTCAGCGATGCCACTTCCTTTCAGTGATCCAAGTTCAGAAGTTCAGCCGGGCTCCGCCACCGGTCAGCGGGATGCTGCTATTATAGCCCTGGGTTCGGGTGCCATTTGTGGTGGATTGAAAGACACGGACTCCGATATGCAGGATTGAAATCGAAATCCCCTTTTTTAAGCAAGCGTGCTCTTTATATACTTTTCTACCAAGGCCAGTAATTTTCCACTTTACTTGTTCACACCATTGTGTACTCTAAAAGATAACATTCCCACTGCAGCACCTCCTTATCTAGGGTGTTGCTTCCCATGACTCCCTCATCTGCCAAAGCAGCAGCTGCAGCTAATCGTTCCTCCCATGGCTTATGGCCTATTACTTCTACCACGCTGAACCCGTCTTTTGCCTCATTCCCCACACTCAGTAGCATCCCGTCCCACAAACATTGGCATGCTATCCCCAGGCTTACCTCTAAAGAGCCTGGTTTCATTCCCTTCCCCCTTCAAATCTAGCTTAAAGCCCTTTCAATGAGCCCTGCCAACTCCTGTGCATAGAACCTTTTCCCCCTTTGAGACAGGTGTACCCCATCTGTTGCCAGCAAGCCTGTTGTCTTGTAAACAGACCCGTTATCAAAAACCCCAAAGTCCTGCTACTGACACCAGTCTCAGAGCCAGGTATTGATCTTCTGGCTCTTCCTGTTTCTTCCCTCATCCTTCCCTGCAACTGGAATGATAGAGGAGAACACTACTTGTGCTCCTGATCCCTTAACCAGTCATCCCAAGTCTCTTGATCGCCCTCAGAATTCTTGTTGCCAATTCATTGCTGCCTGTCTGAAAAAATCAGTCATGTGTAGTAATCTGAAGGACGTACCAAGGAAGCAAGCTTTCTCTTTATATCTTTAACCCAGGCCCCAATGAGGCAGCAGACTTCCCTGAGAAGTGGGTCTTGTCTGCATATTGGGCCTTCCGCTCCCTTCAGGAGGGAGCCACCTACAACAATGACCCATCTTTTTTTCTTTAGTGAAGAGGTTTTTATGTGGGGTGTAGTTTGGCTTAACCTTGGTGACACCTCCACGCACCGTCTTCCTTGTCATGGTTTGGTTCCACTTGCAGTACCTCATACCTGTTTTGCAAAGGTACCTGAGAAGGTGGGGGAGTTACTGAGGAGACATGCCTGCTTTACCAGGAAGGAACTTGTTCCCATTGCCCCCTATCCTCTAAGTTATCTTGTACGGCCAGGCAGAGAGAGGACAGGGGATCCTCTTTACCATGTGCCCTGTGTGTCTGTTGGGCCTGGTTCAGGCAAGTCATGCTGCAACTTCAGCAGTCTATCTCTCCCTCACACTCCCACTGGTTTTAGCCCCCCGTCAGTCCCCTGCTAGCTTCAAACAGTTTTTTCCTCCCTGCCTTCATCCACAAATTCCCTTTTTTTAGTGAGACAAACCCTCTACTCTGCCTTGGTGAGGCCGCATCTGGAGTATTGTGTCCAGTTCTGGGCTCCCCGGTTCAAGAAGGACAGGGAACTGCTGGAGAGGGTCCAGCAAAGAGCTACAAAGATGATTAGGGGACTGGAGCATCTTTCTTATGAAGAAAGGCTCAGGGACTTGGGGCTTTTTAGTCTAGAAAAAAGAAGACTCAGGGGGGATCTTATCAATACTTATAAGTACTTAAGGGGAGGGTGCCAGGTAGACGAGAATAGCCTTTTTTCAGTTGTGCCCAGTGATAGGACTAGAGGTAACGGGCACAAACTGGAGCACAGGAAGTTCCATCTTAACATGAGGAGGAACTTCTTTACTCTGAGGGTGGTGGAGCACTGGAACAGGCTGCCCAGGGAGGTTGTGGAGTCTCCCCCACTGGAGACGTTCAAAACCCGCCTGGACGCCATCCTGTGCAATGTGCTGTAGGTGGCCCTGCTGTGGCAGGGGGGTTGGACTTAGATGATCTCCAGAGGTCCCTTCCAACCCTGACGATACTGTGATACTGTATTGTTCAGGCATCACATGCTGTTCTGCATCCTGATGTTATGGTTTGAGAAACCCATAACAACTTATTATCATTTAGACAATCATTCTATCACCCGATGACCCCTCCCCACCCAGAAAGGAGAATCAGGAAAAAAAAAGGAAATCCAAGGGCTGAAATATAAACAGATTTAGTAGAATAAGATTAGATAATTAACATTAATAGCACTAAAGAACCAATATCGATCGCGATACCAATATAAAATATACAAAGATTATACTCAGCCAATTATATCAGTAGGAAGCTGTGCACTCCCAGCAGTGGACAGTAAATGTTGGACACTTTGAGTGCTATGGCTTCGGGAGGAAGGGAAGGCCTCAGGCGTCCGGCACCAGGGCAATAAGTTCTCAGGATGGCAGCCATCAAGGGAGAGAGAGAGCACTTTGCAGCAAACTTTATAATTTATATTGAATGTGATGTTCATGGTATGAAATAATCCTGTTGGCCAGCTTGGGTCAAGTGCCCGGGTCTCACTCCTTCTCATCACTGCACCTGGCAAGCTCGAAAACACTGAGACCTCGAAACCTAGACACCATAGCTGGCTAGAAAGTAAATATTTTCACAAATTCAGACACTAGAATCTTTTAACAGCGCAGTCTTTCCAAGTATTAGAAGAGAAATTAGTCCTGTGTTGCTCAAAACAGGACACCTGACTGACATATTTTACACAACAAAGCACCCAAATCGATATATTTTACCTAATAAGTAACAGTAATTCAGGCTGCCTTTGTGAAACTCCACTCTCTTCCTCTTTTTCTTTGTGACTTGCTTTCATACATAACTATTCCTCCTTGCAGTCAGGTGAATCAAGCACTGTCCTGAGAAGAGCAGCACTCTTTCCTGCACTATTCTAAAACAAAACCTTTTTTTTGTGGCAATCAGGTGAAATCTCACTGACTTTGGTGAATATATAAGTACTCTTCATCCAGAAGAGCTATAAGTAGCATTTGAGCTTTTTGCTTTTTATTTTTTTTCAAGGATATAGTAGAAAAAAATAGTAGCTGCCACACAGATAACATACAAGGTCAACCACAGATTGATTGGTGCTAGCAAGTCGTATCACTGGATTTCCAGAATCATCAGATTACCAGATAGAGGAGGTAACTGGAAGCTCCAAAGGCAGTGGAAAAGCAATGGAACAGTAGATATTAACCTGTGAGCAAGCAGACTAGACAAAGTTTTGTAATTATTAGCAAAACCAACTTTATCCACTTCCAGGGATGGGGCATCCACAACTTCTCTGGGCAACCTGTTCCAGTATCTCATCACCCTCAGAGTAAAGAATTTCTTCCTAATATCCAATCTAAATCTACCCTCCATAACACGTTAGTATTATGGCTGCCCCTCGAGTACTGTGTTCAGTTTTGGGCCCCTCCCTACAAGAAAGACATTGAGGTGCTGGTGTGCGTCCAAAGAAGGGCAAAAAAGCTGGTGCATGGTCTAGAGAACAAGTCTTATGAGAAGCGGCTGAGGGAACTGAGGTTGTTTAGCCTGGAGAAAAGGAGGCTGAGGGGAGACTATCGCTCTCTACAACTACCTGAAAGGAGGTTGCAGTGAGGTGGGGATTGATCTCTTCTCCCAAGTAACAAGGGATAGGACAAGAGGAAATGGCCTCAAGTTGCGCCAGGGGAGGTTTAGGATGGATATTAGGAAAAAGTTCTTCACAGAAAGGGTTGTCAAGCATTGGAACAGGCTGCCAAGGGAAGTGGTTGAATCACCATCCCTGGAGGTATTCAAAAGACGTGTAGACGTGGTGCTTAGGGACATGGTTTAGTGGTGCTTTTGGCAGTGTTAGGTTGATGATTGGACTCGATGACCTTAAAGGTCCCTTACAACCTAGATGATTCTATGATTCTATGATTAGTGAATATAACACATACACACAAATGGGAATAAAGATATTTGGTTACTCAGGGACAGAAAACTGAATTAGTGATTGTTAAATATATTTGCAAATTGCAGTTCATTTATTCAGTTAATAAAAGGGAACAGTCTCTATAGCAAATGCTGTATTGTACAGTGCTAATTCCATATTACCTTCTGTAATAAACAGTGAGTGTGTTTTTTCTAAGAGCATTCAGGAAATTTCTTCAGCAGTACAATAAGAGAAATAGAGGTTGTTCAACTGACACAATCTTTAAGTACTTATCTGAGTTATCAGGACTTCTCAGGCTTTTGAAATTAGACTGGCTGTCTCACAACTACAGACTGGCTGTCTCACAACTAAAGACTGCCTTAAAACAGTGCCTGTACCTCTGTTCTCATTTTGATGCTTCTCATCCCTTTCCCAGCTGGCAACCAAAATTAAGAGGTGCAGAACATTTGAGAACATTAAAGAAGACAAAAGCTAAATTCCCTTAAAAAAATATCCCAATTTAGGCATGGATGGGCAGTTGGGTGAATGAAAGGGTGAATAGATAGTGTTTATTTTCTTTCCTTCCTTCTTTCTTTTGCTCTTGTTTTATCTTCTAAATATAATGGAAGATCCAGAGAAGAGAAGCATGAGAGGCACAGAACTGCTCTCCCTTAAGCTCAATTAAATCAATTAACAAGCTGGGAAAAGATGGCTATCCTCCATCAGACTGAATTGATTGGAGGTTTGGTTGAACTGTATATTCTTAAAAGGATTATCCTGTCTGCATTTGAATTTAAGGCAATAATAATTCTGAATATAAGGAATCACAGAATCACAGAATGGTAGGGGTTGGAAGGGAACTTCAGAGATCATCCAGTCCAACCCCCCTGCCACAGCAGGGTCACCTAGAGCAGGTTGGACAAGAATGCATCCAGGCGGGTTTTGAATGTCTCCAGAGAAGGAGACTCCACAACCTCTCCAGGCAGACTGTTCCAGTGCTCTGTCACCCTCAAAGTAAAGAAGTGTTTCCTCATGTTGAGATGTAATTTCCTGTGTTCCAGCTTGTGCCAGTTGCCTCTTGTCCTGTCGCTGGGCACCACTGAAAAGAGTCTGGCCCCATCCTCTTGACACCCGCCCTTTAGATATTTATAAGCGTAGATAAGATCCCCTCCCAGTCTTCTCCAGGCTAAACAGACCCAGGTCTCTCAGCCTTTCCTCATGAGAGAGGTGCTCCATTCCCTTGATCATCTTTGTAGCCCTCCACTGGACTCTCTCCAGTAGTTCCCTATCCTTCTTGAACTGGGGGGGTCCAGAACTGGACACAGTACTCCAGATGTGGCCTCACCAGGGCAGAGTAGAGGGGGAGGATAACCTCCCTCGACCTGCTGGCCACGGTCTTTTTAATGCACCCTGGGAGACCATTGGCCTTCTTGGCCACAAGGGCACATTGCTGGCTCATAGAATCATAGAATCATAGAATTGTCTAGGTTGGAAGACACCCTTGGGATCATCGAGTCCAACCATCTACCCTACTCTACAAAGTTCTCCCCTATACCATATCCCCCAACACCACATCTAAACGGCTCTTAAACACATCCAGGGATGGTGACTCAACCACCTCCCTGGGCAGCCTATTCCAATGCCCGACCACTCTTTCTGTGAAAAATTCTTTCCTAATGTTCAGTCTAAATCTACCCTGTTGGAGCTTGAAGCCATTCCCTCTCGTTCTGTCATTAATTACCTGTGAGAAGAGACGAGCACCAACCTCTCTACAGTGTCCTTTCAAGTAGTTGTAGAGAGGGATGAGGTCTCCCCTCAACCTCCTCTTCCTCAAACTAAACAGTCCCAGCTCCTTCAACCGCTCTTCATATGATTTGTTTTCTAGGCCCTTCACCAGCTTCATTGCCCTCCTCTGCACTCGCTCCAGCACCTCGATATCTCTCTTGTATTGAGCTGCCCAAAACTGGACACAATACTTGAGGTGTGGCCTCACCAGTGCTGAGTACAGGGGCACAATCACCTCCCTACTTCTGCTGGCCATGCTATTTCTAATACAAGCCAGGATGCCGTTGGCTTTCTTGGCCACCTGGGCACACTGCCGGCTCATATTCAGCCGCTTGTCAATTAGAACCCCCAGGTCTCTTTCTGCCAGGCAGCTTTCCAGCCACACTTCCCCAAGCCTGTAGCGCTGCATGGGGTTATTGTGGCCCAAATGCAGGACCTGGCACTTGCCCTTGTTGAAACTCATACCATTGATGTTGGCCCAATGATCCAATCTATCTAAGTCTCTCTGTAGAGCTTCCCTATCCTCCTGGGAATCAACACTCCTGCTTAACTTGGTGTCATCTGCGAACTTGTTGATGATACACCCTATGTCCTTATCGAGATCATCAATAAAGACGTTAAACAGAAATGGTCCTAACACTGAGCCCTGAGGCACACCACTTGTGACCGGCCGCCAGCTGGATTTAAATCCATTGAGGACCACTCTTTGGGACCTTCCAGTCAGCCATTGCTTGATCCAGCAGATCGTATGCTCATCCAGACTGTGTGAAGCCAGTTTTTCCACGAGAATTGTATGGGGGACAGTATCGAATGCTTTTTGAAAGTCCAGGTATACAATATCAACAGCCTTTCCCTCGTCCAATAATCTGGTTATCTTGTCATAGAAGGAGATCAGGTTCGTCTGGCAGGACCTGCCTTCCATAAACCCATGCTGACTAGGCCTGATCCCCTGGTTGCCCATTATGTGGGTTTTGATGGCACTCAAGATGACCTGCTCCATGACCTTCCCTGGTATCGAGGTTAGACTGACAGGTCTATAGTTTCCTGGATCCTACTTTTTGCCTTTCTTGTAGATGGGTGTTACATTTGCCACCCTCCAGTCCATTGGGACCTCCCCAGTTAGCCATGACTTCCTGAAAATGATGGAAAGCGGTTTGGCGAGCACATCTGCCAACTCCTTCAGCACTCTTGGGTGTAGCCCATCCGGTCCCATAGACTTGTGTGCATCCAAGCGGCATAGCAGGTCACTGATCTCTTCCTCTTTAATCATGATGCTCTCATTCTGCTTCCCCTCCCTGTCTCCTATCTCATGAGGCTGGGTGTCCAGGGAACAGCTAGTTCCACTGCTAAAGACCGACGCGAAGTAGGCATTGAGCACCTCAGCCTTTTCCTCATCCTTTGTGACTATGTTTCCCTCTGCATCCAATAAAGGAGGGAGATTTTCCCTAATCCTCCTTTTGTTGTTAATGAATTTATAGAAACATTTTTTATTATCCTTAACAGCTGCAGCTAGGTTGAGCTCTAGCCGCGCTTTGGCTCTCCTTATTTTCTCCCTGCATAGCTTCACTACATCTTTATAGTCTTCATGAGAGACTTGCCCCCTCTTCCAGAGGTCGTAGACTCTCTTTTTGTTTTTGAGATCCAGCAAGAGATCCCTATTTAGCCAGGCTGGCCTCCTTCCCCGCCTACTTGTTTTTTGGCACATGGGAACAGCCTGCTCCTGTGCCTTTAAGACTTCTTTCTTGAAGCATGTCCATCCTTCCTGGACTCCTGTATCCTTAAGGGCATCCTCCCAAGGGATTTTGTCTAGCAGTCTTCTGAACAGATTAAAATTTGCCCTCCGGAAGTCTAAGGTGGCAGTTTTGGTAACCCTTCTCCTTGTTTCTCCAAGGATCAAGAACTCAATCATCTCATGATCACTGTGCCCTAGACGGCCTCCAGTCTTTACTTCCCCCACAAGTTCTTTCCTGTTCACAAGGAGCAGGTCTAGGAGGGCACTTTCCCTGGTCAGCTCACTTATCAGCTGCACGAGGAAGTTATCCTCCACACGTTCCAGGAACCTCCTGGATTGTTCCCTGTCTGCCATGTTGTATTCCCAGCAGATATCGGGGAGGTTAAAGTCCCCCACAAGAACAATGGCAAACGACTGCGATATTTCTCCCAGTTGCTTATAGAAGGCTTCATCCACCTCACTGCTTTGGTTGGGAGGTCTATAGCAGACTCCCACAGCGATATCACCTTTATTTGCCCTTATCCTAATCCAAACACTCTCGACCCTGTTATCACTATACTTAATTTCTGAGCTCTCATAGCATTCTCTAACATACACGGCCACTCCGCCACCTCTCCTTTCCTGTCTATCCCTCCTGAAGAGTTTGTAGCCTTCAATTGTGGCACTCCAGTCATGTGAGGCATCCCACCAGGTTTCTGTGATAGCCACTATGTCATAGTTTTCCTGGTGCATCATGGCTTCAAGCTCCCCCTGTTTGTTGTTCATACTGTGTGCATTGGTATAGATGCACTTCAGAGAAGCTAATGGTTTCAACATCTTTTTGTGAGTGTGGGCCCCATTTCCTACCAGGCCCCTCTCAGGTGTTTCCATAATTTCTAGGTGTCTATCACTTCTCTGAAATGAATTGGTAGAGTAAGAGTCTCATGGTCAAGTTGTTGTCCACCAGGACTCCCAGGTCCCTCTCTGGAGAGCTGCTTTCCAGCAGGTCAACCCCTAACCTCTACTGGTGTATGGGATTATTCTTCCCCAGATGCAGTACCCCACACTTGCCCTTGTTGAATTTCATTAGGTTCCTCTCCGCCCAACACTCTAGCCTGTCCAGGTCTCGCTATATGGCAGCACAGCCTTCTGGTGTGTCAGCCACTCCTCCCAATTTTGTGTCATCAGCAAACTTGCTGAGAGCACACTCTGTCCCCTCATCCAGGTTGTTGATGAATATGATGAACAATACTGGACCCAGTACTGACCTTTGGGGAACGCCGCTAGTTACAGGCCTCCAACTAGACTCTATACCGCTGATCACAACCCTCTGAGCTCTGCCATTCTGCCAGTTCTCAATCCACCTCACTGGCCACTCATCTAACCCACACTTCCTAAGCTTGTTTGTGAGGATGTTATGGGAGACAGTGTCAAAAGCCTTGATGAAGTCGAGGTAGGCAACGTCCACTGCTCTCCCCTCATCTACCCAGCCAGTCATGCCATCATAGAAGGCTATCAGATTGGTCAAGCATGATTTCCCCTTGGTGAATCCATGTTGACCACTCCCAATAACCTTCTTTTCCTCCACATGCTTAGAGATGACATCCAGGACGAGCTGTTCCATCACCTTTCCAGGGATGGAGGTGAGGCTGACTGGCCTATACTTTCCCAGGTCCTCCTTCTTGCCCTTTTTGAAGACTGGTGTGACATTAGCTTTCCTCCAGTCCTCAGGCACCTCCCCTGCTCTCCATGACCTTTCAAAGATGATGGAGAGGGGCTTTGCAATAACATCTGCCAGCTCCCTCAGCACTTGTGGGTGCATCCCATCAGGGCCTAAGTTTGCCTAAATGATCTCTAACATGATCCTCCTTGATCAAGAGAGAGTCTTCCTTTCTCTGGGCTCTCTCTCTTACCTCCAGGGTCTGTGATTCCTCAGGGCCGGCCTTAACAGTAAAGACTGAAGCAAAGGTGGCATTCAGTAACTCCACCTTCTCTGCATCCTCTGTCACCAGGGCCCCTACCTCATTCAGCAGTGGGCCCACATTTTCCCTAGTCTTCCTTTTGCTACTAATGTACTTGAAGAATCCTTTCTTATTGTTCTTGACATCCCTTGCCAGGTTTAATTCCAAGTGGGCCTTAGCCTTCCTCGTTGCATCCCTGCATACTCTGACAACGCTCCTATACTCCTTCCAAGTGGCCAGCCCCTTTTTCCACATTCTGTAAACTTCCTTCTTCCATCTGAGCTTTTTCCAGAAGCTCCTTGCTCATCCATGCAGGTCTCTTGCCTCCTTTACCTGATTTCTTGCTCCTAGGGATGCACCAATCTTGAGCTTGGAGGAAGCGGTGCTTGAATATTAACCAGCTCTCTTGCACCCCCCTTCCTTCTAGAGACTTAGCCCATGGGATTCCTCCAAGCAGGTCTTTGAAGAGGCCAAAGTCAGCTCTCCTGAAGTCCAGAGTTTTAATTCTACTTTTTGCCCTGCTTCTTCCACGCAGGATCCTGAACTCCACCATCTCATGGTCACTACAGCCAAGGCTACCCCCAGCCTTCACATCCCCAACTAGTCCTTCTTTGTTTGTCAGCACAAGGTCCAGCGGCGCACCTCTCCTCGTTGGTTCCTCCACCACCTGTGTCAAAAAGTTATCATCAGTGCTCTGCAGAAACCTCCTGGATTGTGCATGCCTGGCTGTGTTGCCTTTCCAGCAAATATCAGGGTGGTTGAAGTCTCCCATGAGAACCAGGGCCTGTGATTGTGAGGTTATTTCCAGCTGTCTGTCGGAGGCCTCATCGACCTGATCCAGTAGTCTGTAGACCACAACACACCCACAAGTGTCTCCCATATTAGCCTGCCCCTTAATTCTTACCCATAAGCTCTCAACACGTTCTTCATCCACCCCCTAGGCAGAGCTTGATACATTCCAGTTGCTCTCTCACATAGAGAGCAATGCCACCACCACACCCCGCTGGCCTGTCTTTCCTAAGAAGTACATAGCCATCCATGACAGCATTCCAGTCATGCGAGCTATCCCACCATGTCTCTGTAATTGCAATGAGGTCATGACCCTGCAACTGCACGCAGATCTCTAACTCCTCTTGTTTATTCCCCATGCTGCGTGCATTGGTGTACAGGCACTTCAGAGAGGTAATCAAGCATGCAGGTTTCCCTAGAGGGGTGCAAGATGACCCACCATAGCCATTCACACCCTTGAGGTGGTTGGCCTTCTGGATCTCATATTGGGAGGCAGCTAAGGAATATTTGTCACTTCTCTGGTTGTCCTGGCTTATTCCCCAGTTGGCTAAGTTGGCTTGAGCATTGCCACCTTGGACCCCACCCCCCAAGTCCTTCATTTTAAAGTCCACCTCACCAAGTTGGCCAGCCTGCTGCCAAAGATTCCCTTGCCTCTTCTAGACAGGTGGATCCCATCCCTCTCTAACAGGCCACATTCATCAAAGAATGTCCTGTGTCCATGTCCATAAGGAGTTGAATAGAAAATTCTGAACAACTAGGGAATGATAGAAAAGTATGCAGAAGGCCAACATTTAATCAACGAAGCCAAGAAAACATAATTGGTCAAATCTATATCCCTTCTGCTTGCAAATGCATAAAAAAGATTGCTTTCTCTTAGGAGGCAGCAATATTAACTAGCATATGCACTCTTTAAGACTGACTAGTCTTAAAATGAGGTGAACAGAGGCAAGACAGAAAAAAGCAAAGCAGCTTCCACTCAGTCCTGGCAGAATCCAAGCAGGGGATTTCATTCAACATTTGGCTGGAAAGCATATTTATTCCTCCCTCCCTTTTGCCTACCTCCTTTTGCCTGTCTCATCTCACAGATGGCTGGAAAATTTTCTGCATCTGGGCAACCTCTGTGCAGGTATGCTGGAGGTCTTGGGGACCTGAGTGCTTTGAAACTGTAAATACACAGACTGTCCATTGGTTTTCAAGGCAACTAAGATCATGTGGACTGTCTTTGCCCTAGAGATCAGAGTTTTTTTCACGTTTTGTGTTTTGTCTGTAAGTCAAATGTGTAGGTTACCTCAGCATTCTTGGGCTTTATAATATATAGCCACAGGGGCTAGAGAGCAAGGTTTTCTAAAGCCCACACACCTGCAATAGCCAGCTATGTTAACAGAATGGCAAAATATCAAAGTTCTGATGAAAAGAGAATTGTGTTTCCCAATGTAGCTCTAGACATAAATGATGATATCCAAGAGTTACCCTATTTGTAAGTAAAATTTAAGCAGGGTCTCTGTGTTAAAAGTGATCAATGTAATTAAAAAAAGGAAAAATCATGGAAATCCCATTCAAAGAGAAAAATGTACATAGTCATTATTACTTATATGAAAGTGACCTGGTTTGAGGTAAAACAGGACCAATTTTGTTCAGTAACTTTGCTTCTTAGCTAAGCCTCTTCTAACTACTGAAATTAACAGCATATTGTGCAGACAATGTTCACTCTCTCAGAGTGATAAGACCAATGTTTATAGTTGATGCCAAGGCATGGTATGCAGAGAGGCTCTTGCTTATACTTATTGCTATAACAACCAAGGCCAACCAACTCTGTTACTTGCCCTGTTGGAGGGTCGGAAGCAGAAAAGCACAGTGGGGTCCCACCTGTGGGGAGGAGCGGACAGGGCAGGTGACCCAAAAGTGACCAACAGGATATTCCATCCCATCTGCCTCATGCTCAGTATAAAAGCTGAGGGATCAAACAGCTCTCTCTCGCTCTCTTGCTTCAATGGCTGACGTCTGAGGAAGACTCTGTCAGTTCATCTGCCTTTGGTCCCGATCCTGAATGCAGATCCGGAATCCAGTTCCCGTCCGTCACTGAGTCCAGCCTGGGACTGCCCCAGTGCCAGCTGGTGTCGTGATTGTCATCCTGGGAGCTTGGTACGGTTTTGTATACATTTCATTATTTCCTTTTATTTTTATTATTAATATTTCATTAAAGTAGTTTAGTTCCTTCTAAACTCGTAAGTCTCTTTTTCCCTCCTCTGCCTCTCTCTTTGAAGAGGGGTAGAGGGGAGCATCTGTCAGTCCTATCTGGGGTCCCCCACATCCCCAGTAGCCAATTCGGCCTAAACCACGACAGAAAGCCTCTGAGCAAAATTTATTTTTAAAAGTGATACACTCTGTATAGATGATTAAACACAATGTGTCAAAGCAATTTGAACAATTTCAGGTGCACCAGAAATAAAAAATATTGCATCTCATTGCTGCATGTAGATTTTCTGGCACTAAAGAACTTGTGAGCTAATGATGTAGTCATTCCCTCAGTGGAGTACTAATCCTAGTCCTCTAGATTGCCTGCTGTCATAAAACCTGTGAGAACTTAATATCTGTTATATGCCTCCTTTCTGCCAAAGTTGACTATAATTGGGTTAAAAAATTACAGGATATCATGAACACATACAGAATATGACTCTTAAAACCCAGCTTAAATATATTTAGCCTGCTCATATAACCCCAAATCCCTAAATATCATGCTTTTTCCTGTAGTTCTCTCTTTATCACCTGCTCAGTAATTTTCCTTTTGTGACTTATTTCTAGGAGAAAAAATAGCTTTCTTAATAAGGTGATTTCTTCCTTTCAGTAGCCATGAAATTAAGACTGATTTAGTTCCTCATCCTTTGAAAGCAGAGTGTAAAGGAGGGACACTAAGAAAAAAAAATTGCATTGTTAAAGTTATGCACTAGATTTTTACAGTAGTATGTAGAAGTGACCTAATGAAACTAAGCAATTCCTCGATGTAGCCATGAACAGACTTTGGTGGCCTATACATAAGAAGGACACAATTTGTATATAGTAGTCGTAACTTTTATTAGCTCAATTGGATTACTGGGAAAAAAGCAAACAGATCTTTCAAGAACTTTGTCTGCTTTTTTCTAGCAACAGCTTTTTCCAGTCAGTCTAACTAAAAGCACCACCTTTATCTAAAAATCTTCTCCTGGGGAAAAAGTCCTAAAAAATCTTATAGATGCCATCATAGACGTAGAACACTGTGAGTTACCGTCATGCCCTGGTCACAGCTAGGACAGCCTTGCAGTTGCCTCTGTAAATGTGACATCTTGAGATGCATTGGAGCAGTCATCCAGAAATACTGAACCCATACAAAATTATAATATCTGATGATTTAATATCAATTTGAAAAAATAGCCAGGAGCAGGAGCCAGTGTAATTACCTAACCAATCTCTTACATAAAGTAGACTGTTGCACCTCCGACAGTTCTTGTATATAACAGAGACCAACATTTGAACTAGATCAACACTTGCTCCATGTAGTCTGAATCACTCGTGCCCTTTAACTACTTTAGCTATATAATACAATCCTACTCCTTTCCTAAGGTTTCACTTGGTATTTTCTTGGTGTAGAGGTGATACAAAATCATTATTATTTCTTCTAATTAAGATATCATATTAGGCAGCATAATCTGGTTCCAGTCTGGCTCCAAAGAATTAACTCAAAGAAAATATGAGTGAAAGATTTTTCTTTGCATAAAATGTCAACTTTTAATTTGTCAGTTTGTTCTTTTGTTACCTTTGTTTTACAATACAGAGCTATTTCTCATAGTACTTTGAGTTACATAAAACACGAAACACATTCATAATCTTTACTGTTTCTTTCTCCCCAAGATGATATTTAAAGTAATACACAAGAATCTGAAATTGCAGAGCTGCCTGTGATTAAGTCTCAGGGAAATGTATTTTATTGCTCTGAATGATCACATATTTAAATAAAAGAACACTTTAATGCAAAACAAAGCACAATTTTTTCTCCCTCAGTAATTTTCCGCCTTCTAATGTAGAAAAGGATAATAATAAGGAAATAAAGACAGTTTGTACTTTACCATAAACTTTCACAGAAAACTAATCAACAAAATGAGTGCATTGCTAGGATATAACGGCTGAAATTACCACATGTATTGGTGTCAGAGTGGGATCGGAACCGGAGTAACGACGCGATCTCAATGTGAGTATGATTGTTCTCGTTTATTGCATATTTTAGCAGAGTATATATAGGCTCGCAGCAAAGCATGCATAGTCAACAACGCTATGATTGGTCCAGCTCCCCTGTTCACGTACAAGGCCCCCCAACCTGATTGGCTAAGACCCTCTGTTCACGCGCCTCTGTTTAACTTTTCTCCCGGGTCTGGTGATGTCACCTTTCTTGTTTACTTAGATCTTTTCTCCCCCAGTCTGGGTGCTTAGTTCAAACCCTGGGTTGCTCAACAGAACCAAACCATGCCCTTTTTCATTTAGGAATATCTCCACAATTCCCCCTTCTTCTTTTTGAGCAACCCAGGCTTGGTGCACAATTTTCATGAGCATGCGCTGTAGACAAGAGAAGATACATAATACAACTGATATTATAACAACTACAATGAGCAATATAAGCAAGACAGTTTTCACAATCATGGCTATCCAACCTTTGATTCCCCAACCTGATAGTATTTGATTCAACCATCCCCATTCATCATCTTTTCTCAGCTTTTGTATTCCTTGATACAATTCTCTGATGCTTTGGTGTACTGATTTGGAGTGGTCTGAGAGGTTCATACAACACATCCCATCAAAAGTCTTCACACCCATGACATGCGCTAATAACAAAAAGTCTATGGCAGCCCTATTCTGGAGTGTAGCGTATCTAACAGAATCTACGTCTAACAATAATCCACTCAATGCCAATGCAGTAGCATTAGATTGTTTAGCAAGCCAACATCCGAGTTTATTAAGCGTGGTTAAAGCGTGTGCTGCTGCTACTCCTGGTGCAAAAAACAAGGCAAAAATTGTTTGTGTAGTACACACAGCTATCTATCGTGAGTGATCCTAAAAGTTCTAGCTCTTGCAGCTCAGCATGGAGGGGTGGCAGATATGCAGCCCATCCATCCCAGCTATCAGCAAGAGTTGCAGAGCCATTACCTAGGAATTGCATTTGTAAGTTGGAAGGCCACTGGTCAGATGGAAGACTGACTAGACAGGTGGAAAATGGATTCTCGGGTGATGCTGTGGATAGGCAAATGGAATCTTGACCGGTCATATTTGCCAAAGTCACCCAGACATTCCTTTTAAGCTGCGGGGGTAATCAAACCCTGCAGTTTCTGCATCCAAAAGAAGGATGCAACTACTTATTAGCAAGCTCTTGAGATTCTTTGTGCCCATTTTGTTGCGCCATCTGTTGGTCTTGGTCTGTTCGTCGTCCTTCCAACGCTGGTTTTATCGCTCTGCTCAGGACCCACACTGGGCCTGTTCCTGTAGAGACACACATATACCCTCGACCATTAAAAATGACTGGCACTGGTCCCTCCCACGCTCCGGTGGTCGGGTCTTTATAATGTACCATAAATTTAGGTAGGGTAGTGGTACTGTTCAGCTTAATGTTTTGATGGTGTATCACTACTGGCGGTTCCTCTTGATCGCCCATAAGACATAAGTAATTTAGTGTAAACAATACTCTGTGTAATTGCTGTTGTGCATCTGTGTCTTCACCCTTTTGCTTATTTAGATAATCTTTTAGCACTTGATGGGTTTGCTCAACCAAGCCTTGCCCGGTTGGTGAGTGGGGTATTCCCATTATGTGTTTAATTCCCCATCTCAGTAGAAAAGCTCTCACCTTTTGACTAATACTTGTAGGGCATGCTTGTATAATAGACCGTGCTTCATTTTCGGTTAATCCAAATTGTCTTTTTAACCCTTTAGCATTTTGATGGAAGTTGTCATGACTTTGTCTGGCTTGCTGAAATTTGTCAATTGGAGGTAAATGTCGCACTGCACTGACCAGGTTATCAACAATTTGATTACCCAATCCTAAACCTAAATCCAACTGATGGCTTCGAATATGGATGATACAACAAGACGCAGTTCGTTGACCCAGAGTGGACCTCAGCTGGATAAATATTTTTCCCAACCTTGGGTTGGTTGTTTCCCTAAGGAGGGCATCTTCTAGTCGCGGCACTACCCCAGCCACATACAGGGAGTCTGTTACTACATTTAAGGGGGCTGTTAGCCAGTTGGTTAGTGCCCAGACTACCGCAGTAAGTTCCAATGTTTGAAGGGAGTCTTGTGGCTGCCCCTCCAGTATGTGCTGGCACCATTGTCCTTTATCCTGCCAGACACACACCGCACGGCGAAGCCGCTTTCCAGCGTCTGTATACACTGTGAGACCATCAGCCAGTGGTTCTCGCCTGACTTTTGTTTTTGTCATCCACAGATTTCGTTTTAACACTTGCCACATTTTCCCTTTTGGTTGTTGCGAATGTATACGACCATTATAGCCTATTAATGCTTCTTGGATGGGAGTTGAGTTACGCAACCACCATTCTAGATCGGCACCATTCACTGGAATACTGACATCATCAGGTTCCGTTCCACTAATCTCTACGATTCTTGTTCTGCCCTTCCTGATCAACTCCCCTATTGCCTCCGGTCTTGTTTGAATGCTAGACTTGGGTTGTACTCTTAAAAAGACCCATTCTAAAATCTTAAACATGTCTCCTGATGATTTGTCAGTGGCACAGGTGGGGCGGGGGAGAATTTCCCCCTTTCCTGTTTGCCACTGACAAATAACTGCATACGGCGATTCAACAGAATTACAAATTAACAGAGAAATAGGCAACTCCAAGAGCAGTTGCACACCCATTTAATGTCTCCTAGTAAAGTCTGTACGTCTGTCAATGTCCTCAATTGAGTCGTTAAGTCTGTCTTTTGCGGGCGAATTTTCGCGTCTGAAATAGACCATCATCAAGACGTTGCAGCACTGTTCGTAACACTTTATCTGTATTCTTGTGTGATTGATCCTGGCAGTCGTCAACAGGTGGTGATGAAGGATCAGATGAGTCAGTGGAGGGGGGCAGAGGAGGAGCCGAAGGCATAGGTTTCTCCTCCTGGCTGCGATGGCGACTGCGGCCACACCCCCTCTCGGGTCTCCTGAGGCGCCACTTCCGCCTTTTTCACGCTTTGCATCTCGGGAACGGCGACTTCCGCCCTTTGTGTCGCCGGAGCAGGATCAGCGCCCGCGCGGACCTCGGCAACAGTTTTACACTTAATTCCAGTCATCCCTTTCACCGCCGGCTGCCCGAAAAACTGTGCCCACGCACCAGGTTTCGTTTCCGTGCTCTTATATCCTGCTCTAGTCGGATCTGGACCCAGCATTTGAGCGGCGGCACAGGCTACTTCTCTCTCCGCTTTCATGGCCTTTAAGGTCTCTAATACCGTGCGCCACAACTCGCGAACAGCCTTTATCTCCTTCTCCTCTTTCTTGTTCCCGGTTATTGTTTTTTCCCACATTGTATCACCGAAAGATCGCCATTCCGTAGGGGAAAACAACATATGCGTGTCTTTAAAATGCCCCCATCGTTGTCCCAACTTAATCAGCTTAATCAGCTGTTTAGCCGCTGTCTTGATCCCTCTCTTAGACAGGATACTTGCGAGCAGCGTTGCTGTTGCTTCAACTTCCATGATAGCAACTTCACTTTTTAAACCTGGAAGGCGAGAGGCCACCTCAAACCGTGTCTGCCGTAGTCTATGCTCCCGAGCAGCACTCCTTCCAGCCATGTTTCCCACTCCCCTCCTCTCGCTGCTTACCGCAGTCTCGGAGAACTCAGTCGTGCTGAAGGGTTACAGTTGACATCCTCTGCTACCAGATGTCGGAGTGGGATCGGACCCGGAGTAACGATGCCGTCTCAATGTGAGTATGATCGTTCTCATTTATTGCGTATTTTAGCAGAGTATATATAGGCTCGCAGCAAAGCATGCATAGTCATGAATGCTATGATTGGTCCAGCTCCCCTGTTCACGTACAACGCCCCCCAATCCGATTGGCTAAGACCCTCTGTTCATGCGCCTCTGTTTAACTTTTCTCCCAGGTCTGGTGATGTCACCTTTCGTGTTTACTTAGATCTTTCTCCCTCACTCTGGGTGCTTAGTTTAAACCCTGGGTTGCTCACCAGAACCAAACCATACCCTTTTTCATTTAGGAATATCTCCACATATTTGGTTTACATGGCAAGGTATTGGTAGCGGGAAGGCTACAGGGGTGGCTTCTGTGAGAAGATGCCAGAAGCTTTCCCCATGTCCAACAGAGCCAGTGCCATCTGGCTCCAAGATGGACCTGCTGCTGGCCAAAGCTGAGCCAATCAGTGATGGTATTAGCGCCTCTGTGATAAAACAATTAAGAAGGGGAAAAACCTGCTGCAGAAAAGCAGCCGGAAGAGAGGAGTCAGAATACATGAGAGAAACAACTATGCAGACGCATCAAGGTTGGTGAAGAAGGAGGGGGAGGAGGTGCTCCAGGTGCTGGAGCAGAGATTCTCTTGAAGCCTGTGGTGAAGACCATGGTGAGGTAGGCTGTCCCCCTGCAGCCTATGGAGGTCCACTATGGAGCAGATATTCCCCTGCAGCCCATGGAAGACACCACACTGGAGCAGGTGTATGCACCCAAAGGAGGCTGTGACCCATGCTGGAGCAGGCTCCAGGCAGAACCAGCGACCCCATGGGGGACCCATGCTGGAGCAGTCTGTTCCTGAAGGACTGCACCCCGTGGAAAGGACCCATGCTGGAGCAGTTCATGAAGAACTGCAGCCCGTGGAAAGGACTCTCTACTGTGGGACGGACCACATGCTGGAACAGGGGAAGAGTGTAAGGAGGAAGGAGCAGCAGAGACAACACATAATGAACTGATTGCAACCCCCATTCCCTGTTCCCCTGTGCCACTTGGCAGGAGAAGGTAGAGAAATTGGGAGTGATGTTGAGCCCAGGAAGAAGGGAGAGGTGGGGGGAAGGTGTTTTAAGATTTGTTCTTATTTCTCATTATCCTACTCTATTTTGATTGGTAATAAACTAATTTCCCCAAGTCAAATCTGTTTTGCCTGTGATGGTAATTGGTGAGTGATCTCACTGTCCTTATCTCAACCCACAACTCTTTTGTTATATTTTCTCTCCCACGTCCAGTTGAGGAGGGGAAGTAATAGAGCAGCTTAATGGGAACCTGGCAGCCAGCCAAGGTCAACCTACCACACCACAGCAGGATGGTTTTGTAGCTATGTTCGTACCTTCATTAAGCAACTCAGACTGAGCAGGTAAGGTGTGTGTATACATGGATATATCCAGATATACATTATATATCAAGCGAGAAAGGCAGGCAGAAGATGAAGCCATAAGAGAACATAAGGTTCCAAGGGTGAAAAACCTGCAACAAGGGTGTGATTTGTTGGTTTTCCCAAGATGAGATGAATTCATAGAATCATAGTATTGTTTAGGTTGGAAAAGACCCTTAAGATCGTTGAGTCCAACCATTAACCTAACACTGCCAAAACCACCACTAAACGATGTCCCTCAACACTACATCTACACATCTTTTAAGTACCTCCAGGGATGGTGATTCAACCACTTCCTTGGGCAGCCTGTTCCAATGCTTCTTAACCCTTTCGGTGAAGAAATTTTTCCTAATACCCAGTCTAAACCTCCCCTGGCGCAATTTGAGGCTATTTCCTCTTGTCCTATCCCTTGTTACTTGGGAGAAGAGAATGACACCTACCTGTCTACAACCTCCTTTCAGATAGTTGAAGAGAGTGATAAGGTCTCCCTCCCCTCAGCCTCCTTTTCTTCAGGCTAAACAACCCCAGTTCCCTCATAAGACTTGTTCTCTAGACCATTCACCAGCTTTTTTGCCCTTCTTTGGATGCACACCAGCACTGATAGAGAGAACTAACACTTAAGGGCTAATAGCAGGAGGGAACATGCTTAACGCAAAACATATATCTATAACCTTATAGCCATTGCGTTGCTTAACCCATATCTATAATTATAACCTCGGCCATCGTGTAAGACGTTTAATCAGGAACTAGCAGAGGGGAGTTGCAGAGAAGAACAGAACAGTCATGGCCGGCCTTGCAAAAGAAACCGGCTGGAACTGACCTTGCGGTTGTGGAGTCTGATAAAAGAGAGACTGAGCCTACGCAGGAATAAAGAGTCACTTGTGGTGATGAAGAAGAGAGGGTTTGCCTTCATCCTCTCGACCCTCAACGACCACCACCAGAAGAAACTACGCATGCTCGGTGGGGAGGAGATCACGGAAATGGCTCATTTGCATACAAAGCGAGATAGATAGTTAATATGTATAGGCGTATTGAGAAACCTTATGAATATGTAACACTTTGCTGCATAAATACGATACGAGCTGCTGTGTTAGGTGTGCACGAATTTGGTGGGATGACCCCCCGTGCTGCCCAGCGCTGAATAAAACCATACCTACTTTACAACCTCGCGGTTGTGGAGTCTGATTTCCGCACGTCAGTTTTGGCGAGCCAGGCAGGAGGTTCTCTGCTCAGCTGCAGGATCGACTGTGGAGCGGACGCCCCTAGGCGCGCCCCGAGTACTTTCCTCGGAGGAGCCTCCACTCCCAGCCGCTCACCGTGGGAGTAGACAACAACCTCCTGAAGCTGCGGGCAAACGGTATGTTTAATGAGGGGGCCAGTAAGTCGTAGGGGATGCCCACGCGTGGCCGGGGCTGCTGGTAAAGCGCGCAGAGACGTCTGGCGTATAGCACAGTCCCCATATGGGAAGAGGGTACCCTGTATTGTAGTAAGGGGATTCGCTGACCGATAGAGCGGCCGCTAGCGATCTTGGGAGTAGATTGAGTGAATCCGAGGTTATCGCTGCATCCCGGCATCGGGAGCCAGGACGGATCTGCTAATGACCGTCTGAGAAGCAGGAGAAGGGTAAGTGAGCCTCTCACAATTGTGATATGTCAACTAAGTAATATTTGCAGCTGCTGGAGGGATACTAACTGGAGTGATAATTTCATGTCTCATTTGTAAATGCCCGGGTATTTTGTGTTAAAAGCACTTGTGTGTGTGTGTGTGTGTGTGTGTGTGTGTGTTTAAGACGCAGCGTTGTTGTAAAGTGAGGGGGAGTCCTGAGTTGCGGTTTCGTGACTCTCCGAGGAACTCAGAGACGGACAAAACATCTGACATTCTGTAAAAGTTTTTTCTGATATATGTAAGTTAGGCTGCTGTGGTGTTTAGTCGCTCTCCTATCAGGGGTTTGGCTAATCATCAAAGTGGCAGAACAGAGGAAGTCACTCCTTCGGTGGTTTGGGCTCGAACCTTGGGAATATTTAAACGAAGGAGGAGATTGGATAAGGAGGGGGGAGAGTCAGTTTTATTAAAAGGAGTGTATGTAACACCGGGTGGACAAATAGTAGCCCTAGACTGGGAACAACCTGTCCCAGATACCCTTTTAAACCCCCATATTGGCAGACAGGTGGGGGTGATCCCTTGTTTTACATGTGGATTAACTTCGACTAACGGGCTGGGCAGGAACTGGCACTCGGCCTGGGTTTTGTTGAAGTGTAAGTCTTGTGGGAAAAAAGTGGTATTGTTTATCTAAGAGGCGAAAGGCGGAATGTTTTAAGTGTCTTTCCCAAGTCCCTCATTTTTATGACTGGGAAAAGGCTCAACAGGAAGCCGAGATAGTAAAATTTGTATGTGGAAAGGAGAATCTAATCCCAGAGATCTGGAACGTGTGGGAGGAGGACTGGGAAAGAGTTAGAACAGTTTGCAAGAAGAGGTTTGCGTGGAAGTTGAAGCGCAGCAGAAATAGAAAATAGTTGGAAAAAATTAATTAAAGAAACTTAAAGATGGGTAACACTCAAGGGGGTATCCTCAAGAAAAGTCCTTTAGGTTGTGTGCTTGCTCATTGGAAAGAAATTGTGGGAAATGGAGGTACAGAAAGTAAGAAAATTCTTGTTAAGTATTGTAATCAGTGGTGGCCGTTATATAAGTTGGAAGATGGAGCCAAGTGGCCATTGACTGGATCACTAGATTATAATACTATGTTGCAGTTAATGTTATTTTTAAGAAGAGAAGGGAAATGGGATGAGGTATCATATGCAGATATGTTCTTTACCCTCCGAAACCATCCGGAGTGGCAGAGGGATTGTGGAATAGTGCCACCGCAGGACCCTATGGTACTCGCCCTCGAGCGAGAGAATAAAGGATTAAAAGGAAAACTGAGGCGGTGCTGCTCAGCATGTAGTATTGGACAAAGATGCACTAAGATCAGTTAAAAATTATCAAGTATCAGAACAGGATTTAACTGATCTGTTTAAGTCTCCCCCTCGGTCACAGGAACGAGATGTGGACTCGGATAGAACTCCTACTCCTCCGCACAGCCCCGTAGCCTCCCGGACTAGGGGGAAACATGATTTTGCAGGCACCGCTTCGAGAGGCAGTGGGACCAGAGGGAGGGACAATGTTGATTAAGGTACCTTTTACCACTACTGATTTGGAGGCGTGGAAAAAGGTTGCGAAGGATTATAGGAATGATCCTGTGGGCGTAACCAAACATTTTCAGTTTATCATAAAGCAACATAACCCTGATTGGAATGATATGCAGCTATTATTGGAATATATGACAGAAACGGAAAAACAACAGATTTTAAAGGTTGCTGGGGATTTAGCTGAAGATCATTATAAGATCACGGGAAGGGACGTTAAAGAATATTTCCCCCTACAGGATCCAAAGTGGGATCCAAATAAATCAGCACATATGGAAAGATTGCAAGCATATCAAGGATGGATTTCAAAAGGAATGGAGAGAGCCATTCCTAAGACCATCAATTGGTCAGCATTATATGCAATTAAACAAGGTCCCTCCGAGTCACCATCTGAGTTCCTGGACCGACTGAGAGATGTAATACGCCGCAACACACCGCTGGATCCTGGGTCTGAGGTAGGAGTACAGCAACTAGTCTCCCTATTTTTAGGACAGTCTACAGGAGATATTAGACGGAAACTCCAAAAGTTGCGTCCCACAGAAAGTAGAAGTCTGGAAGTGTTACTGGATGAGGCGTGGAGAGTGTTCAGTAATAGAGAGGATGATTGTAAACGAGGGCAAAGAAGGGTGGTGGCGGTCATCAGGAAGGGAGAAAACCCAGACAAGGACTGCCTCGATCAGGCAAGGATCAATGTGCGTGGTGAGAAAGATCTGGACACTGGAAAAACAATTGTCCGGAAAGGTGGAAAAATAAGGAAAAGGCATGGAACAACCAAAAGGGAAGAGTGTTGGCTCACATGAAGGTAGACTGATGGGGACCAGAGGAATCTACCCTAGTAGATCCACTGGTTATAATGAAGCTAGGGGAGGAACAAAAGAAAGTAGAATTTTTGGATGATACAGGGGCTACATATTCGGTTTTAAATCAAGTTTTGATGCCCCTGGGAAATGAATATATCATGGTAAAAGGGGCAACTGGCCAAAGTGAAAAGGCATATTTTTGCGAACCTCTGAGATATAAACTGGGAAAACAATGGGGCATTCACAGGTTCCTGTACATGCCCAACTCCCCAAAGGCACTTTTGGGGAGAGATATATTGGAACAATTGGGTGCAATAATTAAATTTGAAAAAGGAGAGATTACTCTGGAGGTAAATGACCGGCAGTATATTCAGATAATGAGCTTATCCCTAGCTAGTGTCCCCGTGGGAGGAAAAATCAGCGAAGAAATCATGAACGAGGTATATCCCGGGGTATGGGCCACAGATATACCAGGAAGAGCAAAAAACTGCTACACCTGTTGAGGTCAAACTTAAAGAGGGACGACAACCGGTAAGAGTCAAACAATATCCCTTAAGGAAGGAGGATAGGGAGGGAATTCGACCAATAATAGAAAAATTTTTACAACTGGGGTTGCTAAGAGAATGCAAATCTGATTTTAACACTCCCATATTACCTATCCGTAAACCTGACGGGTCATACCGGATAGTCCAGAACCTACGAGCTATAAATAAAATAACTGAAGACCTCTACCCGGTAGTGGCGAATCCATACACCCTACTGACTGCATTGACACCTGAACTAGCCTGGTTTACAGTTTTAGATCTGAAGGATGCCTTCTTTTGCCTCCCTCTCCTTAAAGCCAGCCAGAAAATATTTGCATTTGAATGGGAAAATCCTAAAAGTGGACGTAAGACTCAGCTCACCTGGACGGTGTTGCCCCAAGGGTTCAAAAACAGCCCCACCATATTTGGTAACCAACTCGCAAAAGATTTAGAGTCTTGGGAAGCCCCGCCCGAGGAAGGGAAACTGTTACAATATGTAGATGATCTCTGGACAGGCTGGACAGATGGGCTGAGGCCAATGGTATGAGGTTCAACAAGGCCAAGTGTCGGGTCCTGCACTTGGGTCACAACAACCCCATGCAGTGCTACAGACTGGGGGCGGAGTGGCTCGAAAGCTGCCTGGCAGAGAAGGATCTGGGGGTGTTGGTGGACAGCCGGCTGAGTATGAGCCAGCAGTGTGCCCAGGCAGCCAAGAGGGCCAACAACATCCTGGCCTGCATCAGGAATAGTGTAGTGAGCCGGAGTAGGGAAGTAATCATCCCCCTGTACTCGGCACTGGTGAGGCCTCACCTCGAGTACTGTGTTCAGTTTTGGGCCCCTCACTACAAGAAGGACATTGAGGTGCTGGAGCGTGTCCAGAGAAGGGCTACCAGGCTGGTGAGGGGTCTGGAGGACAAGCCTTATGAGGAACGACTGAGGGAGCTGGGGTTGTTTAGCCTGGAGAAGAGGAGACTGAGGGGTGACCTTATCACCCTCTACAACTACCTGAAGGGAGGTTTTAGAGAGATGGGGGCTGACCTCTTCTCCTACGTGGCAAGTGATAGGACAAGAGGAAACGGGTTCAAGTTATGTCAGGGCAGGTTTAGATTGGATATTAGGAAGCATTTTTTCACTCAAAGGGTTATTAAACATTGGAATGGGCTGCCCAGAGAGGTAGTGTATTCACCATCCCTGGAGGTGTTTAAGAAAAGGGCAGATGAGGTGCTTAGGGACATGGTTTAGAAGTGGGTGTTTTTAAATCAGGGTAGGTTAACGGTTGGACTTGATGATCTTAATGGTCCCTTCCAACCTCACTTATTCTATGATTCTATGATTCTATGATTCTTGATTGCCACCAAGACAGAGGATGCTTGTATAACCTGGACAGTGAGTCTGCTGAATTTTTTAGGACTCCAAGGATATCAGGTATCTAAGAAGAAGGCCCAAGTGGCGCAGTGTAAGGTGATATATTTGGGCTATGAGATCAGTGCCGGACAAAGGACTTTGGGACAGGCCCTAAGAGAGACAATATGCCAAACTCCCAAGACCGCAGACAGTGAAGGAACTACGAACTTTTCTAGGAATGACTGGGTGGTGTCGGCTGTGGATTTATAATTATGGGTTGCTTGTCAAACCCCTGTATACCCTAATGACTACTGAACAGAAACCCCTTAAATGGACTAAAGAGACCGTACAGGCCTTCGAGTCGTTAAAAAAGGCCTTGATGTCAGCTCCAGCCTTGGGACTCCCAGACGTGAGTAAACCGTTTATCCTTTTCTCTCACGAAAAACAGGGAATTGCCTTAGGGATATTGGCACAAGATTGAGGCCCGTATCAGCAAGCAGTTGCATATTTCTCGAAGCAATTGGATACAACTGCGAAAGGCTGGCCTGGACGCTTGCGGGCAGTTGCGGCTGTAGTATTAAACATCCAGGAAGCCCGAAAGTTCACCCTGGGCCAGAAAATGACTGTGTTAGTGTCCCATACAGTATCCTCAGTACTGGAAGCGAAAGGAGGACAGTGGCTGTCCCCATAAAGATTCTTGAGATATCAGGCCATACTGGTGGAACAAGATGATGTGGAAATTGTAATCACTAACATTGTCAATCCAGCTTCTTTCCTCAGTGGGAACACAGGAGAACCAGTGCATCATGATTGTCTGGAAACCATTGAAGCAACATATTCGAGCCGTCTGGACCTGAGAGATAGTCCTATGGAGAACACAGAGAATTGGTTCACGGATGGAAGCAGCTATGTCCTAAATGGTAAAAGGTATGCTGGGTATGCCGTCACCACCAGTCAAGAAATAATAGAGTCAGGACCTTTGCCCATGAATACTTCTGCTCAGAAGGCAGAAATAATTGCTTTGACCCGCACCTTGGAATTGGCCCAAGGCAAAGCTGTGAATATCTATACAGACTCGAAATATGCCTTTGGGGTTGTACATGCACATGGAGCTATCTGGAAAGAGAGAGGACTATTGAATTCACAGGGCAAAAACATCAAGCATGCAGAGGAGATCTTGAAACTGCTGGAGGCAGTCCAACGCCCCGAGAAAGTGGCAATCATGCACATTAAGGCTCACCAGAAAGTAAACTCGGAGTTGGAAAGAGGAAATGAGCTGGCGGACAGAGAGGCAAAACAGGTAGCCAAAACAAAGGTAAAAACAGAAGGGGCTTTGGTCCCTGATGGACGAATTTCCCTAGAAGATAAACCAGAATATACTAAAGAGGATCAGAAACTTATCATAGACTTAGAAGGGTCATACAACAAAGAGGGGTGGGCTCTCACCCCACAAGGGAAACTAATCGTTCCCTCCCATCTAACATGGTCTCTAGAAAGAGAAGAACACAGAAAGAGGCATTGGGGAGCAGAGACCTTATATAAACACCTAATTAGAGAAATCATAGCTAGAAACTTATACACCACTGTGAGACAAGTGACTCAGCAGTGTGAGCTATGCCTCCAGACTAATCCTAAGAACACCCCCAAACCAGAAATAGGCCAAATTGGGAGAGGCAACGGGCCTGGGCAACAGTGGCAAATTGACTTCACAGAACTCCCAAGAAAAGGGGGGTATCGATACTTATTGGTATTAACTGATACCTTTTCAGGTTGGCCAGAGGCATTCCCTACCAGGACGGCCAAAGCTCAGGAGGTAACCAGAATATTAATACAAGAGATAATACCACGCTTTGGGGTTCCGGCAACCATATCATCTGATAGAGGGCCACATTTCATCTCGAAAGTAGTACAACAAATTAGCCGCTATTTGGAAATAGATTGGCAGCTTCACACCCCATATCGCCCTCAGTCGAGTGGTCAAGTAGAAAAAAATGAACCACCTAATCAAACAGCAAATTGTAAAATTGGGACAGGAAACTAACTTGGCCTGGCCTCAGTCTCTTCCCTTGGCTCTTTTGCGCATACGAACTAGGCCAAGAGCAAAGGAAGGACTGAGCCCTTTTGCCATAGTGTTATATGTTTTAAACTCACGAATGATAAAACAAATGAGGCAATTGATATATGCTCAACAACTCCGACAACAAGTCGAAGCAGGCAAAAATCTTATAAAGAACCTAGAAAGGAATGGAATAATATAAAGGGCACTAACATAAAGTAAATGAATTTACTTACTTTTTAGAAAAGGGGGGATTGATAGAGAGAACTAACACTTAAGGGCTAATAGCAGGAGGGAACATGCTTAACGCAAAACATATATCTATAACCTCGTAGCCATTGCATTGCTTAACCCATATCTATAATTATAACCTTGGCCATCGTGTAAGACGTTTAATCAGGAAATAGCAGAGGGGAGTTGCAGAGAAGAACAGAACAGTCATGGCCGACCTTGCTAAAGAAACCTGCTGGAACTGACCTTGCGGTTGTGGAGTCTAATAAAAGAGAGACTGAGCCTACGCAGGAATAAAGAGTCACTTGCGGTGATGAAGAAGAGAGGGTTTGCCTTCATCCTCTCGACCCTCAACGACCACCACCAGAAGAAACCGCGCATGCTCGGTGGGGAGGAGATCACGGAAATGGCTCATTTGCATACGAAGCGGGATAGATAGTTAATATGTATAGGCGTATTGCGAAACCTTATGAATATGTAACACTGCTGCATAAATATGATACAAGCTGCTGTGTTAGGTGTGCACGAATTTGGTGGGATGACCCCCCGTGCTGCCCAGCGCTGAATAAAAACATACCTACTTTACAACCTTGCGGTTGTGGAGTCTGATTTCCGCACGTCAGCACCTCAATGTCTTTCTTGTAGGGAGGGGCCCAAAACTGAACACAGTATTCAAAGTGTGGCCTCACCAGTGCCGAGTACAGCAGGACAATCATTTCCCGAGTCCTGCTGGCCACACTATTTCTGATACCAGCTATTGGCCTTCTTGGCTACCCGGGCACGCTGCTGGGTCATATTCAGCTGGCCGTTGACCAAATTCTTTTCCAGTTAGGCTGGCCTGGCTCTGTGCAGAGGAGTCATGCAGGCCTGAATTCTCCCCTCTGTCTTTATCAATGCTCACCTATGTAGCCATTAAGATATGTTACTGATCACTTCTCTTTTTTTTTTTTTTTAAATTTCCTTTTTGGTTTACTTCATATGCCGCACTTCTGAGCTTTCATTCCAGACACCTTTTCTCCAGGTTCTCTGCTCCTGTGCTCTCACTTTTTCAGTAATTTCAGTTTCTCAATCTGTTTTTGAAAGTCAGCCTTCCTGCCTCCTTTTTTCCCTTTCTTCTATTTCCTTTGCATTTCTTCTTTTTGTTTTCCTCCCATTCTCTTCCTTAATACTCCACCTAGGTCTATTTTTCTCTTTCTTCCTGATTGTGACTGGAGTTGAACTTTTCACTCTCTCAGCCTTTTCTGTGCTTCCCCACCAGCGTCTATATAATTTCCAGTCAAATTTTCCCTTCTCTGCCTCCTGGACATGCAAGACAGAGTTATTCACTTCTAGAAACAGAAAACAAGCATCAAGTCTACTGAAAAGACCCTGAGCAAGGCAAGACAAATTATAGTTGTTTCCAGCTTTCCAGCATCAACCAAGACTGGAGTAACAGTCTCATACAGAACTGAGAATGTAGTCTGGGACTCCTCGCATGATGCCACCATACTGCAAGCAGTGGTAGCAGAGAATAACTTTCCCTTGGAAGAGAAGTGGTGGCTGAAGCTTTACTGAGAAATTAAGTTCCTTGTTACCTGTTTAGATGAGAAGGAAAAAAGGCTTTTCCTCATCCTTTAGGAAGATGATCAGCTGGAATCTCTTTTTTAATATTTTCTCATACAGAATGTACCAGGGTAGCCTGGGATTACTCCTCTTGACTTAATGACTCAGCAGGATTTGCTGATCTTGAATGCCAATGACACTTATCTGGTAGTCCACACTTACAGTGCTGCTGTTTGAGATAATTTTTGGATTCAGGCAACCACCACCATGTCTTGCATCAAATTTTCCATGTGTTTTTACAAGCAAGACTAATTTTGGGGGGGTGGGGGGGTGGGGGGTGTGTGTTAAGCTCTGATTCTGATGTCATGTGTGGAGATACTATTGTCCCATAGTATTGCACCAGTAACACCGATGTTGTTGCCTGCACTGGCTGGGAGTCATAGCCAGATCACTTCTCCTTTCTATAAATAGGAGTCTCCCAGTCATTACAAATTTCTGTGCTCTTTTCCTTCCATCTGTTCTGGTTTCCATTCCTGCCATGTATTCCTGTACATTTCAAGTTTCATGCAACCATGATGAAGTCTGCTCTTGATCTCAAATCGGTCTCCTCCTATCTTAATTCAGCCCATTTATGCTTAGCCATGGAGTCTATACATGGTGCAGTGTTTCAGGCATGCTAAAACACTCATAAGAAAGGGAAGTATGGCAGGGAGAGTGAGGCAGTACAGTGAAAAGTGATGGAAGGGGAGTGGTGTTCTATTTCTGTCGCTTATAAATAATTCTTAGATAAAATGTTCTTGGTGGAATCATATCCCCACTGAATTCAATTGGAGTTTAGTGACTGACTTCAAAGATGTAGCATCTTACTCTTCATTCACTCTATCTTTAACCCAATAATTCTGAAATTAAATCTGCATTAAATTATAATCATATAACATATATTTTTCGTGTCTCCTTGGTTCATTCCAGAGGAAAAAAGATATTGTACTTGTCTAAGTATAGAGATGTGATGCTATTGAGACCAAGGTTAAAGAGAATGACTGTACTGTTCTTTGTTAAGAGTCAATGTTCATTTCTGCTTACAGACACTTCTGTTTCCACCTTGCCATTACATAATGACACTTTCTTGTGGGATTGTCAGAAGATATCATAAGCCTATCCTAGGAGTAGCACAAGGAAGTAATTTTGCCCTGGTGTTTCTTTTTTTTTTGTTAATGGAAAATAAGACATTTCTGGAGATAACAGCTTTCTGCTTCCCTGGTGCCTGGTGAGACATTTTACTTCACATTATTTTTGCAAGTTCCACTGGATTTATTTTGAAAGGATGCAATTTCTCTGGGAAAGGTGGTTGTGCCTTCACGCTTAGATCATGGCCATGCCTCTTAATTGCTTCAGTAGCCAATGGTTTCCCTTCAAAGGGAGATCCCCACCTCCTTCCCAGATGCAAGGGTACTGATTTGAAGAATCCATTACGGTTTTGATGCTTATACTGTAGAATTAGCTGAACTTTCCCATCATGTCTGCAAGCAAGATATCACATGGTGGGGGTGGGACGAGGAAGGAATTTGTATGAACAAAAGCATATCTGAACTTGTTGCCCAGAGAGCAGGCTGCATGGGATACATGAGATATATGAGACAGCAGATGCAAGGAAGGTTGAAAGAGCAACATCCAGCAGGAGTGCAAGGGGCCTCAGTCAAGGAGGTGAAAGCACTGGTAGGTGGGATGTCTCCTTTATATCAATCATGAAGGGTTGTCTTGGTGTAAGAAATGCTAGGGATGCTCCTCTAACACTGAAATAATATTTAACTTTCCAAAGCAGTTAGGTGACTGCTGGTTGTATTTTTCTTTTATTTCTTCTCTGTGCATTTATACACAGATGATCACATATGCTCTTTCTGTCATGTTTGGGTTGCTAACTCAGTAGATGTTGCCTGTCTAATAATGATTAGTCCCAGTTCTTCAATACACCATTAAATCTGTATGACAACTGATCATGTTCCTTTTCCTAAGACAAAGTAAGGTCTGCAAGAATTAGCTTGAAACAATTTGAAATTCTTGAAATTCTTTCAGGAATTGTTCATTTTTTTATTTAAAGCAAGTAGAACATTTATAGCTTTTTGGTACTAATACTTTCATGTAGATGTGCTCATAGTTGGCTCTGTAAATATAAACATTCTTGGTGGTAGACGCCCTTAAGGCCCGTAGCAGTCTTAGGAAAATAGTAGTGCTTTCTGCATATAAGGATCTACTGTATATGCATTTCTTTGAAGGGCAGGAATGTATGCCTCAGTGTTTATAAGATTAATTAAATTCTGGGAAGGAAATTTTCCTGTTGATTTCAGCTAGCCCTGCAGCTAACTATAATGTGCATTTGTATTACCACTGCAGTTGTTCCAATCAGAAAGATGTTACTGGTGTAATATTTGAAAACACAAGGCTAAACTTCCTGCTTGCATAACTTTTATCACTTAATACAGTTATTGCAGCAGCTAATCTTGTTGTCAGACAGTGTAATTCCTATTTAATTTTTATCTTTCTGTCATCTTTTTTCCCTTAAAAGCCAAGGGAAATAATAAATAACGTGAAAAATCACCTGAAGAAGGCAATCTTTGACCTCAGTAATACAGATCAGTATTGCAGTCGTTTCAATCACTTAAGTAGAAACAGATGAAAATGTAATGAAAAGATTAAAAAATTAGGCACAGAAAGAAACACAGAAAAGTCCAATAAGAGCGTAAAGAAGCATTTTTGAAGAAAGCAAAGTCTTTTCTCAATGCCCGTCATAATGTATGTATTTGCTGACTATTATTATCATTATGTTTCCTTCCCCTTTAGGACATTGTCAACTTCAATTGTCAGAAGCTGGTTGCTACAATGCCTCTTTTTGCTAATGCAGACCCAAATTTTGTGACTGCCATGCTAAGCAAACTGCGATTTGAGGTGTTCCAACCTGGCGATTATATTATCCGAGAAGGGGCTGTGGGTAAAAAGATGTATTTCATTCAGCACGGTGTTGCTGGTGTCATCACCAAATCCAACAAGGAGCTGAAGCTGACAGATGGCTCTTACTTTGGGGGTGAGTAGGAAAAAATTAATTATAACACTGGAATGAATGCACTAGAATAAAACATGTTCAGATATCAGACACATAGAGACATCAGAATGTCTACCGTCTTGCCTAGACAATTCCAATTGCAGTGAAGAGTGCACAAAAAATTTCTGAATAAGACATTCAGAGTCTGGTTACTGTTGCAAGGATAGCTATTGAAGATACAGAATGACCTTCCTGAATTTTCAAGTTATTTTGAATTGAGCACTGTTATTTAACAGAGAGTATTTCAATAAAAATATAATAATTTGCATAGTAATTTTATAGCTATTTAAAGGTAAAATAAGCAGGATTCCTCTTCTTTAAAAAGGGTACAAATTTTGAGTCATAAATATAAAGTATTATAAAAGGTAAAAATCACTGTAAGAATTGCAAAATTAGACAGTGGATAAAAGACCATTATTTATATGGGATATTTTGGTATTCTTCAAGAATATTTCAGGCTATTATTAGTGCTTTTTTACTGAATTTTAGACACAGCAATGTTTATCCTTCCAGTATATACTATGAGAAACTGGACTCCCTATTTGACTAGATAGCTCTCGAAGAGATGTATATTAATAAAAAACAGACACGTATTCTAATCCAAATTAAATTCATCTGGCAATCTTAATGAAAAATAGGTTTTTATTTAGATGAAGGCATCTAAATTTTTATATTTGGATTAAACCAATTTTTTTTTTAACATATAATTATTGACCAGTATGAAAATGTTGTTTCTTTGTGACTGTAAATTGTCTTTGTGCAATAGAATAGGTGTCTGCTTCTGTGAGTAGCAGCAAGATTGGTTTCCAGAAGCTGATTGAAACATTTGTGGGTACCACTGCTGCCCATGACAGTTACAGTTAGTTGGTTATTGTATTAATTTTCTGTTGAATCCCATGAATTATTCCAGAACTGAATCAAAAGCCTTTCAGCAAATGTTCAATTGAAAGCCTAATCAGTAGCATTTAGCTGGTATACAGAAGTGGGAAGGTTAGAAAACAGAATTGGACTCAGTGTTTGAATTGGGCTATAGAGTTACTTAACTAATCCCATTTTAGCTAAAGCAACTCCTACTGATCTGGCCAGCAGGCTTTGTCAATCTGCAGTAGCCTCTGCAAGGTGATTTGTATCAGTATTTGTAGAAGCACTTCAGTAAAGACATCTTGTGCTTATCCCACGGGCTTAAACTGTAGATGCCGAAGACAGGCGATTAAGGAGAAAGAAAAATTGAGTATGAAGAAACAGAGCAACTTTGTTCTTGGTCTTTTCTATGCTTAGCAGTGCCCTAGTTTATGAAAATTAGTTTGCAAGAGCCTGTGTGCTGAATCTGGCCATAATATTCCTCTGAACCAGCAGAGGATCAGAGGAGATTGCACATGAAAGTATTTTACATAACTGTTAGCCTGTTGTTGCAGTGCAAACAACTACTTAGCTCATCCTGTTCATCCGCTACCCTTCTTAGCAGAAATGCAGACAAAAAATAAGCTATTTGCAATATCCAGACACCACAAGAACCATCCAAACTGCAGCTGGGATGAGACAAGGGGTGCAAAAATGGGGACAAATGCATCCAAACCCTAACAGCTGCTGGGGCAAATGGGAGATAATAGCTGCTGCTTGATGTAACGAGGAGAGGAGAGGAGAGGAGAGGAGAGGAGAGGAGAGGAGAGGAGAGGAGAGGAGAGGAGAGGAGAGGACACGACACGACACGACACGACACGACACGACACGACACGACACGACACGACACGACACGACACGACACAATGAGAAAGAACCTGAGAAAGGAAGTGCCCTGAGATCCAAAGTATTGTGATTCAGATCTGTTTTTACAGAAAACTATACAGCATTGTGAATTCCCAGAAGTGGGTTTTCAGATACTGGAGAAGAAATACCTATTTGACTGCAGCTGAAAAGAGAGGAAACAAGGTGCACATCAGATATTGAATTGAAAAGGTTTGGTTTGTCAAAGCAGAAAAAAATATTCTCATATTCTTTCCACTTTGGAGAAGATGTTCTTTCCCTGAAATGTGTATCAGAATCTGAGTAAAGCTTCCTGACCAAACCAGACACAAGAAATGCTGCACAGTGGAATAACAACAAGCTGGAAGAATAATCCTGTGTTCAAATCCTAAAACCAATAACCTCTTTTTTTGCCTAACGGAGACATGCAAAATCTGAGGCTGAGATACTGTTTAAGAAGCTGCAGCTTATAACTCCAACTGTATAGCTCCTAGTTGTGACCCAATAAATCATTATCAGCATTTGTGCTCTCACAAACAAGGGAAGGACACACAAGTGGGGGTGTGTGCCATACCTAAACAGATCTTTTTTCAATTTTCAAATGTTTTATGAATTGAAAGTTCAGAGTCCCAGCTCAGAGATACTAACTGTTGGATGTCAGGTTATGTCCCAGAGTTTGGGTTTCCCAGGGGCCCTGGCTCTGAGGAGATTCAGGAGTTGTCCCTGGAGATGCAGGCTTGCCTTGAGAACTCATGGAGGGTTTCACTGACATCCCACCTTGGATATGGAAAATATTTATGAAACTTACAATGTTTAAAATGTTTGGGTATTGACAACGTTGTATTAATAGAAAACTTCTGACACCCTGGAGTTGGTGGAGAACTGGAGGTTAGTGTGAAAGCCCTAATTTAACAAGAGCCAAAGCAGTGTCACCAGTATTTTGGAGAGGCTTGAATGGAGACTGTTAGGAGAGTGAGGTTTATTTCAGCAAACCAAAAGTTACAGTAATAAAGAGAGGAAATAGCTGGAGGTTTGAAGACTGAGATGCTGCTGAACATGAAAATTCTCTTGCCTGATCTTTGTTCATAATTAAAAGCAGGCTTCCCTGTTCTGAGTGTTATAAGTCGCACATGAAACATGGTTTATCTTAAACCTTACAATTGCTTAGAAGTTCTCAAAACGAATGTGCCTGGATAACCATCAATGGAACTGATTAATCAGGCTACATTTCACCTCTGCTTTATGTTGATTTTCGAGGGAGGTGCAGAGTGGTGACTCTAGAGAGCCCTCCATAGATCTGGGCTTGATTGCTGTCTGTCTCTTTCCTCATCTGTGCTCACTGGTTTCTCCTTTCTGGAGGGAAGGAGTAAGTACAAGACAGTAGCCACAGAGATACTGTGGTTTTTTTGTTGGAATTGCTGTGTGAAGAACATCCTATCACTTAACCTTCATGTGTGTTCATAAATCTAATTTTCTTGAACTGGAGCATTACTTAGCCCAGCAGCGTGTAGGATACTAATTTTGATCCCATCAAGTTGTTTGTCCTTCAATATCATAATTGAAGGATATTATCATCCTACATATCAACTCCAAGTACAAGTATGAATTTGAGGCCTGCATGGATGAACAAGGAGCTCCTGGACATGATCAAAAGTAAAAAGGAGGCCTATAGGGAGTGGAAACAGGGGTGGGTAGCCTGGGAGGAATACAAAGAAATCGTTCGAGCAGCCAGGGATCAGGTTAGACAAGCTAAAGCCCAGATTGGATTAAATCTGGACAGGGACATCAAGATAAACAAAAAATACTTCTCTAAGTATGTCAGCGAGAAAAGAAAGACTAGGGAAGATGTGGGCCCTCCCCGGAAGGAAATGCAAGAACTGGTTACCAGAGACAGAGCCGAGGTACTCAATGACTATTTTGCCTCAGTCTTCACTGACAAGGACAGCAGCTGCACTGCCCAATCCAGTTGGAGCCCCCAACATAAGAAAGACATGGACCTGCTGGAGCGGGTCCAGAGGAGAGCCACGAGGATGATCAGGGGGCTGGAGCACCTCTCCTATGAGGAGAGGCTGAGAGAGTTGGGGCTGTTCAGCCTGGAGAAGAGAAGGCTCCGGGGAGATCTTATTGCGGCCTTCCAGTACCTAAAGGGGGCCTACAGGAGAGCTGGGGAAGGACTTTTTACTAGGGCATGTAGTGATAGGACGAGGGGAAATGGCTTTAAACTGGAAGAGGGTAGGTTTAGATTAAACATTAGGAAGAAATTTTTTACTTTAAGGGTGGTAAGGCACTGGAACAGGTTGCCCAGAGAAGTTGTTGAGGCCCCATCCCTGGAGGAGTTTAAGGCCAGGCTGGATGGGGCTTTGAGCAACCTGGTCTAGTGGGAGGTGTCCCTGCCCCTGGCAGGGGGGGTGGAACTCAATGATCTTCAAGGTCCCTTCCAACCTAGACCATTCTATCATTCTATGAAAGTAATTTCTGGTACTGTCCTTTTCCCTAAGGCATGTACCCTCCTACCCTCGCCCCTACTTCCCCTTCAACAGAATACACAAAACATAAGGGAGCAAGTGAGAAATACTGACCAGTCTACAGTCTCTCAGATCTGTAGTCAACATACCCAAAATAATGTCCCCCAATTATTTGAAAAACAAAATAGATATATAAATATATTCTGAAAAAAAGTGTGATTTGAGGTTGACTATGTTCTTTCAAACATGTAATGACCACAGAGGAAATATTTTAAAGAGTGCCATAAATTATGTCTTGAGCAGACATGTATCAGTGGAAGGATTGTTTCATAAAGATTCAGGACAATCCATTTTCCTTTTCTTTTTACTGACATTTAAAGAAAACAGTAACTTTTTATTGCCTTAATTTAGAATTCCTATCCTTACATGATGTGCTCGTTTGAGTTTTTATTGAAGGGAAAGGAATTAGGCAATGAATAATACATGATGCTAATTTTCACTATATTGCTCAGTTATATATTCATTTCTACATGAGTGAAATGATGTAAGCTACAGTTACCAGTGGAGAATTCCAGGATATAATCTATAGCTGCTTTCATAGGATTCTTCAGGACCATATCTTGTTATTTTTGAGGAAATACTGAAATAATTTTTCCTAAACATTTATGGATTTTTGTTGTCTTCCTTCACTTTACCCCATTTTCTGAAGTATCTTCTACTTCCCCATTATTAGAAATGGGATTGCTACTACTTTCAGCAAAGCAGTAAATACGTCTTTTTTCTTTACAAATAAAAGAGAATGGAACTTCTCCCACTGAGACTGACAGTTTTCATACAAGGGGAAACAAGATTGCCCTCAATGAAAATTATAACCTTCTCCTTCTAGCTGCTTCTGTAGGATGGGCAGGGAGAATAAAATGTGAATGAAGAATGTCAGGAGAGAGTGGATGGTCAGGAGAAGGTAGACTATGTTAACACATAGGACAAAACCATAGGGGAGGTCAGAAGAGCGTGGAGAGTGAGATGGACGTCAACAGAGAGAGGACTGTGTGGGTAGGAGTCAGGTTGTGAGTGGTGCAAAGAAATATGAGACAGAGGAACTGTGAGTGCAGGGGAACATCGTGGGCATGAGATTGATGGGAAAGGGAAGAAAATGCAAGGGACGAGAATGTGCGAACAAGCCTAAAGCAACCTTCAGAAGCTGGAAAGGGAGCGGGAAGGTGCTTACACCTATCCCTTTTGAACAGCAAGCAGGGAAACCTGACTGCATGTATGTTTGCAGCTAAGTTGAATTGTAAACTTGATTTAAACACACTTGAATTCAGCCTTCCTGGGACAGAGAAGAAGAAGTCGCCGAGGAGACCAGCTCCAGTGCAGGTAAGTCCGCACTGGGGAAGGGAATCGAGGTAGGAAGGGCCGGCAAGGGGCTCTTTTGGGGGCCTTTCGAAGCTGAGAAAAGTGGCTAGCTCATGCCGAACTGGCAGCTCGGGGGTGGGCTGCTGATGTGGCAGGGGCAGAGCCAGCACCACACGCAGCAGTTCTAAACGGGTGGTCCCAGAGTGCAGCAGTAGGCTGCTGTGTGTCCAGCACGCAGGCAGTGTGTGGGTGTCACCACGGCGAGAGCAGGTGAACAGGGTGCAGCATTTTGTGCGGTAGGTCGCTGAAAGCCTCTCGACCCGGCCAAGAAAGCCATGGTAACAATTTGGCAGAAGGCCATGGCATCCCTGAGCTCCACACCAAGCAGCTCTGATGTGGCCACCCAGACAGAGCTTGTATGGGAACATGCTGCCACCCAGGCGTCAGGCTGCAGGGTGTGTCCTGCTCTTATGCCGGTGTTGAATGGTAGCGGTGAGCAGGCCTGTGGGAGGTGTGCCCAGGTAGAGGAACTCCTTCACCTAGTGATGGAGCTCCGGGAGGAGGTGAGTCAATTGAGAAGTAAAAGAGAGTGTGAGCAAGAGAGAGATCACTGGAACTGCACCCTGCCCTCCCTGAAAGAAACATGTCAAGGAAGACAGTTCTGCAAAGGGAACTGGAGGATGACAAAGACGACAGCTCGCTGAACTTGGAGTTGTCACTGAGGCCAAGATGGATTACTCCTCGTATAACAACATGCTCAGTAATGAAAGAAAGAGGGGTCTTTGTAGTAGGGGACTCGATTCTGAAGGGAGTGGAGGGTCCCATATGTAGACCAGACCCAATCCATAGGGAAGTCTGCTGTCTTCCTGGGGCCAGAGTTAAGGACGTCCAGAGGAAACTCCTTACCCTACTTCGGCCTTCTGACTACTACCCATTAATGATTTTTCAGTTAGGCAATGATGAAATCTCAGGAATAAGCCTGAAGGCAATGAAGAAGGACTTCAGGGCCCTGGAATGGCTGGTTAGGGGATCAGGAGCACAAGTAGTGTTTGCTTCTATCCATCCCACCAGTTGCTAGGATTGACGAGGAGATAAACGGGAAATGCCAGCTGATCAATGCCTGGCTCAAAGACTTGTATCGTCGGCAGGACTTTGGGTTCTTTGATCATGGGCTGCTTTTCAGGACACCAGGCCTGCTGGCAACAGATGGTAAAAGCCTGTCTCGCAGGGGGAAAAGGGTTTTAGGGCAGGAGTTGGCGGGGGTCATCCATTGACAGAGATTTAAACTAGATTCGAAGGGGGATGGGGATAGATCCGGGCTTGCTAGCAAAAAGCCTGAAAGCGGCATGCTGGCACTAGATTTGAAAAGGGAAGGGGGCGTAACCGGGCTCCTTAGGAGTAAGTCTGGGGGTGGTGGAATTATGGCTTCCTCCAGTAAAAAGGTGAAGGAACCAATAGCCCAGCTGAAGTGCTTATACACTAATGCACACAGCATGGGCAACAAACAGGAGGAGCTGGAAGCCATTGTACAGCAGGATAACTATGATGTAGTCACCATCACAGAAATGTGGTGGGATGACTCACATAGCTATAGTGCTGCCATGGATGGCTATAGGCTCTTCAGGAAGGATAGGTAAGCAAGGAGAGGCGGTGGGGTGGCCCTGTATGTCAGGGAGTGTTATGAATGTTTTGAACTACATGATGGTGACAATAGGGTTGAGTGTTTATGAGTAAGAATCAGGGGGAGGGCCAACGAGGCAGATATCGTAGTAGGAGTCTGTTATAGACCTCTCAACCAGGATGAAGAGGCAGGTGAAATATTCTACAAACAGCTTGGAGAAGTCTCAAGATTGTGAGCCCTTGTCCTCGTGGGGGACTTCAATTTGCCGGACATCTGCTGGGAATACAATACGACAGGGAGGGAACAGTCTAGAAGGTTCCTGGAATGTCCTGGGGATAACTTCCTGACGCAGCTGGTGAGGGAGCTGACTAGGGAAGGTGCCCTGCTGGACCTGCTGTTTGTAAACAGGGAAGGGCTTGCGGGGGATGTGACGGTGGGAGGCTGTCTTGGGAACAGTGATCATGAAATGATAGAGTTTTCGATTCTGGGAGAAGCAAGGAGGGGGGTCAGCAGAAATGCCACCTTGGACTTCCGGAGGGCGGACTTTGGGCTTTTCAGGAGCCTGGTTGACAAAGTCCCCTGGGAGGCAGTCCTCCAGGGCAAAGGAGCCCAGGAAGCCTGGATGTTTTTCAAGAAGGAAGTCTTAAAGGCACAGGAGCAGGCTGTCCCCATGTGCCGGAAGACAAGCCGTCGGGGGAAAAAGACCAGCCTGGCTGAACAGGGAGCTAGTGTTGCAACATAGGGAAAAAAGGAGAATTTATGGCCTTTGGAAAAAAGGGCAGGCCACTCATGAGGACTACAAAGAGGTAGTGAGGCTATGTAGGGGAAAAATTAGAAGGGCCAAAGCCCAGCTAGAACTAAACCTGGCTTCTGTTGTCAAGGACAACAAAAAAAGTTTCTAAAAATATATTAGCAATAAGAAGAGGACTAAGGATAATCTCTTTCGTCTAGTAGATGGGGCCGGTAACATAGTGACCAAGGATGAGGAAAAGGCTGAGGTCCTTAATGCTGTCTTTGCCTCAGTCTTCAACAGTAGGACCAGTTGTTCCCTGAGTACCCAGATGCCTGAGCTAGAAGATGGGGATGGGGAGCAGAATGAAGCCCCTGTAATCCAAAGGGAAATGGTGAGGGACCTGCTACAGCACCTGGAGGTACACAAATCTATGGGGCCAGATGGGATCTACCCAAGGGTACTGAGGGAGCTGGCGGAAGTGCTCACCAGGCCACTTTGCATCATTTATGAGCAGTCCTGGCTAACCGAGGAAGTCCCAGCCGACTGGAGGTTGGCAAATGTGACACCCATCCACAAGAAGGGCCAGAAGGAGGATCCAGGGAACTACAGGCCTGTCAGTCTGACCTTGGTGCCAGGGAAGGTTGTGGAGCAGATCATCCTCAGTGCAATTACACGGCACATGCAGGACAACCAGGTGATCAGGCCCAGTCAGCATGGGTTCATGAAAGGCAGGTCCTGCTTGACAAACCTGATCTCCTTCTATGATAAGGTGACCCACTTAGTGGATGAGGAAAAAGCTGTGGATGTTATCTACCTGGATTTTAGCAAAGCTTTTGACACTGTTTCCCACAGCATTCTCCTGGGGAAACTGGCTGCTTATGGCTTGGATGGGTGGACTCTTCGCTGGGTAAAAAACTGGCTGGATGGCCGTGCCCAGAGAGTGGTGGTAAATGGAGCTAAATCCAGCTGGTGTCCGGTCACAAGTGGTGTCCCCCAGGGCTCGGTGCTGGGGCTGGCTCTCATTAATATCTTTATCAATGACCTGGATGAGGGAATCGAATGCACCCTCAGTAAGTTCGCAGATGACACTAAACTAGGCGGGCATGTTGATCTGCTTGAGGGTAGGATGGCCCTGCAGAGGGATCTGTCCAGGCTGGATCGATGGGCCAAGGCCAATGGGATGAGTTTCAACAAGGCCAAGTGCCGGGTCCTGCATTTGGGTCACAACAACCCCATGCAGTGCTACAGGCTTGGTGCGGAGTGGCTTGAAAGCTGTTTGGCAGAAAAGGACCTGGGGGTGCTGGTGGACAGCCGGCTGAATATGAGCCAGCAGTGTGCCCAGGTGGCCAAGAAGGCCAACAGCATCCTGGCCTGTATCAGGAATAGTGTGGTGAGCCGGACGAGGGAAGTGATCATCCCCCTGTACTCAGCACTGGTGAGACCCCACCTCGAGTACTGTGTTCAGTTTTGGGCCCCTCACTACAAGAAAGACATTGAGGTGTTGGAGCGTGTCCAGAGAAGGGCAACGAAGCTGCTGAGGGGTCTGGAGGACAAGTCTTATGAGAAGTGGCTGAAGGAACTGGGGTTGTTTAGCCTGGAGAAGAGGAGGCTGAGGGGAGACCTTCTGGCTCTCTACAACTACCTGAAAGGAGGTTGTAGAGAGGTGGGGGCTGACCTCTTCTCCCTAGTGACAAGTGATAGGACGAGAGGAAATGGCCTCAAGTTATGTCAGGGGAGGTTTAGATTGGATATTAGGAAAAATTTTTTGACTGAAAGGGTTATCAAACATTGGAACAGGCTGCCCAGGGAGGTGTTTAAAAAAGGGTAGATGTGGTACTTGGGGACATGGTTTAGAAGTGGTTTTGTCAGGGTAGGTTAATGGTTGGACTTGATGATCTTAAAGGTCCCTTCCAATCTCAACTATTCTGTGATTCTGTGAATCGGGAGGCAGGTGAAAAATGTAAGCAACTGTATTTTGAGGATGTTGTGATGGCTAAATTTATTTTCATTTTGTCATCTGGTCCATGTTTTTGAGTATTTGCAATTTACAATACTGAAAATATAAAGTCTTTGTTAAGTGGAGAATGCAGTGGAGAATGAGACTTCCCCAATTTTTTGTCTGTCTCAGTACATATTTGTGTTTCTCTTCTTTAATACCTCGGTATTTCAAACTCATTTATGCTATAATCCCAGTAGTAAATGGTAAGGAGGAAATTGCCAGGTTTCAGTCCTACTGAACCTTTTCCTCTGAGTAACAGATGATTGTATTAGAAATTACTCAAAGGCTTCTTGTGATAGGAGGAATTACTGAACAGATTGCATATTTATTCCTCGCTAGATACACAAAATTGGTAAAAAGCAAAGATTTAGAAGTCTTTACAGATGAAACACAAGAATGAGTCTTTTGCTTATAGAGAAGCATAGCTTATCATTTACTGAGGCTTTACAGAGCAGAAATAATAATTTATCTAATGAACTTAATACTAATCTAATTTACATTATACCAATATACAGGTCTAATACCACTGATATGAGGCAATTCTGATTTTTTCTGGAGTAAATGATATCAGAATCACTCCATAATAATATTATATATGTTGGTGATTCAAAATGTCTCATGATTAATAACAATAACAAACATGCAGGAGAGTAATAAACAAAAGGGAAGCTGGTTTTAGTAAAAGAACTCCTTTCCAGCAATTCCCTTGCTCTTACTCAATTGGTTCCATGTGTGGATTTTAGGGCTCCTTTAGCCATCATAATAAGCTCTGGCTCTGCAAGTTCTCCTTCCCTTCTGGAAAGGCCTTTTCCTCCCTTTATTTTTTATAACATGTAGTTCATGAAATACGTTAGATTTTTAAATATTTCATTTTGCCTAAATTATTAAATACTGTTTTAACAGGTATCTTTACATACTTGAAATGCTAATAAATTGTACCTTGCATTTGCTTCATCTTGTAAAAGGCCAGTTAGACAGAACTACTTTGACCTACCTATTATTGATGGAGTTTTTCCCCATTTCTGAACAGCAACTGTCAGTATATTTTAGACCACTGCATTGGAAAATAATACCATGGAAAATGTTGAGTCGCTTTAGATTATATTTTGCCACTATTTTTTTTCTGGGTACACTCTAGGTACTTTCTTTTGATGGTCTACTTTTAAGGATTTGCAGTATAAGATTAATTATAAATAGAGAAAATGCTGTTAAAGTGCCTGTCTGCTCACTGCTTTACACCTTGTAATTTATACCTGGACATTATGATATGATACAGGTTTACATATTGCAAAAACACTGCATGTGGATACTTCTTATTCAAGGTAGTGATGAATTAAGTCTCTCAGTATTCATACTCCAATCCAGCACAGCACTGAAGTGCATAATTAATTATAATTAGTCTCCCTGAGGTTTGATTATTCACATTCTTAATGGCAAGTACAGAATTAAATGCTTTAAAGGAGCAGGATCTCCAGATCTCTTTATGAACTCATTCATAAAATACTTTTCAGGTGAACAGTATAAACCATTTATCTAAAAGTTTCCCATGCAGCACTACTGGCTTGGGGAGGGGTGGCTGGAAATCTGCCCAGCAGAAAAGAACTTGGGGGTGTTGGTCAACAGCTGGCTGAATATGAGCCAGCAGTGTGCCCAGTGGCCAAGAAGGCCAAGAGCATACTGGCCTGTATCAGGAATAGTGTGGCCAGAAGGACTAGGGAAGTGATTGTCCCCCTGTACTCGGCACTGGTGAGGCCACACCTCAAATACTGTGTTCAGTTTTGGGCCCCTCACTACAAGAAAGACATTGAGGTGCTGGAGCGTGTCCAGAGAAGGGCAACAAAGCTGCTGAGGGGTCTGGAGGACAAGTCTTATGAGGAGCACCTGAGGGAACTGGGGTTGTTGAGCCTGGAGAAAAGGAGGCTCAGGGGAGACCTTCTTGCCCTCTACAGCTACCTGAAAGGAGCTTGTAGCAAGGGGGAGATTGGTCCCTTCTCCCAAGTAACAAGGGATAGGACAAGGGGAAATGGCCTCATGTTGCGCCAAGGGAGGTTTAGATTGGATTGGATATTAGGAAAAATATCTTCACCGAAAGGGTTGTCAAGCATTGGAACAGGCTGCCCAGGGAAGTGGTTGAATCACCATCCCTGGAGGTGTTTAAAAGACAGGTAGACGTGGCGCTTAGGGACATGATTTAGTGGTGGTTTTGGCAGTGTCAGAGGCAAGTCTGTGCTAGGGGTGGCAAGCGAACCCTCTCCTTGCCCACCTCCCCTCTCCAGGTGCCTCTGTACAACAGGTATGAGGACCTGGGCATGGTGGACCAGCCAAAGGACAATGAGGCTGACGGTCCAAATGCACCAGAGGAGTTGCTGGGACTGGAAAGGCCTAGCCCCATATTATGACCACCTCTATGAGGAAGGAAAGGAGGGTTATAGTTGTGGGTGACTCAGTTCTGAGCGGGACAGAGGGTCCAATATGTAGGGCAGACCCCACTCTTAGGGAAGTCTGCTGCCTTCCTGGGGCCTGGGTTAGGGACATCACGAAGAAACTCCCTAGTCTAGTGTGGCCCTTGGATTGCTACCCACTGCTTCTGTTCCACATGGGGGGCAATGAAAGTGCAAATCAGAGTGCGAGGATGATTAAAAGAGATGTCAGGGCCTTGGGACAGCTAGTACGGGAATCCGGAGCACAGGTTATTTTTTCTTCCCTACTTCTAGTTGGGGGCAATGACATTGAAAGACACAAACGAGCTCAGTCTGTTAATACGTGGTTCTGTGGCTGGTGTCACCACCACAATTTAGGGTTTTTTGACAATGGAATGGCCTATGCGGCACCAGGCCTGCTGGCATCAGATGGGGTTTGTCTCACTCAAAGGGGGGGAAGGGTCTTTGCCCAAGAGTTAGTGGGGCTCATTGACAGGGCTTTAAACTAGACTCGATGGGGGAAGGGGGTATTATCAGGCTTGCCTGTGACAAGCCAAGGGATGATGCACCAAGGACAGAGGAACGAGGTGCTAGCGAGGACCTGCAGCTGTTTGCTCTGAAATGTGTTGGCTACACTGCAGCACACTCAGTCTTATGCAGATGAGCCAGGAGTTCCTGGGGTAACAGGAGCAAATGGGGAGGCACCGTTAATATACTGCAAAGGAATGCCGCCTGGAGGGCAGCGCAAAGGAATTGCAACTGCTCCAGCCAAGTCAACCTCAGTGAGGACACGGCTGAAATGCCTCTATGTGAATGCATGTAGCATGGGGAACAAACAGGAAGAGCTGGAGACGTGTGCACACCTCCAAGGCTACAATCTCATTGGCATCACAGAAACGTGGTGAGATGGCTCCTGTGACTGGAGTGTTGGCATGGAAGGTTACAGGCTCTTCAGGAAAGACAGGCAGGGGAAACGAGGAGGTGGTGTTGCCCTATATGTCAACGACCAGCTGGAGTGCATGGAGCTTGGCCTAGGGATGGATAAAGAGCTGACTGAGAGCTTATGGGTCAGGATTCAAGGGAAATCAGGAGCAGGGGACATTACAGTGGGGGTCCGCTACAGACCACCTGATCAGGAAGATCGAGCGGATGAGGCCCTCTATAGACAGATAGGGGTGGCATCACGTTCACAGACCCTGGTCCTCATGGGCGACTTCAACCACCCCGACATCTGTTGGAAGGGTAACACAGCCGGGCATAGGCAATCCAGGAGGTTCTTGGAATGTATTGACGACGACTTCCTTCTCCAAGTGGTAGGGGAGCCAACGAGGAGAGGAGCTATGCTGGACCTTGTCCTTACCAACAAGGAGGCAATGTCAAGCTCAAGGGTAGCATGGGCTGCAGTGACCATGAAATGGTGGAGTTCGAGATCCTCGAAGCAGGGAGGAGGGTGCGCAGCAAGCTGACTGCTCTGGACTTTAGGAGAGCTAACTTTGGCCTCTTGAAGAATCTGCTTGGTATGGTGCCATGGGATGAAGCGCTGGAGGGAAGAAGGGCCCAAGAAAGTTGGTTAATATTCAAGGATCACCTCCTCCAAGCTCAGGGGTGATGCATCCCTAGCCAGGAGGCCTGCATGGATGAACAAGGAGCTCCTGGACATGATCAAAGGTAAAAAGGAGGCCTATAGGGAGTGGAGACAGGGGCGGGTAGCCTGGGAGGATTACAGAGAAATTGTTCGAGCAGCCAGGAATCGGGTTAGGCAAGCTAAAGCCCAGATTGAGTTAAATCTGGACAGGGACATCAAGACAAACAAAAAATCCTTCTATAAGTATGTCAGCAAGAAAAGACTAGGGAATGTGTGGGCCCTCTCCGGAAGGATACGCAAGAACTGGTCACCTGGGATAGAGACAAAGCTGAGGTACTCAATGACTTTTTTGCCTTAGCCTTCACTGGAAACAACTGCAGCCACACTACCCATGAGGCAGAAGGCAAAGGAGAGGATTGGGAAAATGAAGAACCGCCCACTGTAGATGAAGATAAAGTGAGAGACCACCTGAGGAACCTGAAGGTGCACAAGTCCATGGGACCTGATGAGATACATCCGCGGGTCCTGAGGGAACTGGCAGATCAAGTCGCGAAGCCACTAGCCATCATATTTGAGAAGTCGTGGCAGTCTGCCGAGGTTCCTGCCGACTGGAAAAGGGGAAACATAACCCCTATTTTCAGAAAGGGAAACAAGGAAGACCCAGGGAACTACAGGCCAGTCAGTCTCACCTCTGTGCCTGGCAAGATCATGGAGCAGATCCTCCTGGAAACTCTGCTGAGGCACATGGAAAAAGAGGAAGTGATTGGTAGCAGCCAGCATAGCTTCACCAAGGGCAAGTCATGCCTGACAAATTTGGTGGCCTTCTACGAAGGGGTTACAGCAGTAGTGGACAAGGGAAGATCTGCTGATATCATCTACCTGGACTTGTGCAAAGCGTTTGACACTGTCCCACACGATATCCTGGTCTCTAAATTGAAGAGACATGGATTCGATAAATGGACCACTCGGTGGATAAAGAACTGACTGGACGGTCGCACTCAGAGCTGTGGTCAATGGCTCGATGTCCAGGTGGAGAGCAGTGACGAGTGGCGTTCCTCAGGGGTCAGTACTGGGACCGGTGCTGTTCAACATCTTTGTCAGCAACATGGACAGTGGGGTAGAGTGCACCCTCAGCAAGTTTGCTGATGATACCAAGCTGTGTGGCAAGGCAGACACACTGGAGAGGAGGGATGCCATCCAGAGAGACCTGGACAAGCTGGAGAGGTGGGCCCATGCCAACCTCATGCAGTTCAACAAGGCCAAGTGCAAGGTCCTACATCTGGGTCGGGGCAATCCCAAGCACAAATACAGGCTCGGCGGGGAATGGCTGGAGAGCAGCCCTGTGGAGAAGGACCTGGGTGTGCTGATTGATGAGAAACTCAACATGAGCTGGCAATGCGCAATCGCAGCCCAGAAGGCCAACCGTATCCTGGGCTGCATCAAAGGAAGCATGGCCAGCAGGGTGAGGGAGGTGATTCTTCCTGTCTACTCTGCTCTGGTGAGACCCCACCTGGAGTACTGCATCCAGCTCTAGAGCCCCCAACATAAGGAAGACATGGACCTGTTGAAGTGGGTCCAGAGGAGGGCCATGAGGATGATCAGGATGCTGGAGCCCCTCTGCTATGAGGAGAGGCTGAGAGAGTTGGGGTTGTTCAGCCTGGAGAAGAGAAGGCTCCAGGGAGATCTTATTGCGGCCTTCCAGTACCTAAAGGGGGCCTACAGGAGAGCTGGGGAAGGACTTTTTACAAGGGCATGTAGTGATAGGACAAGGGGGAATGGCTTCAAACTGGAATTAGATATTAGGAAGAAATTTTTCACTCTGAGGGTGGTGAGGTGCTAGAACAGGCTGCCCAGGGAAGTTGTGGAAGCTCTATCCCTGGAGGTGTTCAAGGCCAGGCTGGATGGGGCCTTGGGCAACCTGGTCTAGTGGGAGGTGTCCCTGCCTATGGCAGGGGGGGGTTGGAACTCGATGATCTTCAAGGTCCCTTCCAACCTAAACCATTCTATGATTCTAAGAGCATAACACTGAATACATAAAGAACTAAGTGTCTTTTTTTAAAAAGAACAGGCATCCATCTGAACAAAAGTAAGCATAAATGAGTGGAACAAAGTCTCTTTTGGACTTTGACCCAGCCAGTATAAAAGCCGAATCTGTACTTAGGCACATTATCTTAGAATCTAAGCCTGATTTTTTTTTTTTTTCCATAAAAATTAAATTAATATCATTCAAATTATGAGTTTTTAAAAGATAATAAATAGACTATCTTAGTCTCTCTTGGTAGAAAGAGCACTGCATTAAAGTAAAATAAAAATATATGTATGCTCTGTTATAAATAGCATTGAAGATAAAATAAACTTGCATTTCTATTTTATATAATGATTCTAAGCTTCTCTTCTGTCTGTTCTCTTCTATCAGAGCTTTCTCAGGAGAATATGAGTTAACGAGAAAATAAGCAGGATGTAAGAAATGTTGCAGTCTCCATTTGCTTTAGTCATGAAAACTTGGCCACGGCTATTTTTGGTACCTCCAGATAGAAAAAAGAAGACAGGTCAGGATGGAACATAAAATGTCTCTGGGCAGATAAAATTCCACTTTTTTTAAAGCCAATTGTATTCTAACCATGTATATTTGGCTGTCTGTCTTGATGCGAAATATGCTTAATAGTGTATCTTAAGTTTATTACATTGAAATATGCTTAACAGCGTATCAGTGTTAACTTTACAGGAAATATGAGGGCTTAAAAAAAATCTTTATACATAAATCGTAAAAAAATTAGAAGTCATTAGAGAATGGCTAAAATGGATTGGCTTATTGCATCCAAACATGCCTTGAAAATTAATATATGCCTAAAATGTCTTTGTATCTACCATGATATAAGTAACTGTTGATAATATTTTAAAGGCTTTGTAGAGTTGTTTTAATGAATTTCACATGGAAATAATGAGAGGCTAGGTCTGAGTAAGTCTCAAAACATCCAAATTAGTAGCATGTTATCACACTGCTTTTCTCAGTGCTGCTATCAAGTAATGTATTAAGCCTTATTCAAGGAACACAAGTTATTTCAAGAAATGGGCTTCTTATAGGTAGGTGGCATAAAAGACAAATTTGGGTCAAAGTAAAGAAAGGCACATACTTTTAGGCTTGTTGACAAACCCTAAATAAATATGAAAAGTTGCTCACCCGTTAGCAGATTTTGTTTTTAAAAAATAAGTATTGCTCTATAAATCCTATCAAAGCTTGGGTCAATGAAAGTTAGGCAATTCTTTTCGGAAGAATAACTTTTCCCCCAGAAAACCTGTGCTATCTCCAATTAAAGAAATGTACCTGTCTGCCAATTAGAAACTCTATTAGAAAAAAATAAGAATAGAACCTCTCTAATTAGACCACTTACTCTACCAAACACTTGACATATTTACAAAGGTCAAGCATATTTAACAAAGGTTAAGCAAATGAGGGCTTTGGAGAGAGACCTTTGGGGAAAAGAGTAATGGAAAGAAATATAGCAAAAGACCTAATCAGCTTTCACCTTTATTTTAGATCAGGAAAATGGTTATGAAATGCTCATCATGGATAACTGTCTCCATCTGTTTCCGACTTGTCTGTTTTGAAAGTTCCTTCTTGTTTCAGAGAGGCTTTGGAGACAAAACTCCCTTTTTCCAAATGTGGCAATTGTGTCCAAGGGATAACATTCTGGATGAAAGGGATCGGTATAACACTCTTTGTGGTGGGTGCTGATATCCCTTACCATCTACTTCTTTGTCCTACTGACCATTTCCTACCTCAAGAAGACTAAAAACCCTATTACTACTTATTGGCTATTACACCATATCATTATGTCATCCTCAAACATGGAAGCAAATATTCTCCTCAGTCCCCATTTCATTCTCTTCCTATCTCCAGATATATGACACATCTTCATGATGGAGAAATTATCTCAGCCAGTAAGGGTGCTGGCAAGGAGGGACAGGTATTTGCAAACAAGAATTGTGTTCCTAACTTGCAATGACACAAATCAGTAAGCATGACTCTCTAGCTTACTGAATGAGAAACTTTTGCATTTTTTATTGCTATATTAATAGGGATGTAATTCACCTTTTTCTAATCTTTTTCTGTTTAAAAAGTTGTCAATTTCCACCTTGCTGGTTAGGGCACATTTTCCATTTCTTTTATTTGCCCTGTTAAATTAAATATAATTTTAAAAAATAAACAATGAACATGCGGAGAGCTCGTGTCAGGGTCTTCAGAGCCAGAAATATCAAATGACTGGAAACGGGCAATAAAAATGTGAAAGAAACTGACCTGGTTTCTTTTTTTATTTTTAATAGGATGACTATATAAGGGCAACAGCTATCACAAATAGTTAAATTTAAATTAGGTTTAGGTAAAGAGTTCAAAAAGTGACAGGAGACTGAAACTGAGGCTTTAAGGAAGTTGTTTTGGACTCTTAATTGTAATTGGCAATTTTCAGTCCTTCTTCAAAATAGTAACTACTCAGCAGTGTCTCCAGGCCTCCTTCATGAACCCTTTCTCTGGTTGATGAGCCAGTATATCTGAAAGCAACTTTACAGACAATTGTTGTTGGCAGGTTTTAAATGAAGAGGTTGTGTAGGAACTGTCTACTATTGCTCACTTTGACAAACTCAAACTGTCTTGTCTGCAATTCCATATTTAGTGTAAATACGGTGGAAAAAGATGTAGGTTTTGCATATCTTTCTTTTGGACAGTCCAGATTACAAACCTAGCTGTAAAAGGCAGTAATTGTCCTCATTTTCCTTCCTCCTTAAATTCACTCCTTTGCTGCAGTAATGTTCTTATTGAGCAGTGACCATATTTTAAAGTTTTGTAAATATAGGACTGAATTCAGAGTTAAGTGTTACCTGAGCCTTTTCATTTCCATCCACTCCATAAATATGGATTTGGGGGATATGAATTGCTGCTTTTTTTTTTTTTTTTACCTCCACAGTCTTGAATATTGTGAATGTAAATACTGTTTTGCAAAACAAAATCCACATAGCTATCCGGCATAGCATTTAATTATTATTGTGGAGAAAATAAATTACTGAAACTTGTTTAATTTGTGTAAGTTACATTCTGACTAATCAGAAGACTTGGTGTTAGTCATTTTAGTGTATATAACAAAAAGCAGCATATCCCTGGGTTTTCCATTTTGTGCACTAATGATAATATATTGAAAGATAAAAAGAATATGTTAAAAAGTTAGAAAAATAAAGATAGATGTAGTTGATGCTTTTCAGAGTTTAATAAAGAAAAAGTGAATAAATACAAAAGTATATGTTAAAGCAATCACATTTTTATCATATGAAACAGCTTCTCTATTTTTTGGTATTAGAGATGGTTAAGTCAACATGGAACTGGGAAATCACTCCATTTCTGAAGGATTCTCCATTTCTCAAGAAGTTTATTGATTTATTTTTTTTTTATTGCTTGAAGTTTATATAGTCCTTTGCTAAAGAAAAAATATCACTCACATTACCTGTTGTAAAGCTGGGAGCAGAGTGCCCCAGGTTGAAAGTTACTGTCCCTTCCTGTGACTGGCACCCCAAGAAGGTGCCTGTTAGCTAGTTTCTGGTCAGTGGACAACTTCAGTAGCTTGAAGGAAATCAAGAACTATTGATCTTAGCACCATGCCAAAGAATTGTTATGAAGAGTTAGGGAGAATTACCTAAACCTGGTAGTTTTGGGAAACATGCTCTGAAGACTTACAGGACTTGCTATAAAAAGGCATGGAAGCATGGGGGGGATGCAAAGAGCTGTCATACATCTAAGTTCTGTCTATAATAGTTTAGTAACTCATTGCTCTCTAAAAAAAAACAATATTCTAATCTGCTATCCTGTTGTCATAAAACATTCCCAAATATATTAGACCAACTGACCCAAGCCTTTGAATTGCTTTGGTTTTCCATCTTGCTGCTGCTGCTGAAAGTAACCAATAATCTGAAGAGCTATTTGCCCATTTGCACAGCAATGTATATGCCTGCTACATAATGAAATGAGTTTCCTGCTGAGGAACTAAAGCACTAGTCGGCTATCCTCAGCTGGAAGGACACTTCATTATGTGCGGAAAATCTCATTGCCAGAGGTCAGTGTTCACAAAGGAGACAGAGGAGTCCTGGAAATGGCTGACTTTATTCGAATAAAGGGAGAGTCCACTGGGGCATACCCCTGTGGGGTCTCTCAAAATTGCCCTCTTCATTTCCCCATTGGCTGAGGTACTTGGAAGGTACAGACTTTCCCGGTCCGCCTACTACATATTTTCCTCTAACATGTACCTCCCCTCACATCATGCATATCATACGTCGCATGTATCATTAACTCTAACTTTATGCTGCCCAGAGGTTGTTATGGTTTGAGAAACCCATAACAACTTATTATCGTTTAGACAATCATTCTATCACCCGATGACCCCTCCCCACCCAGGAAAGGGAATCGGGAAAAAACAAGGAAACCCAAGGGTTGAAGTATAAACAGATTTAATAGAGTAAGATTAGATAATTAACATTAATAGCACTAAAGAACCACTATTGATCCCGATACCAATACAGAATATGCAAAGATTATACTCAGCCAATTATATCAGTAGGAAGCTGAGCACTCCCAGCAGTGGAAAGCAAATGTCAGACACTGCGAGTGCTACGGCTTCAGGAGGAATGGAAAGCCTCAGGGGTCCGGCACCAGGGCACAAAGTTCTCAGGATGGCAGCCATCAAGGGAGAGAGACAACTTTGCAGCAAACTTTATAATTTATATTGAATGTGATGTTCATGGTATGAAATAATCCTGTTGGGCAGCTTGGGTGAAGTGCCCGGGTCTCGCTCCTCTTCATCCCTGCACCTGGCAAGCTTGAAAACACTGAGCCCTTGAAACCCACACACCATAGCTGGCTAGAAAGTAAATATTTTCACAAATTCAGGCACTAGAGTCTTCTAAAAGTGCAGCCTTTCCAAGTATTAGAAGAGAAATTAGTCCTGTGCCGCTCAAACCAGGACAGAGGTGGAGAGGTTAATATTCATAAGCTTTTTAAGCACGCGCACTAAACTCAAAAGGTGAAAAGTTCAACTTTTGTGTTTTTTTCAGTTATCTAACTTCTGAAGTTTCAGCTAACTCCTTTATTTGTAAAGACACTCCTATCCCTATCTTATCAATTAGATCCTGTAATGTTGAATCTGACAGATGATAGGAAATCTGTTATAGCTTTGGGAGGGGATAGAGCACTTAATAAACTGCTGTAGTTCACAAATGCATAGAAATGGCTAGTTATTTTTACTTGATTTTAATATGGAGAGCACTATATGGCTAAAATACTAGTTAACTAACTTATTCACTACTACAAAAAAATAATTCCTGCACCTAGTGCAGGAATGAAAACTTTTGCTTTCATTCTGGTCTTTGTGTTCTTGCAAAACAAAGCTGTGCATGCAATAATAATTCATTGTATTACTTTTCTACATATTACTATATACCATCCTAAGCTAAGAAATATGTTCCATGGAGACAGGACCAGTTTGATATCTTTTAATAAACCAGCTGACTATTTGACTCATAACTGTTTCCTTTATCAGCACAGTTTATCTGTTTGTGGACACATTTTGTCTTCAAGGCAACTTTATATTGTTATTTTGATTTTTAAGTTTCTCAATCTCTAGTCAAATGTTAATGTGACATAGAAAGTTGAATAATTGCATCTGGAGTATAATTTATATGGAAAATGAACTGACAGTTAATGGATAGGTACTACACTGTCAGCTAAGCTGTACTGCTTCCCAGAGGAAAAAATATTTTTCATAGGTCTATATAAATTGGAAACAGGAAATTATTGCTAGGGTAGCCAGTCCATGTACCAATCCAGCAATGCAACATCACAAATGGTGCTAGAGGTGAACTCCTCCCACATCCCCAGTTATTTTCTTGAAGAAAAAAATGTTTAGGAATCACATAGGAACAGGGGAGTGGGAAAATTAGCACCTACAGTGGCATATTGATATAGTCCACAAGAACTATGAATGTGATCTCAGTTGGTACCAAAAGTGTGGCCCTTACAAAAGGCCTACGAATCCTAATTCTTTAAGAGTCATCCTATGGGTTGTGTCATTCATCTTCACTCATTCAGGTTTTCCCGAAATCAGTCTTCCTTATTGCTGTCTTTCAGGTATGTAGAATTTCCTATCCAGAGTATTTTGTCACACTAATGCAATAATAAAATACATGTAGAACACATCTCCTGTTTTACAAGATACAGATATGGGCAAGCTTCTTTAGAAATTCATGGTGTTCCAAAAACTGAACCTGATGCTCCTACTGAAATACTGCCATGTATTTGTGCAACTGATATATTGTTGATCAGTTTTGATTATTATAGTTATAACCTTCAGAACAGGCTTAGCTTCAAACTTTTATTATTGTGGGTTTTAGTTCAATGTCTTGAAAGCAAAAAGTACATGGCATGAGCCCTTTTCAGTGTTCTTTTGAGAGCTGCATTGTTCTGTGAGAAAGATCTTATGCTAGCAGAACACAAAATATGATTTTCACAGATAAATTAATTGCATTTGCATTAAATATGGACTGTAAGAACAAATTAATGTTTTTATCATTGTTTAGTGCTTTCAAATAGTCATTTTTCATTAGTGCAGTGACTGACATTTGTTTCAAAATGTTCTAGGGAACAATTGTCCAAAAGGATTAAATAATTAAAGTAAAACTTGCATTAAGAGTTGAATTACAGGTTCACTGTAGCCTAATACATAATTAATAATTGGAACTGAATACATTCTTACGTTTGGAAAGATAAAGCATTTGACACTTTGAAAGTGTCAGCATGAAGGCAGTGCACCATGCCAACCGCAGATGGGAATATTAGTGAATAATATGCTGCCACCGTTTTCTTTTTATGCTAATAAAAAACCTTGTTTGTCCACGCTGTTTGAAAATAGTCTGTGTCCTTTGTGTTTCACTGTACACTCCTGTGCTATTGATTGTATTTCATAGTCTGTTTAAATCAATTGAATGTCAAGGAGAGCATAATTGTTGAGGGCACCTGGTGTATTGAATGCCACTAAGACTCATTTTAAATATATCATGGATATTTTCATTACTTTGTTCTCTTCATGAAATCTATTGTTTATTTATTTGTAAAAAAAACCCAAATAAACAACTTTGATTTATTTAAAAGAATACAAGTGTTTGATGGGAATACATTTTGAACGTTCTCTGTTCTTGCTCTCTGGTCCAAGTAAATGAGATTTCATATATTATGTCTTATTACGCTTGAGAGTTTGTTCCAAACAAATAGCTAAAAGATTAAATGAACTTAAATGCCAAACACATACAATTAACAAGCACATTAGTTTTGTGGCCAGAGTACAAATGATACTATTGATATGTATAAAAAAGCAATATAGATGATGTATCACTGAATATAATAAAACTCTAATCAGTCAAGAAACATTGCTGGAAATGCATTTTATGAGTGTTCATCACATGGTACTTTTTCTGTCAGAAGGATGTAGTTCATCTTTTGAATGAGACCATTCAACTGGAGCTGAGAACATGAAGCTGTCCCTGCTTCATGAGCAGTCAGGCTCCATGGTGGCGCTCCACGGTGGCACTCCCTGATCAGTTTCTAGGCTCTGGGACATTTCTCGTATCTTTTCTGACCCATCCTTTATTGTCGTATCTAACTAGAAGACTATTAAGGTTCTTAAGAGCCTTCCAAAAAGATGGTCTTCAACCATAAGTTGTGGGCTGACAGGCTTTGCAGAATATGCTGTATAGTTTACACAGTGATCCTTTCCATTCTCCTTAGTTGACAAGAATAATGGAAGAGGAAAGAAGGGTGAAAACTAATATTTACTGCAGTAACATCCATTAATTCCATGGTCCCATTGTCCTGCGATGAAATCTAGCATTGTTTCTTATGGTTTCTTCCTATCCTTCTTATTGAAGTAATCTAAACCACAATGTTTTAGATTAATAATGATGGAAACAGTACTTTCTCCATCATTTTTTACCCACTTCTGAATGCATGGGATCCATAGTCAATGTTTGGTTTGGTCATGTTTTTAGAATCAAGTATCTTTATTTGTTAAGTACAGCAGAAGACATCTCCTTATGTTTTTAGTATTGTTTGCAGCTATTTTAAGTGGACAGCTGAAAATCAAGAGGTGATCATTAGTCACACAGATTTTCAAGATAGTTGTTATCTATAAATTCAACAATGTATTGTAAAACTTAGAAAATGGAGTAGTCATTTGCTACATTTAACTGCTCCCTTTGGACAAAATATCCTTCTCACTCTTGTAATCAAAATGCAGTGGGTTCAACCAAAGGAGAAGGGGTCAGGCTGAGCTAGGGGATAGAAGAGGAAAGGACTGACTTCTGTTTGACCTGGCTAGCTCTTTACAGTAAACTGTCATTATTTCATGGGCATCAGTTTTTGTGAGGGACGGTAGGTCATGACTATTACAATAGCCATTAGTCTCTATAAATTCTCCCCAAAGCTGTTGGGGTTTAAATACATTCAATACTAGTATTGATCCCACGTTACTGTACTTTCATTTTGTATTGGGTTTGTGTGGCAAGATTTTGGTAGTGGGAAGGCTACAGGGGTGGCTTCTGTGAGAAGCTTCCCCTATGTCTGATAGAATCAATGCCAGCGGGCTCCAAGACGGACCCACCGCTGGCCAAGGCTGAGCCAATCAGCAACAGTGGTAGCACTTCTGTGATAACATATTTAAGAATGCAGACATGCCAAGGTCAGTGAAGAAGGGGGAGGAGGTGCTCCAGGCACCGGAGCAGAGATTCCCCTGCAGCCCATGGTGAAGACCATGGTGAGGCAGGCTGTCCCCCTGCAGCCCATGGAGGTTAATGGTGGAGCAGATATCCACCTGCAGTCCACGGAGGACCCAACACCAGAGCAGGTGGATGTGCCCAAAGGAGGCTGTGACCCCATGGGAAGCCCACACTGGAGCAGGTTTGCTGGCAGGATTTGTGACCCCGTAGAGAGAGGAGACCATGCTGGAGCAGTCTGTTCCTGAAGGACTGCACCCCATGGAAAGGACCCATGCTGGAGCAGTTCATGAAGAACTGCAGCCCATGGGAAGGACTCACGTTGGAGATGTTCATGGAGGACTGTCTCCCATGGAAGGGACCCCACACTGGAACAGGGGAAAAGTGTGAGGAGTCCTTCCCCTGAGGAGGAAGGAGTGGTAGAAACAATGTGTGATGAACTGACTGCAACCTCTGTTCCCCACCCCCACCCCCTGCACCACTGGGGGGGAGGAGGTAGAGAACTCGGGAGTAAAGTTAAGCCCGGGAAGAAGGGAGGGGTGGGGGGAAGGTCTTTTAAGATTTGGTTTTATTTCTCATTACCGTACTCTATTTTATTTTTGCTTTTTGGGGAATATGGATAGATAGGTAAGAATGGATACACAATTTGAAAGACACTTCCAAATTGTTTTTAATTTTGAAATGTCCTGCAAAGAGTTTCACTTTTAGCTAACTGGAATATATAATGAAAAATAATTCTAACTGAGTCTACTTTATGTAACACTGTGTTAAATATTTTTTTTATTTTAAGTAATACTAAGCCTCACTTGAACTTTTCTAATGTAAATCTTCATTGAAGAGAGGGGTGAAGATGCAGAAAAGAATTATCATATATGCATTTAAGAAGTGGCATATCAGCAATATTTTGAGTTTGACAACTTTACAAACATATGATGACATATATAACATGTCTGAATATTGAAGACTTCTATTGGAAAACTTCCCTAAGATGGATTTATGCGTCTCTCATTCTACCCCTGTCGTGGTTTGGCCTCAGCCAGCAACAAAGAACCACGCGGCCGCTCGCTAAACCCCAACAGCCGTGGGGGAAAATCGGAAGAAAAAGGCAAAACTCGTGGGTTGAGATAAAGGCAGTTTAACAGAACAGCAAAGAAAAGAGAAAACAATAACACCGATAAAGGAATATACAAATACGATTACGGTACCGTCGCTCACCGCCGCTCACCGACCGGGACCGGACCCGGACCGCCGCAGCCCGCTCTGACCAGCGACTTCCTGCCCCCTGCCCCCTCCCCCCGGCAGCTCCCCCCCATAGCCCGGGCATGGCTCACACCGCAAGGAATACCTGTGGCCCCTCCCATTCTTGGGGAAATTAACCCCATCCCTGCCGGAACCAGGACATTATCCACCCCTTATTCCATACCATCTGCACCATGCCCAGATCTTACAGTTCCCAATCAATTACCACCACTTTCCCCTGTCTTTTATATATATATGTACATATATATACATAAGGATTTAATTCCCATAGTCTACAGGCCATCACTGTGGGCCCCATCTGTGAGAACAGTCTCCCAGGGCAGGCAAGATGGTGTGTGGTGCTGGACTGGTGCATGCTGCATTCGGAGCTCGTGGCTGGTGTACCCGGTGCAGCCCATGCCCACAGTTCGCAGGTTGAAGATGTCGATCTCAAGGAAGTTGCTGGGCACCAGCTGATGGGGTCAGTTCTTATTACATCACCGCTGCACTTTACTCCGTTTTATCAAAGTCCATCTGTTGGACCCATTGGTTTGGGTGATGATTACTGTAGTATCATTGATAGCAGTTATAGTAATGATGACAGACAGTGACAGAGTTATTTAGCACTTAACATCATACAATTTGATTCATTGGCTATTCTCACCCAAAATCAGATCCCTATGAGGTACACATCGGACCTCCCCATCCTCCCGCATCACCCACCAAGTACACCCAGGTCCTTGTGCAAAAGCAATCCCATGGATGGGTTTGCCTTTGCCTGAGGCGGGGCTAACCCAGACTGTCTTCCCCAACATATTCTTCACGTGCACCACAGGGACTTTATCCCCTTCTACTGTACGTGGAAGTTGTGATTGGGCAGGGCCAGCTCGATTGGCAGATCCCCTGGTGTTAACTAACCAGGTGGCTTTTGCTAAATGTGTATCCCAGTGTTTGAAGGTCCCACCACCCATGGCTCTCAGTGTAGTCTCTAACAGTCCGTTGTATCATTCTATCTTCCCAGAGGCTGGTGCGTGATAGGGGATGTGATATACCCATTCAATGCCATGCTCTTTGGCCCAGGTGTCTATGAGGCTGTTTCAGAAATGAGTCCCGTTGTCTCACTCAATCCTCTCTGGGGTGCCATGTCACCATAAGACTTGCTTTTCAAGGCCCAGGATAGTGTTCCGGGCGGTGGCATGGGGCACAGGGTATGTTTCCAGCCACCCGGTGGTTGCTTCCACCATTGTGAGCACATGGCGCTTGCTTGGCGGGTTTGTGGGAGTGTAATATAATCAATCTGCCAGGCCTCCCCATATTTGTATTTTAGCCATCGTCCTCCATACCAAAGAGGCTTTAACCGCTTGGCTTGCTTAATTGCAGCACATGTTTCACATTCATGGATAACCTGTGCAATAGTGTCCATGGTCAAGTCCACCCCTCGGTCTCGAGCCCATCTATATGTGGCATCTCTTCCCTGATGGCCTGAGGCATCATGAGCCCACCGAGCTATGAATAATTCACCCTTATGTTGCCAGTCCAGATCCACCTGAGCCACTTCAATCTTAGCGGCCTGATCTACCTGCTTGTTGTTTTTATGTTCCTCAGTGGCGCGACTCCTGGGTACGTGGGCATCTACATGACGTACTTTCACAAGCAGATGCTCTATCCGGGCAGCAATGTCTTGCCACAGTTCAGCCGCCCAGATGGGTTTACCTCTGCGCTGCCAGTTGCTCTGTTTCCACTGCTGTAACCACCCCCACAGAGCATTTGCCACCATCCATGAATCAGTATAGAGGTAAAGTACTGGTCATTTCTCTCGTTCAGCAATGTCTGAAGCCAGCCGGATGGCTTTCACCTCTGCAAACTGGCTCGATTCACCTTGTCCTTCAGTGGCTTCTGCAACTCGTCGTGTGGGGCTCCACACAGCAGCCTTCCACTTCCGATGCTTTCCCACAATCCGGCAGGACCCATCAGTGAACAGGGCATGTTTCTTCTCATTTTCTGGTAGTTTATTATACGGTGGGGCCTCTTCCGCACGCGTCACCTCCTCCTCTGGTGATATTCCAAAATCTTTGCCTTCTGGCCAGTCCATGATCACTTCCAGTAATCCTGTGCGATTGGGGTTTCCCATTCGAGTCCGCTGTGTGATCAGTGCAATCCACTTACTCCACGTAGCATCAGTGGCATGATGTATGGCAGGGACCCTTTCTTTGAACATCCAGCCCAGCACCAGCAGTCGAGGTGCCAAGAGGAGCTGTGCTTCAGTACCAACCACTTCCGAAGCAGTTCGAACCCCCTCGTATGCTGCCAATATCTCTTTTTCGGTTGGAGTATAGTGGGCTTCAGATCCTCTGTATCCCCGACTCCAAAACCCCAGGGGTCGAACACGAGTCTCCCCTGGTGCTTTCTGCCAGAGGCTCCAGGTAGGGCCATTCTCCCCGGCTGCGGTGTAGAGCACATTTTTGACATCTTGTCCTGCCCGGACTGGCCCCAGGGGTACTGCATGAACTATTTCCTGCTTAATTTGTTCGAAGGCTTGTCGTTGCTCAGGGCCCCATTTAAAATCATTCTTTTTCCGGGTAACTTGATATAGAGGGCTCACAATCAGACTGTAATCTGGAATATGCATCCTCCAAAAACCCACAACACCTAAGAAAGCTTGCGTTTCCTTTTTACTGGTTGGTGGAGACATAGCTGCTATTTTGTTGATCACATCCCTTGGGATCTGACGGCGTCCATCTTGCCATTTTATTCCTAAAAACTGGATCTCCTGTGCGGGTCCCTTGACCTTACTTCGTTTTATTGCAAAACCAGCTTTCAGAAGGATTTCAACTATTTTATTCCCTTTCTCAAAAACTTCTTCTGCTGTGTTGCCCCATACAATGATGTCGTCAATGTCCTGCAGATGTTCCGGAGCTTCACCCTGTTCCAGTGTGGTCTGGATCAGTCCATGGCAAATGGTGGGGCTGTGTTTCCACCCCTGGGGCAGTCGATTCCAGGTGTACTGGATGCCTCTCCAAGTGAAAGCAAACTGTGTTCTGCACTCTGCTGCCAAAGGGATTGAGAAGAATGCATTGGCGATATCAATTGTTGCATACCACTTGGCTGCCTTTGACTCCAGTTCGTATTGAAGTTCTAGCATGTCCGGCACGGCAGCGCTCAGAGGTGGCATGACTTCATTCAGGCCACGATAGTCCACTGTTAGCCTCCACTCTCCATTAGATTTTTGCACTGGCCATATGGGACTATTAAAGGGTGAGCGGGTCTTGCTGATCACTCCTTGAGTCTCTAGTTGACGAATCAGCTTATGGATGGGAATTAGAGAATCTCGGTTAGTGCGATATTGCCGCCAATGCACCGTTGTGGTAACAATTGGCACCTGTTGTTCTTTGACCCTCAACAACCCTACCACAGAAGGGTCCTCCGAGAGACCAGGCAAGGTAGACAGCTGTTTAATTTCCTCCGTCTCCAAAGCAGCTATGCCAAAAGCCCACTGGTATCCTTTTGGGTCCTTGAAGTACCCTCTCCTGAGGTAGTCTATGCCAAGGACGCATGGAGCCTCTGGGCCAGTCACAATGGGATGCTTTTGCCACTCATTTCCAGTTAGGCTCACCTCAGCTTCCAATACAGTCAAATCTTGGGATCCCCCTGTCACTCCAGAAATACAAATGGGTTCTGCCCCTCTGTAACTTGATGGCATTAAGGTACATTGAGCTCCAGTGTCCACTAGAGCCTTATACTCCTGTGGCTCTGATGTGCCAGGCCATCGAATCCACACGTTCCAATAAACCCGGTTGTCCCTTTCCCCCACCTGGCTGGAGGCAGGGCCCCTCTAATCCTGATCATAGTATCCGTTACTCACTTGTTGCAGAAATGACTTGGAAGTCCCTTCAAGAGGATCAGAGGTAAGATCAGGCCTTCTACTCTGTCTGGGGAGCTGCCTGCTGGAAACTGGAGCGGCACTTTTCCTGGAGGGATACCCTTTTGTGACTGTTCTTCCTTGCAACTCATGTACCTGTGCCTGTAGGGTCGAGGTAGGTTGTCCATCCCACCTCCTCATGTCCTCTCTGTGGTCACGCAAGTAAAACCACAGGGTGCCTCGTGGTGTGTACCCTGTATACTCTCCCTCTTGAGTAGGGAAACACCTGCTCCTAATAGCTGAGATGCTGGTCTGTACAGGTAGGGAGTAGGGCATATTCTCTTCAAGTTGCTGGACCTTCTGGGACAGTTTCTCCACAGCTGAGATGAGGGGGGAAGAGAGACTTTCTTCATATTGCCGGAGTCGGCCAGCCACCTCATCCACCGTTGGTCCCTCTTCGCCTTTCCATTCCATCACTGCCAAGGAGTTGGCATACGATGATGGTGCGCTCCGTACAAACTTCCACCATATGGGCCTTGTGCATTGGACTTCATCAGGATCTGTGGGTAACTGCGTGTTCTCTGGGTCGCAGTAAATCATCTCCCGCACGGCTAATTCCCTCAGGTACTGGATACCTTTTTCCATGGTGGTCCACTTGCTTGGACGACATACACCACCTTCACTGAAGGGGTACCTTTCCCTCACACCTGACAGGAGTCGCCTCCAGAGGCTGAGGGCTTGTGTCTTCTTCCCAATCACCTTGTCAATGTCCCCTTCCCTAGACAGGGATCCCAGCTGCTTGGCTTCCCTGCCCTCTAATTCCAAGCTATTGGCCCCGTTATCCCAGCATCGGAGCAGCCAGGTGACAATGTGCTCGCCCGGAAGTCAGCTGAAATCCTTTCTGCATATCTCTCAGCTCACTCAGGGATAGGGATCGGGTGATTATCTCTGGTTCCATCTCTTCTCACCTCACGTTCTCGTGATGGCCCTGGTTCATTGTCATCCCTTACTAAGCGAACTGATTTCTTGGTCTATTTCTTCTTCTGTATAGGAGCAACTGATACGGGCACGGGTTGGTTGTCTGGTTCAGCTGCATTGCTTGTCACTAGGGTTTGAGTAGCCACAGTGCCTGCCACGGGGGTTGGAGTAGCTGCATTGTCTGCCGTAGGGGTTGAAGTAGCCACAGTGCCTCCTGGTCTGGTTTCCCCCTCTTTCTCCTGAGGGTGCTGCGTAATACCGAGCAGTGTTTGGTAGATACTGGCCAGGGCCCAGCACAGTGCAGTGAGTTGTGCCTCTCTGGAATAGCCACAGCATTTTCCTTTTAAAAATTCTACCACTTTATCAGGGTCCTGTAGTTGTTTGGGGGTGAAGTCCCAAACCATTGGAGGTGAGAAGTTCTCTAGATACCTGCCCATATTCTCCCACATGCCATGCCACCCATGACTATCCAGCCTTGGGGCAGATCTCTGGGTGGTAGTCTTAAACAGTTGTTTAATCCTGAACAAGACCTGAAACACATTCAGGAGACACAGCAATAGGACCACACTGGTTTGAGCATCCCAAGGATATTCGAAATTCTCAAAAGCTGTCATACCTGGCCCAAAGGAGAAAAGGGAGGTGAAAGAGCTGGGGAAAGTATCCCCCCCTGTTTCCCCCATAGATTGGGTGCAATTATTAATAAATTCTGAGAGACAACGACCAAGGTATGGGCAGGACAGCAATACTGCATAAACACCCCAACACAGCCACCTGAGCAGTGATGTTATCATATCAAAGGCTGATATTGCACAGGACAGGAAAATGATAATCCTGATCCCTCTCCCAGAGGTGATAAACAGCATCACGTGGAGTACATAGAGCATATAAGAATTTACATAACACAGCCACGCAAACAAACGAAACAACATTGTAACCGGTGACTATCTAACTAATATGAGAAATGCATATAACAAACTCATGTTAACAAGCTCTGGTCGGATCTGTCGTTATCTCAACCCTCCGAGCCCCACGTTGGGAGACAAAAAGGACTGTCGTGGTGTTGCGTTAAAGTGCAAAGTAATTTGGCAGAAAAAAAAAAACCCTTGCGTTTTAACACTCCTCACCGAGATGGGAGGCTAGGTGTGGCTAGGTTTGAATTCTGAGTGATGCCCAATCTACCACTCTCAGTCCAGTCACGTTTAATATATTAAACTGTTACGATTCTGGATACACTAATAGTGGACTGCACCTTCAGTCTAGTCGTGCTCATGGACTACCACGGCCACTCTTTGGTCGTGTTCAATGAGAAACCAAAATGACTAGCTACTTAAACAGCACAGTTTATTTTAGCAACAGATACATAGGTTCTTATGGATTGCCGGTGATAAATACACTGTCTGCAAAGCACGTGCAAAGAAAAGTATTGTTAGTTATACAAAACGCGTGACAAAGTTATAAACAATCCAGCCTGGCTATAAATATAGGAAAGAGACTCTCTAGAGAGATTTCTAAGTTTCTCGAGGAAGCACTTGGTATACTCTAAGGCGTCCCTATGGGGGGGAAGAAAGGCTCAGCCCGTCGGCTGGTCCCGGAAGTCAAAGGCAGTCTTTGATGGAGTCCTCCTTGACTTGTTCACGATGGTGTCTTCCCTAATATTCCCCCTTTCTTGGGCTATTTTTATACTGTTTTGTACCTTCAAGGTAGAGTTTGAGTGACTCTAGTCATAAATACTTTTATTATGATTGGTGTAAAATTCTCTCGCTTCACATTTAAAGGTATAGTTTATGAAAAATTCAGGGCGCAGACTCAAGGAGGAGTGGTCGCACCTTGGAGGCGGGTAGCTTTTGGGATGGAGGTGTGTTTAGGTATTATGATGACATTATAATGAGCAAAGTTCACACAAAGGACAGCATTTTGTCAAAATTTGACAAACTGTTGGCTCAGGGTAGTAAGTGTGCAGCTTATCAGTTCCATAGGACCATCTTGTTCCCATATCTGCTGTATCATCACAGGGCTTGGCCCTGGAATCTCCACCCCACTCCATCCCCGTGTTGCTCTGCGAGCGATATTGTGCAGGGAATCACAGATGTAGTGGATTCTTCGCATACCAGCTGCGGCTGTATTCTACCCTAGAAACCTTTTGATTTTATACTTTTCCTTAATGTGTGAACAATGCTGTATTTTTTATTATTTTAGTAATTATTCCACACGTGGTTGGGCCTCTGCCAGCAACAAAGAACCACGCGGCCACTCGCTCAATCCCCACACCCGTGGGGAAAATCAGAAGAAAAAGGAAAAACTCGTGGGTTGAGATAAAGGCAGTTTAACAGAACAGCAAAGGGAAGAGAAAACAGTAACACCGATAAAGGAATATACAAACGCGATTACGGTACCGTCGCTCACCGACCGGACCCGGACCACCGCACCCCGCTGTCAGCGGTGACTTCCTGCCCCCTCCCCCGGGCAGCTCCCCCTATAGCCCGGGCATGGCTCACATGGCATGGAATACCTGTGTCCCCTCCCATCCTTGGGGAAATTAACCCCATCCCTGCCGGAACCAGGACAACCCCATATGTTTTGCTGTTTTGACCTTTATCCAGTAACCCTTTTCCTGCGGGTTCAGGAATCAGCAGTTGCAAGATTGGGGCTGTTTCTTGGGACTCTGCATATGGCCTCGGTTTCCTCTTTTCCAGAATGATGAATTCCTGCTGGAAGCAATTGCAGAGAAAGTCTAGTAGCCTAATCAAATGGCATAAGCAGGGGTTAAAAGGGTTCTGTTGTTTAGCCCAATGAGGAAAAAAAGTCTAAAATCACAGAATCACAGAATGGTCGGGGTTGGAAGGGACCTCTGGAGCTTCCCCAGTCCAACCCCCCTGCCACAGCAGGGTCACCTACAGCAGGTTGCACAGGACGGCGTCCAGGTGGGTTTTGAATGTCTCCAGTGTGGGAGACTCCACCACCTCTCTGGGCAGCCTGTGCCAGTGCTCTGCCACCCTCAAAGGAAAGAAGTTCCTCCTCATGTTAAGATGGAACTTCTATGCTCAAGTTTGTGCCCGTTACCTCTTGTTCTATCACTGGGCACCACTGAAAAAAAGACTGTTCCCATCTACCTGGCACCCTCCCCTTAAGTATTTATAAGTATTTATAAGATCCCCAAAATCATAACTTTACTTTCCCAAAATAACTAGGACATAAACTCCAAGGAAACAGAAGGCATTTTCATGCTTGAAGCTGTTTTTCTTAGAGCAGTTCTTATATTCAAATATCATTACATTATGTATTAAATTAGTTTAGTAAATCTGGTAAATGATTATGCCAGCTGAATATTTCCAAAAAAATCAATAGCATCACTTCGGTTAATTGAGTCAGTAAGCTGTATTTGACAGCACATGGATCATTTCTTTCAACTTAAAGAAGATTTTTTTAAAAAAAGGCCTGATAAAATCAGTCTAGACTGAGAAAACCTATAAGCATGGCTCTTAAAGGATATTAGTTATTTTTTCAGAGTAGCAAAGATAGAATCAAACACCTTTAGAACTGCCCCTACAACCTTGCTTAAACAGCAATAGAAAAATTGCTGTTAGCACTAAGTCACTTCCTAGCTTTTAAGTTTCACACGGTTCACTAATTTCTTTGTTTCCTGTGTGTTGAATTTTTCTCTTCACAGAGATTTGCCTTTTGACCAAGGGCCGTCGAACTGCCAGTGTACGAGCAGACACATACTGTCGCCTGTATTCCCTCTCGGTGGACAACTTCAACGAGGTTCTGGAAGAGTACCCCATGATGAGAAGGGCCTTTGAAACGGTGGCTATTGATAGACTTGACAGGATAGGTATTTTTTTTTTCCATATTTGGAATTCTTAAAACCTTTCTACCTTTTCTTTTCATTGAGTTGAAGGATAAAATGCCCAGATTAAATCCTTCTTAAAAGTTTCATTTCTATTACGCTGCAGTAAATGTTCTGTTGATCTATGTGTCCAGACAAGAAATTCTGCAAGCTCACTTTTATATTATAAAAGCCTTTGAATTTTAGAAAGCTCTCATAGTCCTTTGAGGATTATTTTGTATACTTTAATTATCATTAGCATTATTTATTAATCCATATATTTCTTTTGCTGCCCTCAGCACTCATAGGGTTTATTGCAGTTTTGTGAGCAGTGGATGATATTTTCCTATATAAATAGTTTATAGATGACATCTATTAAGCTGGGAATAGCTGAAGTCTCTCAGCACTCACAAACCCCATGTTTGTTGGAGTGAATTAATTCTTTGCAGCAGGGCTCTCATTTTCCTCACAACATGGGCACTGCTAGCATTGATGGCTGCACACTGGCATAACTGAGATCTGCTTGCAATCAGAAAAGCAAGCCAAGGATATCCAAGTGAAAGGCAGAATGATATGGCAGATTATCAAAACATGGTGTGTGAAGTCTGCTATTGTGCATCCAGACATTCTGGACCTCTCTAATAGGACATACTAGATAAAATATATGGTCTTTGGTCAGAAGTGCACTCTGATCATCATTATTGACATTGGTTTTAAAATGCAGCTATGCATAAAAAATTGTTTATCCTGATTTGGAAGAAAACTTGTTTTCTTTAATATAGCAAGAGTAAAGAAATTAAAAACGTATACCAGTTTCAAATATTTAATAGACCTGGTTTAGTATTTTGCAGATTGTGAATACTCAGTGCATTCATTTATGTTTTCAAGACTTTTCAAACTCTTATAATTTGTGTCTCAAGACTCTCTGGAAATGTAGTCCAACTCAAAGTAATATGTGCTTAAATAATATTAGTAGTAAAGTCCAGTCTGCTCTTGGAATAGTAATCCCGTCTGAAGTGCTGTGTTTACAATATGAAATCTACACAAGACAAAAGATAAAATAAGAACTGTTTTATTGAAAAAAAAAGAAACAAATGAGTGCAATTGAGTGCTTTTTCCACCCTGTTTTTCAGTAAATTATCATGGTTACATTTTCAGAATAATTGTAGTAATAGCAATGCTCTATAAGTGAAGAGACACAGAAAGTTCAGGTGTCTTTGAGCACAATGGTGTTATGAAAACTTGCCATGCTAGTGCAGAGAGTGTGTGTGCATGGAGGCCAGCTGTCAGGAGCTGTGTGTCAGCATGAGTTGCTGCAGTGGTGCCTGGAGAGGCTCAGCACCGTTCTGCTGCAAGGGACGAGCTCTTCAGTCCCTGGCTCCTGGGGAGATCAGTACAGTGCAGCCTGTCGCAGTGGACTCACTGCCGAACTGTGGCCAGTGCTCAGCCTGGTGTTTGCTCAGGCTTTTACAATGCCGATATAGCTCTCAATGGATTGAAATGCAAACTCAGAATCAGGATCTGCCCCTGCATGTCAGGCTTGCTTACTCTTCTGCCTCTCTGTAAAGGGAAGAAGAACTCAATCCTCCTGCAGAAGTTCCAGAAGGACCTCAACACTGGGGTTTTCAACAACAAGGAGAATGAGATCTTGAAACAGATCGTGAAGCACGACAGAGAGATGGTGCAGACCATTGCCCCGGTGAGCTTGCAGCAGATGCCCACACTGAACTCCAGCACCTCCACTGGCACTTCATTGTTGCACGTCAGGACACAGTCCCCTCCCATTTGCACCACTAGCAGCCTTTCTCATGGAAACCTGTACTCCACCTCGTCCAGCACACAGATGCCCCAGCAAGCCATCATCCTCTCGCCCTGCTCCTACACCACTGCCATCTGCAGCCCACCCGTACAGAGCCCTCTGGCTGGCCAAACTTTCCAATATGTCTCTCCAACCACCTCGCAGCTCTCCCTCATGCAGCAGCAGCCGCAGGCACACCAGCAGCCGCAGGCACACCAGCAGCCACCTGGTGCCACACAGAAGAACGAGGTCCACAAGAGCACCCAGGCCCTCTACAACACCAACCTGACCCAGGAGGTGCGGCCCCTCTCTGCCTCTCAGCCTTCCCTGCCCCACAATATCTCCACCCTGATGGCCAGGTCTCACCCCACAGTGGGGGAGTCCCTTGCCTCCCTCCCGCAGCCCGGCCCTGGCCACAGCATGCCCCCGGCCAGCCAGGCCACCATCCCCCAGCATGTCTCACTCTTCTGACAGATGTCCTCGGGAGTCATCCCCCTGAACCAGGGGGCCACGCCGCCCACAGCCCCTCTGCAAAGGGATTCTTCCACAGTCTTAAGCACAGAGCCCGAGGGAGACAAACCGCGGTTCACATCAAACTTATGATCCCTGGTAACTGTGAGCAACAGACTTGTAACGAACTGAGAACCATCCCTGAAACTGTTTTAGCCTATTTCCTAATGTACCCCAGCAGTCTACTATGAGAAAAATACTTTAGACAGCTTTGCCCTACATAACGAATGTAAAAATTTTATATATATATATAAAAATATATATATTAAAAAAGGAATTAAAAAAACTTGTTTGATTTCGTCTTCTGTTCTTTCAACCTTTAAAGAAGTCTAAATTCAGCTGTAGTATTATTTATTTTTAACATGGCGACTTTAAAATTGGTCTGACAGATTTCTCTGTTTATGAGGTTTGCTATTTTCATGGGAAAATTGTCCACACAATAACAAACTTCAAACAAGCATATTAAAAAAAATCCGTGTAACTAAAACAGCACTGAGTGATATTCTGAAGCCTTCATTATTTCATTTATTACATACACATTGTCAATTTCTCATGACTAATTCAGTTGTTATTTCCCATTGCATTTCATATTTTAGCACTTTCCATTCAGAATTAGATTGGAAAACAAATAAATTGCAAACACCTGTAGTCAAAAGGCTGGCACTAGCACTCCTCTGGATAGATTGTAACCTCACGACATAGAATCATAGAATGGTTTGGGTTGGAAGTGACATGTCAACCATTCTGTTGTTTCAGAAAACTGGGTGGACTTCAATCTTCACGTTGCTAAACACTTTTACAAAGACTATAAATATTGCCATTGTAAATAACTTTTTAGGCCCAAACAAAAATAGCTGCTGCATGGTGCACCATTGCAAAGTCTTTGTTTAGGAATTTAGGTTCAGCTCTTCACTTCAAAATTTACAGTTTTAAAATTTGTTAAAGCTAAGTGCAACACAACTGTTGAATTGTAATGCAATGGCTTAAAATCTACAATGTTACTTTTACATGCAATGTTTTATGGAAAATTGTATGCTTGATCCTGCAAACCATTTGTACTTCACCAATACCATCTCTTTTCTTCTCCTTGCTCTCAATAGCATCTAAAAATATTCCATGCATGCTTTTGAAAAAAAAAAAAAAAAATTATAAAAATAGGTTCAGTCAGCCATTTTAGGAAAAGGCTTTATGGTATCTTAGAAAATAATAACCATTCATTAATTGTGTCTACCTTAAAATTCCTGTAATGCTGACTTTGAATCTATGATTTAAGTCTAGAAGTGAAGCTTGTCATTTAAAGGATTATTTGTAAACCACAGCTTGATTTAGGCTTTCAGGTGTTTTCTGTGTCTTCACTGTAGTTTTGTAGTTGACTGTGGTATTAATTTAAAATATATATATATAATATAGCATCAAGTCTGTCTGGAAATGCACGATTCGCTCTGTGTATATTGTAATTAAATGGATAGTATATCCTAAGGTATGTAGTGCCAAGCATAACCCATAGGTACGAGGTTTATTATTTTTGATGTCTTCAAAACAGAAAGGAAATGGTGACAGAAAGCAGGGTTAAAGCATACTGTTCTGTGAATGGTTTGTTTTATTTGCTCAAATCTTCACGTTATGTTATCCACAAAAAACGTTCTTTCTTAATCATTTGTGGCTGATTTGACACATTAAATAGAGATGGAAACTAAATGTGTCATAATTTAACTCATTGAAAAAATCAGCATTATGGATATGATACAAACATATTCTGTTCCTCAAAACCCAGCTGACTCATGTGAAGGAAGTGAATGCAAAGGAGTTCTTCTTTTCCCATTAATGCTGAGTTTTATAACATCACAATAATAACATAACATCACAAACTACGTAATGCAGTGAATCCAGATGTACTTGAGAGCCAAGTAAATATGCTAAAGCTAACAGAGCTTGAATCCATGCTGCCTGCTACGTCTTTGACTAAAGTGGTACATCAAATAAAAATGTTAAAAAAACTTCCAGGTTTTGCTGACTCCCCCTCACCAGTAAAAATCAATGTAATTAATCCATTAACATGCTGCTGCCATTAATCCAAGTGGCCCAGAGTAGTATACGAAGAAGCGATTGTTTAAAAGTGTTTGGAACATTATGGATACGCTGCAAGACCATTTATTTATCAGTACAATACCACTTATTTTAATACTAACAAATTCTGTCAGTTAATTAAGATCATATACTGATCTTTCAAACTGTTTAAGGCTTACATTTGCTAGGAGAAATGGGGTTAGTAGTGAAATATTTTTATATATTTTTTTATTTTATTTTAAGCACTACGAAGAAATATTAATTCACATGGTCTTTCAGTGAAACCACAATAATTTTTAATGACTTTGTAAGAGAGTGGACAATATCTAGGATTTGTATGGTAATTCAAAAAAATGGTATAAAATTATATATGTGTATATATGTATGTATGAATGTATATATACTTAGATTAAGAAACAAATTACTCACATTCCTGTAATATAAAGGTCCATTGCTAGTTTCAGAAATGATATATTTTCTCTGTACATAAGTAAGCGCATAAGTATGAAATCTCGCATCTGTACAGGATGAAATGTATTGATGAAAAAGGTTGGATCTTACTGCTTCTGGGAAGACTATAGACCTGATTCTTACAATAACTGTATGACCAGGGACGAATTAGATTTTTTTCTTTTGTCTTTGTTCAAAGCCATAAATAAATATATATAAAATATTATTAATAAATTGAAGAAAATATATAAACAATAAAACCATGAATATTTTTTTGTTCCAATATCTTTATAAGTGAGCAAGTTTTGCTTTACCATGAAAGAAGAACTGTTTGCTTTTCTCTTTTCTTTGTTCTGAGCCCCAGAAATGATGGGGCTAAGTATCCCCACTAAGTATGGGGAGGTGGGGAAAAAGAAGCCTGAGTGCACAGTAGGAAAAAGAGGGCTTAGAAATTCAACGATACTACCTGATTTACTCAAGCAATTCCTAAGCAATATTTCCTCTGTAGATTAGAGGAATTCATTGTTCTAAAGAACATTTTCCCCACAAAACTCTCATTTAAGCCATTACCACTAACCTGTAATATTTCTTGAGTACAAATATTTCAAACTGAAGTTTGCTTATTTATAAAATTTTAAATATCCTGGGAGAGAATCCCAAGTAGTTAGTGTAACTTAAGAAAACTATATTCTCTCATATGGTCACTTTATCTTCATATCACTATAAATGAAATCTATATGTACCTACACACCAATTTATATATTTTTTAAAGTCTCTCCATTTCTAATGTCTATTTCTACCTCAGCTTAATTTCTATCTTGCCTTATGTCCTGGTTTGAGGTAAAACATGACCAATTTTGTTCAGTAACTTTGCTTCTTAGCTGGGCTGCTTCTAACTACTGAAATTAACAGCATATTGTGCAGACTCTTCGCTCTCTCAGAGTGATCAGACCAATGTTTATAGCTGATGCCCAGGCATGGGATGCAGAGAGGCTCCTGCTTATACTTATTGCTATAACAACCAAGGCCAACCAACTCTGTTACTTGCCCCATTGGAGGGTCGGAAGCAGAAAAGCGCAGCAGGGTCCCACCTGTGAGGAGGAGCGGACAGGACAGGTGACCCAAAACTGACCAACAGGGTATTCCATCCCATCTGCCTCATGCTCAGTATAAAAGCTGAGGGATCAAAGGGTCAGCTCGCTCTCTTTTTCTTCAATGGCCGACATCTGAGGACGACCCTGTCTGTTTGTCTGCCTTTAGTCCCGATCCTGAATGCAGATCCAGAATCCAGTTCCCGTCCGTCACTGAGTCCTGTCTGGGACTTCCCAGTGCCAGCTGGTGTCGTGATTGTCATCCTGGGAGCTTGATACAGTTTTGTATACATTTCATTATTTTTTATTATTAATATTTCATAGAATCATAGAATCATAGAATGGTTTAGGTTGGAAGGGACCTTGAAGATCATCGAGTTCCAACCCCCCTGCCATAGGCAGGGACACGTCTCACTAGACCAGGTTGCCCAAGGCCACGTCCAGCCTGGCCTTGAACACCTCCAGGGACGGGGCTTCAACAACCTCTCTGGGCAACCTGTTCCAGTGCCTCACCACCCTTAAAGTGAAAAACTTCTTCCTAATGTTTAATCTAAACCTGCCCTCTTCCAGCTTAAAGCCATTCCCCCTCGTCCTATCACTACATGCCCTTGTAAAAAGTCCTTCCCCAGCTCTCCTGTAAGGCCCCCTTTGGGTACTGGAAGGCTGCAATAAGATCTCCCCGGAGCCTTCTCTTCTCCAGGCTGAACAGCCCCAACTCTCTCAGCCTCTCCTCATAGGAGAGGTGCTCCAGCCCTCGGATCATCCTCGTGGCTCTCCTCTGGACGCGCTCCAGCAGGTCCATGTCCTTCTTATGTTGGCGACTCCAGAGCTGGATGCAGTACTCCAGGTGGGGTCTCACAAGAGCGGAGTAGAGGGGCATTTCATTAAAGTAGTTTAGATCCTTCTAAACTCATAAGTTTCTTTTTCCCTCCTCTACTTCTCTCTTTGAAGAGGGGTAGAGGGGAGCATCTGTCGTTCCCATCTGGGGTCCCCCACATCCCCAGTAGCTGATTCAGCCTAAACTACGGCAGATTAATTGGCGCCCAACATGGGGCAGGAGCAGTGTTCAACCAGAGCTGTGATAGATTGCCTGAATAGTTTGAATTCCAGCTTGTTCAGAGATTAGAACAGACATCTTAAATCATGTCATTCTTAAATGAAATGTTGTATTGTGCCTTTAAAGGGCATCGCGTGATGGATTCTGTTACTAATTACACTTTCGGTTCTACCTGGGGAAAGTTTACTTTGCCCTTTGATGATTATACTAAGGTGACACCATCAGAGCCAGGGCATGGAAACCTTCCAGGCTGTGACAATAAGGATTGCTACTTTCTTAAGATCATGATTTTGTTGTCGGTTTTCCTGCACGTGTTGCAGAGGTGGTTTCTTGTGAATCATCAGTGCAGGGGTAGCTATAGGGTAATGTGCGCTGCTGCCACTCAGACCATGACTTGCAGCGGCACAAACCATGGCCAGGCCCAGCCGAAGCCGTGCCCCTCCCTGCAGCGGCACAGGCCCTGCCGCCACCCATCTTGGCAAAAGCGCCTCTGCTCCCTCCTTCAGCGGCAACAGCACTACCATCAGCCACCCCCACCACTGCAACAACACAGGCCTCTCCGCCGCCTGTCCCAGCACAAGCTACTCCAGCCACGACAATGAGTACCGCTGCTACTCAAACTCCATCAAAACCAGTACAAGCTGCCCCAGTAACTAGGAAGCAGAAAAAGAACTCAGCTCGTTCCCCTGTCGCTTATGACAAGGACCAGCTCAAGCCAGATAGCTTGGGAGAGAGTTCTGACGGAGATCCAGGAGAGGGCCCTTCTGGAGTAGACCCAGGAGAGGGTCCTTCAAGATCAGACAAAGGAAAGACCTTTTAAAACAGATAAAGGAGAGAGTCCTTCTAGAGCAGAGACTGGAGAGGGTCCTTCTCAGGCACCCTCAACACAGGAGGACTCAGATGTAGAGGTAGTTGTTAAATCCTTCTCTATGAAGGATTTGAGAAAGATGAGGAAGGACTTTAGTCGTCATGAAGGTGAAACACTCATCTCCTGGTTGCTCCGATGCTGGGATAGTGGGGCTGATACCATAGACTTAGATGGCAGAGAAGCTAGGCAATTAGGAAACCTGGCCAGGGATGGAGGTATCGATGAAGGGATTGGGAGAAAGACAAGCACTCTCAGTCTCTGGAGGCGACTGGTGTCAGCCATAAAGCGCAGGTATCCCTTTAAGGATGATATCAAATGCCATCCAAGTAAATGGACCAACATGGAAAAAGGTATTAAGTACCTGAGAGAATTGGCTGTGCGAGAGGTGATTTATAGTGACAGGCAAGTGATTGCAGACCCTGATAAGATGCCATGCAAATGATCTATGCTAAAAAAGTTTGTACAAAGTGCACCATCGATGTATTCCCACACATTGTCAACAATGATCTGGGGAGGATCTGATGCCAACACACCAACTGTAAGTGAAGTGGTTAACAAGGTATGACAGTATGAAGACAGTCTCTCTTGTCCCTTCTCTGTGGCAGCCGTGGAAAAGCTGGCTGTGAACACTGAGAAAATGACTGAGAAAATAGAGCAAATGACCAAGAAAATAGTTAAGCACACTGATAAACTGCTTGATAAACTATCCAAGGTGGAGGAAAAATCCCATTCTTCCCCTGCACAGACCCACGTTGCAGCTGCTAAGAAAAAACACACTCTGACTCAAGACAAATCAAGCCCAATGCGAGATATCCTGTGTTTTTGCCTCTGTGATTGTGGAGAGGACATGAGGAAGTGGGATGGAGAACCTACCTCAGCCCTACAGGCACGGGTGCTTGAGTTGCAAAATGAAGCAGATGAAAGAAAGAATTTTTACAGGAGGAAGGCTGCTTTGACCTACAGTAGGCAATCCTACGGTCCAGGTAGGAATTCATCTGCTAATCATAAGTGCTGTGGTCAACATTAGAGATGCCCTGCCTCCAGCCAGGAGGAGGAGAGAGGTAACCAAGTTTATCGGACTGTATGGATTCGATGGCCTAGCACATTAGAGCCACAAAAGTATAAAGCCCTGGTGGACACTGGTGCTTAGTGTACCGCATTGCCATCGAATCATAAAGGGGCAGAATCTGTCACTATTTCTGGAGTGACAGGCGGATCTCAAGAACTGACTGTATTAGAGGCCGAAGTGACCCTAACTGGGAATAAATGGGAGAAACACCCCATTGTTACTGGTCCAGATGCTCCGTGCATCCTTGGCATAGACTACCTAAAGAGAGGGTATTTTAAATACCCCAAAGGGTATTGGTGGGCTTTTGGTATAGCAGCTGTAGAGACTGAGGATGTTACACAGCTGTCAACCTTACCTGGTCTTTCAGATGACCCTTCTGTTGTGGGACTGCTGAGGGTTAAAGATCAGCAGGTGCCAATTGCTACTGCCACGGTGCATCGACGACAGTATCGCACCAACCGAGACTCCCTGATTCCCATCCATAACCTGATTCGATGGCTAGAGAGCCAAGGAGTGATCAGCAAAACTCACTCACCCTTTAACAGCCCTATCTGGCCAGTGCGAAAGTCTGATGGGGACTGGAGACTGACAGCAGACTACCGTGGCCTGAATGAAGTCACACCACCACTGAGTGCTGCTGTGCCAGACATGCTAGAACTTCAGTATGAGCTGGAGTCAAAGGCAGCCAAACGGTATGCTACAATTGACATTGCTAATGCCTTTTTCTCTATTCCTTTAGCAGCAGAGTGCAGGCCACAGTTTGCTTTCACCTGGAGGGGTGTCCAGTACACCTGGAATCGACTGCCCCAGGGGTGGAAACACAGCCCTACTGTTTGCCACGGACTGATCCAGACTGCACTGGAGAAGGGTGGAGCTCCAGAACACCTACAATACATCGATGACATCGTTGTGTGGGGTAACACAGCAGCAGAAGTTTTCAAGAAAGGGAATAAAATAGTTCAAATCCTTCTGAAAGCTGGTTTTGCAATAAAACGAAGTAAGGTCAAGGGACCCGCACAGGAGATCCAGTTTTTAGGAATAAAATGGCAAGATGGATGCCATCAGATCCCGATGGATGTGATCAACAAAATAGCAGCTATGTCTCCACCGACTAGTAAAAAGGAAACACAAGCTTTCTTAGGTGTTGTGGGGTTTTGGAGGATGCATATTCCAGATTACAGTCTGATTGTGAGCCCTCTATATCAAGTGACCTGGAAAAAGAATGATTTTAAATGGGGCCCTGAGCAACGACAAGCCTTCAAACAAATTAAGCAGGAAATAGTTCATGCAGTAGCCCTGTGTGGAGACATTCCTAAATGAAAAAGGGCATAACTTAATTCCGTTGAGCAACCCAGGGTTTGAACTAAGGACCCAGAATGAGGAAGAAATGATCTAAGTAAACATGAAAAGCGACATCACAAAACCCAGGAGAAGAGTGAAACAGAGGCGCGTGGACAGAGGGCCTTAGCCAATCGAGTTGCGGGGCGTTGCGCGTGAACAAGGGAGGTGGACCAATCATAACGTTGTTGACTATGCATGCTTTTGCTGCGAGCCTATATATACTCTGTGAAAGTACTCAATAAACGAGAACGATCATACTCACATTGAGACCGCGTTGTTACTTCGGATCCGATCCCACTCCGACATCTGGTAGCAGAGGATGGTTACCCTTCAGCACGACTGAGTTCTCCGAGACTGCGGTAAGCAGCGAGAGGAGGGGAGTGGGAAACACGGCTGGAAGGAGTGCTGCTCGAGAGCATAGGCTAGGACAGACACGGTTTGAGGTGGCCTCTCGCCTTCCAGGTTTAGAGTGAAGTATAGTTGCTATCATGGAAGTTGAAGCAACAGCAACGCTGCTCTCAAGTATCCTCTCTAAGAGAGGGATCGAGACAGCGCCCAAACAGCTGATCAAGCTCATTAAGTTGGGACGACGATGGGGGCATTTTAAAGACACGTATATGTTGTTTTCCCCTACGGAATGGCGATCCTTCGGTGATACAATGTGGGAAAAAACAATAACCGGGAACGAGAAAGAGGAGAAGGAGATAAGGCTGTTCACGAGTTGTGGCGCACGGTATTAGAGACCTTAAAGGCCATGAAAGCGGAGAGAGAAGTAGCTTGTGCCACTGCTCAAATGCTGGGTCCAGATCCAACTAGAGCAGGATATAAGAGCACGGAAACGAAACCTGGTGCGTGGGCACAGTTCTTCGGGCTGCCGGCAGTGAAAGGGATGACTGGGACTATGTGTAAAACTGTTGCCGAGGTCCACGTGAGCGCCGACCCTGCTCCGCCGACACAAAGGGCGGAAGTCCAGCTGGATCTGCCACAGAGCGCGAAAAAAGCAGAAGTTGCAGCTCCCGAGCCGAGACAACCGACTGAGCAAAAGACGGAAGTGGTGCCTCAGGAAACCCTAGAGGAGGTGTGGCCTCAGCCACCGTCGCAGCAAGGAGGAGAAACCTGTCGACCTATGCCTTTGGCTCCTCCTCTGTGCCCTCTTCTGCCCCCCTCCACTGACTCATCTGCTCCTTCAACGCCACTTGCTGACAACTGCCAGGATCAATCACACGAGAATACAGATAAAGTGTTCCGAACAGTGCTGCAACGTCTTGATGACCTGGGCTTACAATTAAAGGGCATGACGTCACAGGCCGAACACCCCTTGATGCGCAAAGGAGAACCAAACCCTCCTCCCTATCTGAAGCCTAAACGGTGGAGCGGAATCATTAGAGATGCTGTCTTGGAGGGACAGTGGGGTGCTGCTGCCAGCTTAGGTAACACCCCGCAGTTGGCCTTTCCAGTGGTTCAGGATCTACAAAATGGCACTGGGAAATGGGAGCCGCATGACTGGAAGATCCTGCAACAAGCTCGTACCACCATCTCCAACTATGGATTAAAATCGGAAGCTACTCGGCAAATTGTCGGCTGGATTTTCTCTGCCGATTTGATGTGCCCTTATGACTGTCGAAACCTGATGAGGTTGTTGCTCACACCAACACAATTCTTGCTATGGGAATCATCTTGGCAGCAACGCGCGATGCAGGAAGCAGCACAGAGACAAACGCAAGGTGACCCACTGCTAGGGGTCACCACAGAAATGTTCACTGGAAGTGGGCAATTTGCAGCCCTAGAAAAACAGCTGACTTTCCCTGCGATTCTCCTGCAACTTGCCCTGGACGCCTTTTTTGGTTTGCTCGGATCGACAATTCTGTCATTCGGAACTATAAAACAGGGAACAACAGAAAAATATAGCAACTTTATTGATAGGCTGTGGGAGGCAGTGATGCAACACCCTGACCTGAATGAAGAAAACAAAAACCAGATGTTTAAAATATTGGCCTTTGATAATGCCAATAACGCCACCAAACAACTACTAGCCACCTTACCCAGAGGGGCAGGAGTTGAAGACATGTTATTAAGAGTCGACAGGGCCGAACGCCAAAGACAGACCGCTACGGTTGCAGCGGCGGTCCAAGGAGCAGTAAGAGAGATCATACAGCCATTAGCCGCGGTTGTGCAGAAACAACAAATGAAAGGCGGTGCAAACCCCAATAAACAATTCACAGGAAAATGCTTTCGGTGTGGAGAACAGGGGCATGTTAAAGCTCACTGTGGAAAAGCAGTATGGTGTGAAAAGTGTCAGAAAAATACTCGTGCCACAAAAGCGTGTACGGGAAATGGGAGGCAGAGAGCAGAAAGAGGCCGCGTGATGAAACAAATGAAACCTCACGAGGAACCAAAGGCTTTCTACAACAGCGCCGACCAGCAACCAGGGGAAGCCTGGGATTCGACTTGGCAACAGCAATAGACACGACACTTACTGATAACACTGTCCAAAAGATACCCAGTGACGCAGTAGGGCCTTTATATCACCAAGACAGCTCTATAGGAGGTCTTTTAGTGGGCCGATCCTCGGCAGGAATTAAGGGACTAATTGTATTGCCTGGGGTCATTGACGCAGATTACACCGGACGTATTTACATCATGGTCTACACTGTCTGTCCTCCTCTGTTTATTCCAAAGGGTAGCCGTGTAGCTCAAATAGTCCCTATAGATAATTTGTTTTGCAATCCACCTGAATCTAATGTCTACCGCGGAAATCAAGGCTTTGGATCCACCGGACCAGCAGTGTGCTTTACCACAAAGATGGACCATCGACCAATGATGACCATAGTTATGTCCCAAGGAAACTTGTCCAAACGAATCATTGCCATGCTGGATACTGGCGCAGATGTGACAATCGTGAGCCACTCAGTATGGCCAAAAGACTGGTCGCTTGAGATGCCTACATCCTCAGTTTCAGGGGTTGGAGGACAATCAGTCCCATGCGTGAGCAAATACCCGGTGACCTTGCAGTTCCCGGAAAAACAGCAAGTCAATATTAAAGTCTACGTCATGAATCTACCCGGGACATTAAATGCCTTGATCGGTCGTGATGTGCTTAGCCAGCTGGGTGCCGTCCTCACCACAACACATTTTCGATAGTGGACACTGGTGAGCAGTTGCCCAACCCACCATTGATCTGGCTCACAGATAAGCCAGTGTGGGTTGACCAGTGGCCCATGACAGAAGAGCGACTGCAAATTGCTAAACAATTGATGGCCGAACAACTTGAAGCTGGACATATCAAGCCCTCAGTCAGTCCATGGAACACCCCTATTTTTGTAATCCCAAAAAAGAGTGGAAAGTGGTGACTTTTGCATGACCTACGAAAAGTTAACGACCAGATGCAACCCATGGGGGCATTGTAACCTGGAATGCCTTCCCCTGCTATGCTACCAGAAGGATGGCACATACTAATAGCAGATTTAAAAGATTGTTTCTTTACTATCCCGCTGCACCCACAAGACACGCAGCAATTTGCCTTTTTGCTGCCAGCAATAAATAAGGAAAAGCCAGCGGAACTTTACGAATGGGTAGTCTTGCCACAAGGCATGAAGAACTCACCTACTCTGTGTCAACTTTATGTAGCCTGGGCATTGCAGCCACTTAGGGAACAATGGACTAACACAATAATTTATCATTACATGGACGATATCCTTTGTTGTCAAAAAGAGCCATTTAGGGAGGAATCCCTGCAACAGCTAGCTGAGACCTTATCCAAAAAGGGACTCGTCATAGCACCAGAGAAAGTGCAGCGAACGGTCCCCTGGAAATATTTGGGATGGTCTATTTCAGATGTGAAAATTCGCCTGCAAAAGACAGACTTAACGACTCAACTGAGGACATGGACAGATGTACAGACTTTACTAGGAGACATTCAATGGGTGCGCAACTGCATTGGCATTTCAAACACCGCAATTGCACCCTTAACAGAACTATTATGAGGACGACAACCAACCGACATCATTACACTGTCCACAACACAGCAAGCCGCATTGCAACAAATTGTACAGAAACTACAAGAGGCGTGGTCAGCCCGGCGCATCTTGGAGTTGCCAGTTTCTCTGTTAATTTGTAATACTGTTGAATCGCCGTATACAGTTATTTGCCAGTGGCAAACAGGAAAGGGGGAAATTCTTCCCCCCCACCACCTGTGCCACTGACAAATCATCAGGAGACATGTTTAAGATTTTAGAATGGGTCTTTTTAAGAGTACAACCCAAGTCTAGCATTCAAACAAGACCGGAGGCAATAGGGGAGTTGATCAGGAAGGGCAGAACAAGAATCATAGAGATTAGTGGAACGGAACCCGATGATGTCAGTATTCCAGTGAATGGTGCCGATCTAGAATGGTGGTTGGGTAACTCAACTTCCATCCAAGAAGCATTAATAGGCTATAATGGTCGTATACATTCGCAACAACCAAAAGGGAAAATGTGGCAAGTGTTAGAACGAAATCTGTGGATGACAAAAACAAAAGTCAGGCGAGAACCACTGGCTGATGGTCTCACAATGTATACAGACGCTGGAAAGCGGCTTTGCCATGTGGTGTGTGTCTGGCAGGATAAAGGACAATGGTGCCAGCACATACTGGAGGGGCAGCCACAAGACTCCCTTCAAACATTGGAACTTACTGCGGTAGTCTGGGCACTAACCAACTGGCTAACAGCCCCCTTAAATGTAGTAACAGACTCCCTGTATGTGGCTGGGGTAGTGCCGCGACTAGAAGATGCCCTCCTTAGGGAAACAACCAACCCAAGGTTGGGAAAATTATTTATCCAGCTGAGGTCCACTCTGGGTCAACGAACTGCGTCTTGTTGTATCATCCATATTTGCAGCCATCAGTTGGATTTAGGTTTAGGATTGGGTAATCAAATTGCCGATAACCTGGTCAGTGCAGTGCGACATTTACCTCCAATTGACAAATTTCAGCAAGCCAGAGAAAGTCATGACAACTTCCATCAAAATGCTAAAGGGTTAAAAAGGCAATTTGGATTAACCAAAAATGAAGCACGCTCTATTATACAAGCATGCCCTAGGTGTGGGAATCATGGGCCAGGAGTGGGACTAGGGGTGAACCCGAAAGGGTTAAAAGCGATAGAAGTATGGCAAATGGATGTAACACACATTACAGAATTTGGCCGATTGAAATATGTACATGTTACAATTGATACCTTTTCAAAAATAATATGGGCTACGGCACTACCAGGGGAAAAGGCGCGTCATGTATGCAAGCATTTACTTGCATGCTTTGCCATGTTAGGAGTGCCCGAACAGATTAAAATAGATAACGGGCCCGCATATATTAGTCAAAAGGTGAGAGCTTTTCTACTGAGATGGGGAATTAAACACATAACGGGAATACCCCGCTCACCAACCGGGCAAGGCTTGGTTGAGCAAACCCATCAAGTGCTAAAAGATTATCTAAATAAGCAAAAGGGTGAAGACACAGATGCACAACAGCAATTACACAGGGTATTGTTTACGCTAAATTACTTATGTCTTATAGGCGATCAAGAGGAACCGCCAGTAGTGATACACCATCAAAACATTAAGCTGAATAGTACCACTACCCTACCTAAATTTATGGTACATTATAAAGACCCGACCACCGGAGCGTGGGTGGGACCAGTGCCAGTCATTTTTAATGGTCGAGGGTACATGTGTGTCTCTACGGGAACAGGTCCAGTGTGGGTACCGAGCCGAGCGATAAAACCAGCATTGGAAGGACGACGGACAGACCAAGACCAAGAGACGGCGCAACAAAATGGGGAAAAAGAACCTCAAGAGTTTGCTGATAAGTAGTTGCGTCCTTTTGGGTGCAGTAACTGCAGGGGTTTGGTTACCCCCGCAGCCTAAAAGGAATGTCTGGGTGACCTTGGCAAATATGACCGGTCAAGATTCCATTTGCCTATCCACAGCATTGCCCAAAAATCCATTTTCTACCTGTCTAGTCGGTCTTCCGTCTGACCAGTGGCCTTCCAACTTACAAACGCAATTCCTAGGTAATGACTCTGCAACTCTTGCCGATAGCTGGGATGGATGGGCTGCATATCTGCCACCCCTCCATGCTGAGCCGCAAGAGCTTCAACTTCTCGGATCACTCATGATGGATAGCTGTGTGTACTTTAATTATTCTGGGAAAAATAGTTCCCAAATTCAGAATGTTAACTCATCTCTATCTATCTACGGTAATAGCACTGCCTGGTGTAATTATACTTCTAACATCTCCTGCTCTAGTACCTTGCCCTTCCGACTTACCCACGGACGGTTTTTTATTTGCGGTGACCGAGCATGGGGAGGTATACCCTCTCACATTCGGGGAGGGCCCAGTAGTATTGGTCGCCTGACACTGCTAACTCCAAACACTTCCATGATTTTAGACCATCGAATGGCAAGCAAGTCAAGGCGATCAAATTGCACTACCCATGCATTCGAACGTACATGTAAAGACAATGTCGAATTTTGGGGGAAGACGCAAACAATTTTTGCCTCGGTTTTTTTGCGCCAGGAGTAGCAGCAGCACACGCTTTAACCACGCTTAATAAACTCAGATGTTGGCTTGCTAAACAATCTAATGCTACTGCATTGGCATTGAGTGGGTTATTGTTAGACGTAGATTCTGTTAGATACGCTACACTCCAGAATAGGGCTGCCATAGACTTTTTGTTATTAGCACATGGTCATGGGTGTGAAGACTTTGATGGGATGTGTTGTATGAACCTCTCAGACCACTCCAAATCAGTACACCAAAGCATCAGAGAATTGTATCAAGGAATACAAAAGCTGAGAAAAGATGATGAATGGGGATGGTTGAATCAAATACTATCAGGTTGGGGAATCAAAGGTTGGATAGCCATGATTGTGAAAACTGTCTTGCTTATATTGCTCATTGTAGTTGTTATAATATCAGTTGTATTATGTATCTTCTCTTGTCTACAGCGCATGCTCATGAAAATTGTGCACCAAGCCTGGGTTGCTCAAAAAGAAGAAGGGGGAATTGTAGAGACATTCCTAAATGAAAAAGGGCATAACTTAATTCCGTTGAGCAACCCAGGGTTTGAACTAAGGACCCAGAATGAGGAAGAAATGATCTAAGTAAACAAGAAAGGTGACATCACAAAACCTGGGAGAAGAGTGAAACAGAGGCATGTGGACAGAGGACCTTAGCCAATCGAGTTGCGGGGCGTTGCGCGTGAACAAGGGAGGTGGACCAATCATAACGTTGTTGACTATGCATGATTTGCTGTGAGCCTATATATACTCTGTGAAAGTACTCAATAAACGAGAACGATCATACTCACATTGAGACTGCGTTGTTACTCCGGATCCGATCCCACTCCGACAGCCCTGGGGCCAGTCCGGGCAGGACAAGATGTTAAAAATGTGCTCTACACCACAGCCGGGGAGAATGGCCCTACCTGGAGCCTCTGGCAGAAAGCACCAGGGGAGACTCGAGGTCGACCCCTGGGGTTTTGGAGTCGGGGATACAGAGGATCCGAAGCCCGCTATAATCAAACTGAAAAAGAGATAATGGCAGCATACAAGGGAGTTCGCACTGCTTCGGAAGTAGTTGGTACTGAAGCACAGCTCCTCTTGGCACCTCGACTGCCGGTGCTGGGCTGGATGTTCAAAGAAAGGGTCCCTGCCATGCATCATGCCACTGATGCTACGTGGAGTAAGTGGATTGCACTGATCACACAGCGGACTCGAATGGGAAACCGCAGTCACCCAGGAATACTTGAAGTGATCATGGACTGGCCAGAAGGCAAAGATTTTGGAATATCACCAGAGGAGGAGGTGACGCATGCGGAAGAGGCCCCACCGTATAATAAACTACCAGAAAATGAGAGGAAACATGCCCAGTACACTGATGGGTCCTGCCGGATTGTGGGAAAGCATCGGAAGTGGAAGGCTGCTGTGTGGAGTCCCACAGGACGAGTTGCAGAAGCCACTGAAGGACAAGGGGAATCGAGCCAGTTTGCAGAGGTGAAAGCCATCCAGCTGGCTTTAGACATTTCTGAACGAGAGAAATGACCAGTACTTTACCTCTATACTGATTCATGGATGGTGGCAAATGCTCTGTGGGGGTGGTTACAGCAGTGGAAACAGAGCAACTGGCAGCGCAGAGGTAAACCCATCTGTGCGGCTGAACTGTGGCAAGCTATTGCTGCCCAGATAGAGAATCTGGTTGTGAAAGTACGTAATGTAGATGCCCACGTACCCAGGAGTCGTGCCACTGAGGAACATCAAAACAACCAGCAGGTAGATCAGGCCGCTAAGATTGAAGTGGCTCAGGTGGATCTGGACTGGCAACATAAGGGTGAATTATTCATAGCTTGGTGGGCTCATAATGCCTCAGGCCATCAGGGAAGAGATGCCACATATAGATGGGCTCGAGACCGAGGGGTGGACTTGACCATGGACACTATTGCACAGGTTATCCACGAATGTGAAACGTGTGCTGCAATTAAGCAAGCCAAGCAGTTAAAGCCTCTTTGGTATGGAGGACGATGGCTAAAATACAAATATGGGGAGGCCTGGCAGATTGATTATATTACACTCCCACAAACCTGCCAAGGCAAGCGCCATGTGCTCACAATGGTGGAAGCAACCACCGGGTGGCTGGAAACATACCCTGTGCCCCATGCCACCGCCCGGAACACTATCCTGGGCCTTGAAAAGCAAGTCTTATGGCGACATGGCACCCCAGAGAGGATTGAGTCAGACAACGGGACTCATTTCTGAAACAGCCTCATAGACACCTGGGCCAAAGAGCATGGCATTGAATGGGTATATCACATCCCCTATCACGCACCAGCCTCTGGGAAGATAGAATGATACAACGGACTGTTAAAGACTACACTGAGAGCCATGGGTGGTGGGACCTTCAAACATTGGGATACACATTTAGCAAAAGCCACCTGGTTAGTCAACACCAGGGGATCTCCAATCGAGCTGGACCTGCCCAATCACAACTTCCACGTACAGTAGAAGGGGATAAAGTCCCTGTAGTGCACATGAAGAATATGTTGGGGAAGACAGTCTGGGTTAGCCCTGCCTCAGGCAAAGGCAAACCCATCCGTGGGATTGCTTTTGCACAAGGACCTGGGTGCACTTGGTGGGTGATGCGGGAGGATGGGGAGGTCCGATGTGTACCTCATAGGGATCTGATTTTGGGTGAGAATAGCCAATGAATCAAATTGTATGATGTTAAGTGCTAAATAACCCTGTCACTGTATGTCATCATTATTTTAAGTGCTATCAATGATAGTACAGTAAGAATCACCCAAACCAGTAACAGATGGACTTTGATAAAGTGGAGTAAAGTGCAGCAATGATGTAATAAGAACTGACCTCAGCAGCTGGAGCCCAGCAACTTCCTTGAGATCGACATCTTCAACCTGCGAACTGCGGGCATGGTCCACACCGAGTACACCAGCCGCGAGCTCCGAATGCAGCATGCACCAGTCCAGCACCACACACCATCTCGCCTGCCCTGAGAGACTGTTCTCACAGATGCGGCCCACAGTGATGGACTAAATGAACTCAATGGACATTTTAGAGGGATCGCCCATAGACTGTGAGAATTAAATCTGTATGTATATAGATGTACATATATATATATAAAAGACAGGGGAAAGTGATGCTAAATGATTGGGAACTGTAGGATCTGGGCATGGCGCAGATGGTATGGAATAAGGGGTGGATAATGTCCTGGTTCCGGCAGGGATGGGGTTAATTTCCCCAAGGATGGGGAGGGGACACAGGTATTCCATGCCATGTGAGCCATGCCCGGGTGATAGGAGGGAGCTGGTCGGGGGGGAGGGGGCAGGAAGTCGCTGCTCAGCGTGGGCAGCGGTGGTCCGGGTCCGGTCGGTGAGCGGCAGTGCCGTAATCGCGTTTGTATATTCCTTTATCGGTGTTATTATTACTGCTTTGTCTTCCCTTTGTTGTTCTTTTAAACTGCCTTTTTCTCAACCCACAAGTTTTGCCTTTTTCTTCCCATTTCCCCCCATGGCTGTGGGTGGTGGAGCGAGCGGCCGCGTGGTTCTTTGTTGCCGTCTGAGGCCAAACCACGACAGTAGAAAAGTATATAAAGAGCACGCTTGCTTAATAAAGCTGATTTCGATTTCGATTCTGCATATCGGAGTCCATGTCTTTCAATCCGCCACAAATAGCACCCGAACCCAGGGCTATAATAGTAGCATCCCGCTGACCGGTGGCAGAGCCCGGCTGAACTTCTGAACTTGGATCGCTGAAAGGAAGCTGAACTTGGATCACTGAAAGGAAGCGGCATCGCTGAAAAGAAGTGGCATCATGCACGACTAATTACATACTGCTGGACAGAGGTAAGCAGCTGGGGACGAGGGGGAACGATATCTCCCAGGAGCAGAGAACCATAGTGAACATAATGCAGAAAATATTGAAGCAACACGGAAAGGCCATGCCCCTCCAAGTTCTCAAAATGCTGTTAATGTGGACTCGGTCAAACTGCCCGGGGATTGATTCCGGTTCTATCTACGATCCCAAAACTCAGGACCAGATAGGGGTCAAACTCTGGGACTCGGCAACCCGGTCTGACAAAACAGCATCGGGGTTGCTCTCTGCATGGCAGATGATTTTTGAGACCTTGAAACAGCATACTCAAAAGCCCGGAGAACACTCTAAGACCCCCCCAGCCCCCCCGTTGGATTTGGCGTCGGCCGGCACAGTGGTGGGGGCCATGGGAAATCAGGAGTCACCTGAAGACGACCCTTTCGATCCCGGGCCAGTCGATCCTGAGCAGGAGCTGGATTTGTTTCCCCCTGATCCCCATGATAGATGGGGCTCTGTCCGACGGGTGGTGGCAAAGGAAGGGGACGTTGAACTTCTCCGTGCCTGCGGGGTGTAACCCATCATCTATGAAGGGCAAAGATGCCCTACATGGGAGGGACTCAATTTTTCCCTAATTAAGGAACTACACCGGTTGGTCAAGGATAATGGCTTGCAGTCCCCCTATTCCATGGTTTTTTTGCAATCAGTGTTTGAGATGCGTATCCTGGCGCCTCACGACTGCAAGATCATAGCACGAATACTTTTAACGGCCACCCAATTTATTATATGGACTAATCGATGGCATCAGTTAGTGGAGCAAAGGGCAATAGAGAATCTGGAACGCCCAGACGGCGATCCTCTGAGCAGAGTAGGAACAGACGCCCTCCTGGGGGAAGGATTGTATCAGATCCCTGCAGCATAAGCCACCCTTTCTGTGGCGGCCCTCACGATGTCTAAAGAATTAGCCTATAAGGCTTTCCGGAAAGTGCCAGGTGCCGGGAAAACTGAACAGTCTTTTGTTACCATTAAGCAACATCCCCAAGAGTCTTACATGCAGTTTGTGGACCGTCTGAAGGGTGCCCTTGGGGAGATTCAAATTATGGTATGGACTCCTACTCCTCCGTGTCAGATTCCTGAAGGCTCACGTATTGCACAGTTGGTGCCTTTTCGGAGCCAGGTGCCGTGATGCCTGGTGGATGCTCGCGGAGACGGTTGTTTTGGTTCCACGGGGCCTGCGCAGATCATGTGGACCCAGAAGGTCTCCACGCGACGCCCCTCCTACCATTGTAGCCTCCAGCATTCCACCCGTCAAAATGAGATAACTCTGGAAGGAATTATTGATACGGGTGCGGATGTTACCATCATCTCTACAACAGCTTGGCCCCCCTCGTGGCCGACCGCCAGGGCGGCTGCCTCCGTTTCTGGTATCAGGGGGGCAGCTCTCCCGTTGCAGAGTCAGCACAACGTTCTGATTACAGGCCCAGAGGGGCGAGTGGCAACTGTAAAACCATTCATCCTCACTAGCCCAGTCACTCTATGGGGCAGAGAGTGCTTGTCACAATGGGGCCTCCACCTCCAGTCAGATTTTACATAGGGGCTGCTGAGGCGCAGCTCTCCCTAGCCCTTACCTGGCTCACGGATGACCCGGTTTGGGTTGATCAGTGGCCCCTTTCCAGGGAAAAGCTGCAACATTTACAGACCCTGGTGGAAAAGCAACTCGCTGTGGGACATATCGTCCCTTCCACCAGCCTGTGGAATTCACCTGTTTTTGTCATTCATAAGAAGAGCGGAAAGTGGAGTCTGCTGCATGATTTGTGGCACATCAATGCCGTCATTGAGGACATGGGGCCCCTACAGCCGGGCCTCCCATCTCCTACGATGATCCCACAGAATTGGGCATTGACAGTCATGGACCTAAAGGATTGTTTTTTCACTATTCCTTTGTGCCCCCAAGATGCACCGAGGTTTGCTTTCTCGGTTCCCTCCCTCAACGCTGCAGAACCACAACGTCGCTATCACTGGACTGTGTTGCCCCAGGGAATGAACAGCCCCACCATTTGTCAGGCCTACGTAGCAAATGCATTATCTCCATTTCGCCAGCAGTATCCCCAGGCCATAGTGGGTGCACACACGGCTGATTGAAGGCACTCCGGAAGATGGGACAGGGAAAGAGCAAAACCCCTGTAGCCATGAAACGTCCCCCAGTTCCAAAAGATTCTCCTCTAGCATTTATGTTAGAAATGTGGAAGTATTATCCTGGGACCGGGAATAAGAGTAAAAACAAGATGATTCATTATTGCGTAGATGTGTGGGGAAACCAGAAAATTGGCCCGGCAGCCCAATGGCCAAAGTTTGGATCTAGCGAGGATTGGGTGCAACAGCAGTTAAACATCTGGGTGAATAGTAAAACCCCTTTTAGTCAGGAAGAGAGCGAATATGCGGCCGTCTGGGTTACACGCCCAGGGGGACCAGGGGTCTCGATCTTTAAATTATCTGAGGTAAACTCGAAACCCGAGAAACAGAAGCCTCAAAAAGAGGAAGAAATCCCCGTGAGACCCCCACCATATGTCCCACCATCCACGGCTCCTCTTCTACAGCCACCTGAAGCAAATGAGCAAAGTAACCCAGATAATCAAGAAATGAATGTTAACTCGGGCCCTCAGACTAGAAGAAGGACACGCCAACAAAATTTATATCCATTACGGGAAGTTCCTATGGGGGGTCCTAACCCACAAATGGGATTTATTTCAATGCCCCTAAGTTCAGGGGACGTTAGAGAATTTAAGAAGGAAATGGGTAAACTATTGGAAGATCCATTAGGTGTGGCAGAAAGGGTAGATCAATTCTTGGGACCCAATATATATACCTGGGATGAGCTACAATCTATCTTAAGTATCCTATTCACAACTGAAGAAAAACATATGATTAGAAATTCAGGAATGAGGATCTGGGAAGCCCAACATGCCCATGGACCCCCGGCAGATATAAAATGGCCTTTACAAAGGCCTCAATGGGACCACCAGAACCCGGACCACCGGGTACACATGCAGGACTTACGAACTATAATTATCCAAGGAATTAGGGAAGCTGTCCCTAGGGGCCAAAATATCAATAGAGCATTCAATGAAAGACAAAGAAAAGAAGAGTCCCCTAATGAATGGTTGGAAAGGTTACGAAAGAATTTACAAATGTATTCGGGACTAGATACTGAAACTCCGTTAGGCCAAGCCTTGTTGAAGACACAGTTTGTAGCAAAGGCTTGGGATGATATACGAAAGAAATTAGAAAAAGTCGAGAATTGGCAAGATAGGGGAATGGATGAATTACTTAGAGAAGCTCAAAAAGTCTATGTGCGAAGGGAAGATGAAAATCAGAAAAGACAAGTTAGAATGATGGTGGCTGCAGTTAGAGAAAGTCGAGAACTAGACAAAAAAGAGCGGCGACTATTACAGAAACCCCATGATAATCAGGGGCAGAACGAGAGACCCAGAGAGAAAAGGGAAGAACGGAACTGCTTCTATTGTGGGAAAAAAGGTCACCTTAAGAAATATTGTAGAAGCAGAATGCAGGACGAAAAGATGTTCAAAGAAGACTAGGGAGGTCAGGGGCTTTACCTTTTGGGGACTCAAAAACACCGTGAGCCCTTGATAAAATTAAAATTAGGTCCCCAACAAGAAGAAGTAGAATTTTTAGTGGACTCAGGAGCTGAGAGATCCACTATACAACAACTGCCCTCCGGATGTAAACTATCCAGAGAGACAACCCTGGTGGTAGGAGCGAAAGGAGAACCCTTTAAGGTAGGGATTGTTAAAAACGTAGAAATAGAAACTGAACTTAAGGTAGGATTAGGAGACTTTTTGATAGTACCTGAGGCCGAATTTAATTTGTTGGGACGAGACTTAATTATAGAATTAGGGATAAATTTGGAGGTAAGGAACAGGGAAATAAGGATTAAACTTTGCCCATTGAGAATAGAAGACGAGGAGAAGATTAATCCTGAGGTATGGTATACAGACGAGACTGTGGGGCGTCTGGAGATACCTCCCTTCCTGGTAGAACTTAAAAATCCCGAGCTCCCTGTCAGAATAAAACAATACCCTATTTCACTGGAAGGGAGAAGAGGCTTAAAGCCAGAAATAGAGAGACTTATAAAACAAGGGCTATTGGAACCTTGTATGTCCCCTTTTAACACTCCGATCTTGCCAGTTAAAAAGCCTAATGGCACTTATCGCTTAGTGCATGATCTACGGGAAATAAATAAAAGAACGATATCTCGCTTCCCCGTAGTCGCCAATCCCTATACCTTATTGAGCAAACTAGGCCCTGAAAACTTGTGGTATAGTGTAATTGATTTAAAAGACGCATTTTGGGCTTGTCCTCTAGACGAATCCTGTCGAGACTATTTTGCCTTTGAATGGGAAGACCCAGATACAGGGAGGAAACAACAGTTAAGGTGGACAGTCTTGCCGCAGGGTTTCACAGAATCCCCTAATCTGTTTGGACAAGCCTTAGAACAAATTTTACGAGAATATCAACCAACCCCTGGGATTACTCTTATCCAGTATGTTGACGACTTATTGATTGCGGGAAGGGAAGAGGAACAGGTTAGAAAAGAGAGTATTAAACTCCTTAATTTTCTAGGGATAAAAGGCCTCAAAGTCTCAAAGACAAAATTGCAGTTTGTAGAGGAAGAAGTCAAGTACTTAGGCCATTATATCAACAAAGGGGAAAAGAAAATAGACCCGGAAAGGATAAAAGGAATCCTGTCCCTGCCGGCCCCTCAGAACAAGAGACAGATAAGGCAAATTCTAGGGTTAGTAGGATATTGTAGACAATGGATTGAAAACTATAGTAAGAAAGTCAAATTCTTATATCAAAAATTAACCTCTGAAGGGAGGATAACTTGGGATGAAAACGATAAGGAGAAGTGGCAGGCATTGCAAGAAGATTTAGTCAATGCCCCAATCCTAAGTCTCCCTGACCTTAAAAGGCCCTTTTACTTATTTGTCAACATAGATGATGGCACAGCATATGGGGTCTTGACTCAGGACTGGGCCGGGAAGAAGAAGCCTGTAGGATACTTCTCAAAGCTATTAGACCCAGTAAGCAGAGGATGGCCCACGTGTCTACAGGCGATAATAGGATGCGCCCTACTGGTAGAAGAAGCCAGGAAAGTTACTTTTAACAGCAACATAAGAGTGCTGTCCCCCCATAATATCCGAAGCGTTTTGCAACAAAAAGCTGAAAGGTGGATCTCAGATTCCCGATTGTTGAAATATGAGGGTATTTTGTTAGAAGCCCCAAATCTAACTCTAGAAACCACTGGCCTACAAAATCCTGCACAATTTCTATATGGCAGATCCGAGGAGCCCCAGTTATTACATGATTGTCTTCAAACTATAGAGAGTCAGACAAAGATTAGACCGGACTTGGAGGAGGAGGAGTTAGAAGAAGGAGAGAGAATTTTTGTAGACGGATCTTCTAGGGTAATAGATGGGAAGAGAAAATCAGGGTATGCAGTAATAGATGGGAGAACGTTAGGAGTATTAGAGTCCGGGCCACTAAACTCCTCCTGGTCGGCTCAAGCCTGCGAACTATATGCAGTTCTACGGGCGCTAAAAAGATTAAAGGGCAAATCGGGAACGATATATACCGACTCTAAATATAGTTACGGGGTAGTGCACACCTTTGGAAAAATTTGGGAAGAAAGAGGACTGATTAATCCGCAAGGGAAGGATTTGATTCATCAAGAACTAATAAGGGAAGTTTTGCAAGCATTAAGGGGACCACTTAAGATAGCTGTAGTACATCTAAGGGGGCATCAAAAGGGAATCGACTATAGAACACGGGGAAATAACTTAGCAGACCAAGAGGCTAAGCAAGCTGCACTACGCATCTTGACATTAACAGAGAATGAGGCACAGAATGGGGAGTTAGAAGCAACACCCCTCGTCTTTACTCCCAAGGAAGAACAAAAACTTATCAAAATGGGGGTAATTAAAAATGAAAAAGGAAATTGGTACCTGCCGGATGGGAGGGAAGTGATACCAAAATCAATAGCCTTTAATATCCTGACAGAATTACATAAACGAACGCATTGGGGAAGTCAGGGATTGGTGGACCACTTTGCCATTAAATATATGGCCATAGGTATATATGATCTTGTGAAACAAGTGGTACAAGGATGTCCCATATGTCTAAAAATCAATAGGGCTGTGCAAAGACGATTACCCATGGGTGGGAGACCCCTAGCAGTAAGGCCGTTTTCTAGGATTCAGATTGATTTCACGGAACTTCCTAAAGTAGGACACTATAAGTACATCCTAGTTATTGTAGATCACCTCACCCATTATATCGAAGCTTTTCCCACATCTAGAGCCACCGCCCAAACAGTGGCCAAAATTCTGCTAGAACAAATAATACCCAGATATGGAGTCACTGAAGTCATTGACTCAGATCAGGGGCCTCACTTTACATCGAAAATCATAAAGAACTTAACGGAAGCTTTAGGAATAAGATGGGAAGAGCATACCCCTTGGCATCCCCAGAGTTCGGGGCGGGTGGAACGAATGAATGGAGAACTAAAAAGACAGCTGGCCAAATTAACACTAGAAACCAAGCTTTCATGGATAAAATGTATTCCTTTAGCATTACTAAACATAAGGGCACAACCTAGGGCAGACATAGGAATTTCGCCCTTTGAAATGTTATATGGGATGCCTTACGATGCGGGGGTCCCTAATGATCATCCGAATATTATGGATAAAACCACTAATATCTATATCAGCGAGCTAATGAAATATAGACAAAAACTGTGGGAAAAAGGACAGATAACCCAAAGACCCCCTCTTGATATTATGCTACATCAAGTTAAACCAGGGGATTGGGTCCTTATAAAATCATGGAAAGAAACAGCTTTACAACCCCGTTGGGAGGGACCCTATTTAGTACTCTTAACTACCAACACAGCGGTTCGGACTGCAGAAAGAGGGTGGACACACGCCAGCTGCATCAAGGGACCTGTAAATAATAATGAGTGGAAAGTCATGAGCCCTGCGGGGGATTTAAAGATAAAGTTGTCTAGAAAACCAAAGTAAACAAAAGAGCTCTATTTAGTTACAGATACCTCTGAACAGAAGGAACCAACGTAATCTTTTGGAGAATCGTCAACCCACCTGTGAAAGTTAAATAATTGAAAGTGTGCTCTCTCTGTAGTACATTGTTTTATTATACCTATATGTATTTTTTTGTTTGTTTTAATGTATCTATAAATTGTAAAAAGGTATCCGAGTGACATTGTAAAGCATTTTCGATTGGGAAAAGATGATTTATGTGATAACAAATTGATTGTTATTTCTGAGATTTAAGTAAAATATGTTTAAATGATAAATGACACGACCCCAAGGGGAGGTCAGGCATAGTCTATACCGTTGGTTTCAGATACCGCCCGGTAACACCATACGAGAAGTTTATTCGGCTCCCTGGATTGAGGGGCGAATACCCAGCCAAACCGGGGGTAGTGGGTTATATAGACTAACAGGTACTCCCCACGTTTATGCCTTATGTTGTGAGGTGGAGACCGAAATACCGCAACTAGAATGGACAGAAAATATTAGATATATTCCTTGTTTAAAGCACCCTAATTTGGGACATTCGAGCTGGGTCGTTTGTCAGTGTCTAAATTGTAATAAACATTGGTATTGTGTGTCCTTTAACAGACGATCATATTGTATGAAATGTCGTAAAGTTTTGGGGCACATTTGGGGACCAAGGGATCAAGTAAAAATTAGCAAGCTGCTTTGTGGATGGGAATTGTCAATACCCGAGTTGTGGGAAATATATGAAACTAACTGGAGTAAGGTGGTAAGACAGTGTACCGTAAGATTTAGCTGGAAGCAAGAAAGAAAGCGAAGTAAATATCCGCCCCTCAATAATTAAGGTCTCCTACTCCAGTAAGGAGTGCTCTGGCAATCCCCTCCCCGAGGATCCACCATACTCAAATTGTAAAAGTAGGGGTGAGATTTTAGGAGAAATATTGTTGGAATATTAGTAGAATTCCCCTGAAGGCTACCTACTGCTGCCGAGAAGATATCAATATCCCGTTGCTCTCTGCACAAGAGTAGACGAGGAAAAGGCAGAGAGGTACTAAACAGTGGGGAAATGAAGACTAATATCCTGTTAGTAGCTTTAATTACTATGGTCTCAGGAAATGAGCACCAACCCTTTAATTGGACCATTTCTAATTGGGAAGAATCCAAAATTCTTCAAGCAAATGTCACTGCAGGAGCACCCTCCTTTAATGTAACCCCTTGCATGTTGATAAAAACTGCATTTGGGTATGGTGGAGGCACGCATTATCCTGAATGTCACCCAAGCCGACAATATGATTGGGGAGCGGCAAATTTAAAAGCGACCTATTGGTGCCCAAGTTCAAATCCAGGGAAAGGGTACTGTAATTCGCCAGGGCATTATTATTGTGCTTATTGGGGCTGCGAAACTATAACGACCGGATGGAAGGCCGACAATCCAGACCGATATCTCAACGTAACCTGGCTACCTGATAATTGCCAAGAGCCAAGTTACTCTTATGACGGTAGTGTCAACCGACCCGGGAATTGCACGTCCCTGAAACTCTCGATATTGCAACCCCAAGATCGTGGATGGCTAATCGGGAGAACCTGGGGAGTGCGACTTTGGGAACCTGGAACCGATAGGGGTGGGATGATAGTAATCCGAAAACAAGAAATAAAAACACCACAGTCCGTAGGTCCTAATTTAGCTTTGAAGGAAAAGGAACCAAATACCTCAGGCCCCTATCCGACTCCCACCACCGAGGAGATGATAGTAGAAAACAAAGAAACTCATGAACCCTTATGGAACGTAATGCAGGCAGCCTACCAAGCCCTAAACGCGACAAATCCAAACTTTACCACTTCTTGTTGGTTATGTTATGATGTAAATCCTCCTTTTTATGAAGAAATAGCAGTTGCTTCCCCCTTTAACACTTCTAACGAAACCAGTCCCTCTGTATGCAATTGGAGGGAGCGGAAAGTGGGAATTACTCTCCAGCAGGTTAGAGGAAGCAGCTGGTGTATAGGTAAGGTAACCAACAAAACAAAAACTCTATGTGCCAATCATACTACAGCGACTCATGAATGGAAATGGATCTTACCTAGCCCTGGAGCATGGTGGATATGTTCCATTACAGGCCTAACACCATGTGTATCCCTTGATGTGGTTAGGGCAAACACCTCGGAGTTCTGCGTACAGGTCACGGTGGTACCAAAAATACTGGTGCATGATAAAGAAGCTATGTATTTACATTGGGGTAACCAGGGCCATGAAATCACTAAGAGAGAACCAATATCCGCTATTACCATAGCAACATTGCTAGGACTAGGAGTGGCCGGGACTGCTACCGGAGTCGCCTCAATAGTACAACAACAACGAGGGCTGACCTCCCTAAGGGCCGCAGTAGACGAGGATTTAGCCCGAATAGAAAAATCAATCTCGTACCTGGAAAAATCATTGACCTCCCTATCGGAAATGGTTCTACAGAATCGAAGGGGATTAGATTTATTATTCTTACAAAGAGGAGGGCTATGTGCAGCCTTAGGTGAGGAGTGTTGTTTCTATGCCGACCATACGGGAGTGGTTAGGGATTCATTAGCCAAGTTGAGAGAAGGATTGGAACAACGAAAGCAAGAACGAGAGGCTCAGTTCTTCTGGTATGAATACTGGTTTAATCAGTCGCCATGGCTTACTACGCTACTATCTGCCCTAACTTGACCCCTGATCACAATTATCCTAGGATTGATATTCGGACCTTGTATTATTAGGAATTTAGTACAACTGATAAAAACCCGGTTTGACACCACCAAGTTATTGATCTTAACGCAAATGAATACACAACAAGAAGCAGAGGAATTATAACGGCTGTAAAGCCTCGTGGACAAACATTCAGGGTGAAAAGAGAAAGGGGGAATTGTTATCACATGAGAATGTTTGTCTAAAAGGTGATAAAGTAGAAGATTGTTATCACATGAGAATGTTTGTCTAAAAGGTGATAAAGTAGAAGGTTGTTATCACATGAGAATGTGATAAAGTAGAAGGTTGTTATCACATGAGAATGTTTGACTAAAAGGTGATAAAGTAGAAGGTTAAGCTTGCGGAACGGCCTGCGAAATCGGGTATTTGACTCACCGGAAAGCTTGTGTAAATAAGCAAACCAGTATGGTTAAAGGCCAACGGCCAATAAAACTGGTTGTATGAAAGACATACCATATATGGGAACCCTTGAGAGAGATCAAGGAAAAGATATGCGGAGGAAGACCACTCACTTCAGCCCACTCGACCATCAGGAGGCAGGAAACGACCCCCTAGCAACAAATGGAACATGCGCAGAGTACATCCAGACCAGAAGATAAGGAGTCACGTACACAGAAGAGTGAACTATATAAAGGACTCATGTATCGGTTAAAAATTTGCGACAGTTGGTGAGACGCAGAGTCCCCTGTCGCCCAGCGCTGCATTGTCTCTTTGCTCCTTTGCTCATTTTAATTAATAAAATTTAATAATTAGAGATTTATAACTCTTGTCTGATAATAAATTTATAACAGTAGGAATGGCTTTTTTCCTCTTTCCCTGTGGCACTTACAATTGTAATTGTCCTTTCCCCCAATTTTCCACACAAATTGTTTAAAACCAAGTATGTTGCTCCTGTATCGACTAAAAATTTTACCTCTTTCCCCTCAAGTTCTATTTTCACCAAAGGCTCTTTATCTAGTCAGCTTTGATACGTATCATCCCCCAACACCATCGTCTTTGCGGTCTCTGCCCCTGGTCCGAAGAAAGGATTTCGGGGAGAAAGAGGTTGCCCCATTCTCACTGGACACTCATTCTTCCAGTGACCCTCCTGTCCACAGTTGGCACACTGATTATATCCTAACCTGTTATAGCCCATTCCTGATCGAAAGTTAGTAAATCCTCTTCCTCGCATACCACTTTGCCCCCTGCCTCTGGAATTCATATGATTCTGTTCTTTTCCCTGTATTACTGCCAATAAGTTTTGCTGTTGTCTCCGGGCTCCCTCTCTCTCCCTATTATTGTACACCTTCCAAGCCACTTCCAACAATCTGTCCAGATCTCTCAATTCTGCTCCTTCTAGTTTCTGCAGTTTCTTCCTAATATCATCCTGAGACTGTCCCAAAAAAAAAAAAAAAAATCAACGCCAGCTGTGCTCTAGCCTGCTCAGTTTCTACATCTAGATCTGTATATTTCTTTGCTGTTTCTTTAAGTCTCTCCAGAAAAGCAGAGGGCGACTCTGTCTTTTCCTGCCTAACATTATACAGTTTTGACCAGTTAACAGCTTTTGGCATAGCATTCTGGACCCCAACAACTATCCATTCCTGATACCTTCGCAAACTTCTCATTCCCCCCGGTGTGTTATAATCCCACATCGGGTCTTCAGTAGGAAAGTTCTGATCTGTAGTTCCCTGGACCAATCCTTGCCTTACGTCCTCCCGAACTCTTTCTCGTGCTGCTCTCAAAACCATTTCCTTTTCTGTTGAATCCATTAAAGTATCTAACAACACTTGTATATCGTCCCAATCTGGATTTTGTGTCTTCATTATCATTTTAACTACACGAGCCACCTTGTCCGGGTTTTCCCTATACGTCCCTGCCGACTGTTTCCAGATAACCAAATCTCCAGGGGAAAAAGGTACTTTAACATACACAGATCCTTCTGTCCCGACGCCCTGTCTCAAAGGAGCAATTACAGCACTAGTCTCTGTTTGATCCCTCCGCCTCGTTCTGTGTGCTACGGGAGGGGAGGTAGGCGGCGGTGCCTGTGCCGGGACAGGCGGCGGCGGCGCCGGTGCTGTTGCGGTGGGGGGGGCGGCCGGCGGGGGTGGTGCCGCTGCGGGCGGCGGCGGTGCCGTGGCTCGCGCCGCTGTCCGTCGCGGCGCTGCTGCGGTCTGAGTGGCGGCAGCGCACGTTACCCTATAGCCACCCCTGTGCCGGTATTTCACAAAAACCCACCCCTGCAACACGTTCAGGAAAACCGACAGCAAAATCACGATCTTAAGGAGATAACCGTCCTTATCGTCACAGCCCAGAAGGTTTCCAAGCCCTGGCTCTGATGGTGTCACATTAATATAACTATTCAAGGGCGAAGTAAACTTTCCCAGGGTAGAACCAAAAGTGTAATTAGTAACAGAATCCATCACACGATGCCCGAGATATACAGGTAGAGCCGTTACCCAACTAATCATGTTATAGACCTGAATTGTGAACCACACCAATACAGCACATTTAAACCTTCGCATAAAAACACAAAGAGTAAATAAACTTTGCAATGCATTTGGCAGGTTAAACAGAGTTGACTGAATCAAGTGCAAACCAAGCTCTTTAAAGGCACGATACAACATCTCGTTTAAGAACGACATGCTGTAAGGTGTCTGCTCATCCCATACACTTCTTTTCAGTTTTGCAACCCTGACAGTGAGGAGTATTACTGCCTGCTTGTAATGTCATTATCCCGCAAGATTTCTGCCACTCTTGATTATTCCTTAAACTAAAGAAAAGATCCACATAAGGCACTTCATCCCATTTCCCTTCTCTTCTGCAAAACAACATCAACTGCAAAATGGTATTATAATTCAAGGTCCCATTCTCAGGCCACTTCTCCTGGTCATCTAATTTATATTGAGGCCACCAATCATTACAATATTCAATCAACTTATTTTTCCGAAATGCTTGTTCAAACTTTCCCTCCTTCCAATGACTTAAAATACAGCCTAACGGAGTTGCTTTAGGTATTTCTGGCATTGTTAAATTACTGTATTATCCAACAATCACAGTAATAACAGCAAATACCAGTCCCGCAGACCGGATTTTAGAATTTTCAGTCTTGCAGCTAATTACAGCAAAATTATTCTAACAACCACAGTGCTCAACCAAACAATCACAATAATAGCAGCAAGTACCAGTCCCGCAGACTGGATTTTTAATATCGGCAAATATTAGTCCCGCAGACTAAATATTACCAAATGCCAACCCCGCAGGCTGGACTTAAAATATACAACACTGGATTTTTAATATCGGCAAATATTAGTCCCACAGACTAAATATTACCAAATGCCAACCCCGCAGGTTGGACTTCAAATATACAACCAAACGTTACCATACAATTCCAATTGTTATTTATAGTTGCAACTTTTACCATACCATACCCATACCAATTGCCGAACCTGCAGGGCTTTCGCCCTGTCTGACGGACGGCGCCTAGGCTTACCACCCGGAGCTCCTCAGCCCAACCACGCGCAGCTTTCGCCGCGTCTAACTGGCAGGCTATTACTTACATTACTTACAGCAGTACCGTTCCCTGTTACTAAAATAAAGCACCTTTCTTACCTTATCAGAGGTCCGTCGTGAGCAGCGGAGGTCGGTCGCGGCTGATGGCTCCCCGAGAATTCCTCGGCGCCGGCTGGAGCAGGATCAGTACGCGATCCGCCTCAGCAATGCTCGCGAGGTCCCACCTAGGTCGCCAAAACTGTTAGCGCAGAGACAAACACATAACCAATTTTCTTCGGTTATATGCGGTGCTTTATTTCAAGGCGCCGGGAACCAGGGGTACGCACCCAAATCTGGCTCCCAAGACGGCCTTGCCGAGTACCCATTTTATATTCTTTTGGTTACACAATCTCATACATATTCAACAAGTACTGTTACATTATCTTATACATATGCATTACAGATTACTTCATCCTATTGCGACATCAGCCTCCTTCTTTGCGCATGCCCATCTTCCCTCTAGTGGTCGTCGGTGGTCGTCCTGATGAAGTAAGAAGTCTTCCTCAGATGAAGTAAGACGTCTTCCTCACCTTATCCTTTTCACCTTTTCTCTTTTGACTCAGTTCCAGGGTCTGTTTTCCATCCAAGTTCCTCAAGGTCCTGCTTGACTCCCCTGATATGCCGCTTATCTGCTTCTCAGAGACCTAAATCTTACAAACCACAGCCGGCTGGCCTTGGGTGTTAGAACAATAAGTGTAAGCGAGAGCCTCCCTGCATACCATGTCTGAACATCAGCTATAAACATCGGTCTTATCACTCTGAGAGAGTGAACATTGTCTGCACAATATGCTGTTAATTTCAATAGTTAAAAGAGGCCCAGCTAAGAAGCAAAGCTACTGAACAAAATTGGTCCTGTTTTACCTCAAACCAGGACATTCCACCCCTTATTCCATACCATTTGCATCTTGCTCATTTTATATTAACAATCATCAACTAATAATAACTATGATTTTATGTATTAATTTAATCTTTCTACTTAAAACTTTAATGATTTTCCCAACACTGGTAATGGTCAGGCAGGGGGTCCCTGCAAGTTATCACCCGAACAGTACCATATTCGGCAACCGAATTATCAAAAATCCAGGAAAAATATACTAGACTAGCTCAAGAAACCGAGACTGAATGTGTATGGAGGGTATCATTGTCTGGTGGAGACCGGGTTTTATTGTCAGAAGATGAAGCACAGGGGTATTGGGGACCCAGGGTATTTTTGACCACAGACAACCCAAGAGAACCGTGGTCCTTAACCCTACGAGTTGCATATTGGGCAGGGGGTTTAGATCCCATAGAGAGAGGGGACCCAATATGTATTGAGACACCAACTATAAACCACTTAACTGAAAGTCTGCAAAAGACTGTCTCCAGCTGATGCACGACAGGCGTTTAGTACCTCAGCAACCCTCTCCGATGTTGCAAAATGCAAACCCCAACAGAATGACTCCCCTGATCAGAGGCTTGCCTGGCTCTTTAAAACTATATAAGGTCCAACTCCAGGACCGTTTGCGGGGTGCATTAACCCCCAGGGCAGGAAGACGAAATCAGCAGGGGGAACTATGACCTGGGGGGAAGTGGCACAAGAATTGGTTAACTACAGCCGGAAGATGAGCTTCACAGGGGGAACAGGTAAATCTAAACCCACTGTGCGTAGAATAGAACAACGGGAGGACCGCACAACCCCCCGAAATTTAGGGACAAGGAGGAATCTTTTGTGGGCTGAAGGAATTGAGAAGGGAGTTCCCCGGAGTGTAATGGATGGCTTACCCATCACGGCCCTAGAGAAGCTTAGAGCATTGAAAGATCAAAGGAGATTACCCCTCAGGACGGAGCAACCCTCCCAGGGGAAAGGCAGGGCGGAACCGAAATCTAAGGAGATGGTGCTAACTGTCCCTCAAACACCTACTGCCCCTGAAAAGGACTTGATTGATTTCCAGTTGGGAAACTGGATACGTCGTCCCCAGTAAGTGAGCCAGGGGATGGCCAGTGGGTTTACCTAAGAAGACTCACAGAAAATAGTAAGGGAGACTTGTTAATTACCTTTCCCTCTGGCCCTTTTAAAACCCCAGTTACATTTTTAGTGGACACCAGCGCTCAGGTCTCAGCACTCCACGCAGATGTTGCTAAGCGCAATGGCATAGTTGCCGATAAAAAACAGATTTGGGTTACAGATGTTTTTGGAAACTCTAAGCCACAGCCAACGGCTCGGGTTAAATGCTGGTTACCTGGAAATGAAACTGCAGTAGAGGCTCTCATGATTTTGGGAACTTTCCCCACGAATATCTTGGGACTCGATCTATTAAAGGGACAAGTCTGGGTGGATTCGAAAGGAAGGGAATGGAAATTTGGGCTCCCTACTGCCTCTACGAGACTTTTACAGCAAGTGCCTGCACTTCCCCCCTCCAAAGTTGTTAATGTAAAACCTTATACCCTGCCCCTGGGAGCAAGGGAAGGGATCACCTCGGTGATAGCTGAACTATGAGAGCAAGGGGTAATTGTCCCCACATACCACCCTTATAATTCCCCAGTGTGGCCAGTCTGTAAATCTAATGGGAAGTGGTGACTGACAATCGACTATCGGCGTCTAAATGCCAACACAGGCCTCTTGACAGCAGCAGTCCCCAACATAGCTGGATTGATTGTGACCATACAAGAGCAAGCCCACCAAATTTTAGCAACCATTGATGTGAAAGATATGTTTTTTATGGTTCCCTTGCAGGAAGCAGACTGAGATCGTTTTGCTTTTACATGGGAAGGTGTGCAATTCACTTTTACACATCTTCCCCAGGGATATCGCCACTCACCGACCATTGCTCACTACGCGCTGGCACAAGAACTAGCCCAAATTACTCCGGGAGAAGGGGTTAAAGTATATCAATACATTGACGATGTACTGATTGGTGCCCCTGACATTAAAAAGCCCGCTCAGTCCTTATACTTGGGTAGCCACCGATGCACACGGGAAAGACCACCGTATTCACACCCGATGGACTGTTCCATCCTTTTAATCCTGTCTATGTTTGTGTTTGTATATGTTTTACAGGCCTAAAGTGAAACTCAAAAAGTGACACCGAGGGACACATGTTAATTCTGACTGTTTGTATTGTTATATGTGTGATTTGTCTGATACTATTTGTAATATTCTTATGGTATAACAAGGAAAGATGTTTTGGGGGTCCTTCCTCCTTACCTTCTTTACCTTTGGTTCACCTGGACAAGGAGAAAGAACCTCCAATTTAGCTTGGGAAGTGATACAAGGATTCATACATGTCTGGAATAGAACAGATCAAGGGATCTGCATTCAAATTCCTGCTTCTGCTGAGCAGGGAATTAGATTCGGTTTGATACCTGTGAAGTTTAATATTGGAAAATATAATATGAACAATGGCACTGTAGGATTAGTAGATGCACCATTTGAGTACCAATATCGAAGTAATTATACCTCTTCTGGCAGGTGGTGGCGAGATGAAGTGTCCTTCTATGAGATCCCTTGGGACACGGGGTGGCCCGACTTGATAAACAAAACTTGTAAGAGATGGAAATTGGAGGCCAGTCGTGAAATCGGTATTAGTCATAGCCCACCGTGTCCTCCGGGATTCGAGGAAGCCTATTCCAAAAGATTCCCACCTTCTCCATCTTGGGGGACAATAACAGGCTGCCCTTCCTACCATAATATATCCTGTAATCTAGTATGTTAAACTTGACTGAATACCATTCATAATGCCACAACTTCCATCGAAGAAGCACGAGCTAAGATGAAAGAAATTGCCGACCAGACCGGAGAGCTCTTCCGTGCAATGCAACCAACTGACTGGTTTAATGGCTGGAGCCCAAACTCATGGCTAAATTCCATCCTGGAATCCTTGGGACTCACGGGATGGGGGAAACGGCTTGTAAATATTGGTCTGGTGATATTATGTGGACTTTTGTTCTTAATGCTAGGCCTTGCAATAGTTAGGTGTATGATCTCTTGCTTTCTATCTTCTCTTTCCTCTGTACCTGTACGCTATGTTCAGATCACAACGGTCGAAGAACTTGGACTGTTTGAGCCACGGGGTGGTGTGAGAGACTGGAACGTCAAATATTTGCCTCAAAGCTTGCTTGCGTGTACCTTGCAAGGTGCAACAGCAGACCATTCGTTTGCAAATGAGGCACCACCAAAACCGGCAGCAGACGACCGTTATCAGGCGCCAGCAAGGTGCAAATGACCGGTAGCAGAAGACCATTGTCAGGCGCCACCAAAGCCGACCCTTGTCTGGGCTGGGCTGGCAGCCTGCCAACGTCTTTTCCTGGACTTATGAAAAGCCTGTGGAAACAAGCTGTGGTGTGCACCCACCACCAGAAGAAATTGAAGACTGAGGAATGTCTCAAACACTCGCAAGGACCTTGAGATATGGCTGTAGTCAAGGGGTGGATAATGTGGAGCTTGGACAATGTAGGCCTCGTGCTCAAAGAGCCGATAAGGCTAACACCTCCTTATCTCTTGTGTGACCCAGGAGAGAAAACTCATCTGGACAGCACAGGATGTGTCTGTAGGGGGGAAGCCTTGTGAAGACAGGGCTTTCTGCTCAACTTGTAAAGCTTGTCTCTGTTTTCAGGGCCATCACATCCAATGAATGACCTTTGCCTCATTATCCACCAAATGCATATTAAAGTTACACAGTATCACAGTATCGTCAGGGTTGGAAGGGACCTCTGGAGATCATCTAAGTCCAACCCCCCTGCCACAGCAGGGACACCTACAGCACATTGCACAGGACAGCGTCAAGGTGGGTTTTGAATGTCTCCAGTGTGGGAGACTCCTCAACCTCTCTGGGCAGCCTGTTCCAGTGCTCTGCCATCAAAGGGCTACAAAGATGATTAGGGGATTGGAATATATTTCTTATGAGGAAAGGCTTAGGCACGTGGGTCTTTTTAGTCTAGAGAAAAGACGACTGAGGGGGGATCTTCTTAATGCTTATAAACACTTAAGGGGAGGGTGCCAGGTAGATGAGAAGATGTGGAGATATTCCTAAATGAAAAAGGGCATGGTTTGGTTCTGGTGAGCAACCCAGGGTTTGAACTAAGCACCCAGAGTGAGGGAGAAAAGATCTAAGTAAACAAGAAAGGTGACATCACCAGACCCAGGAGAAGAGTGAAACAGAGGCGCGTGGACAGAGGGTCTTAGCCAATCGGGTTGAGGGGCATTGTGCGTGAACAGGGGAGCTGGACCAATCATAGCGTTGTTGACTATGCATGCTTTGCTGCGAGCCTATATATACTCTGCTAAAATACGCAATAAACGAGAACGATCATACTCACATTGAGATCGCGTCGTTACTCCGGGTCCGATCCCACTCCGACATCTGGTAGCAGAGGATGTCAACGGTAACCCTTCAGCACGACTGAGTTCTCCGAGACTGCGGTAAGCAGCGAGAGGAGGGGAGTGGGAAACACGGTGTCCTGTTTCCAGCAGGGATGGGGTTAATTTCCCCAAGGATGGGAGGGGACACAGATATTCCATGCCATGTGAGCCATGGGGGGGGGGGGGGGGGGGGGGGGCAGGAAGTCGCTGCTCAGCGCGGGCTGCAGCGGTGCAGGTCCGGTCGGTGAGTGGCGGTGCGTCTGTATATTCCTTTATCCGTGTTATTATTGCTGTTTTCTCTTCCTTTTGCTGTTCTGTTAAACTGCCTTTATCTCAACCCATGAGTTTTGCCTTTTTCTTCGTATTTCCCCCCCACGGCTGTGGGGGGTTGAGCGAGCGGCCGCGTGGTTCGTTGTTGCTGGCTGAGGCCAAACCACGACACACGGCTGGAAGGAGTGCTGCTTGGGAGCACAGACTACGGCAGACACGATTCGAGGTGGCCTCTCGCCTTCCAGGTTTAAAAAGTGAAGTTGCTATCATGGAGCTTGAAGCAACAGCAACGCTGCTCGCAAGTATCCTCTCTAAGAGAGGGATTGAGACAGCGCCTAAACAGCTGATTAAGCTGATTAAGTTGGGACAACGATGGGGGCATTTTAAAGACACGCATATGTTGTTTTCCCCTACGGAATGGCGATCTTTCGGTGATACAATGTGGGAAAAAACAATAACCGGGAACAAGAAAGAGGAGAAGGAGATAAAGGCTGTTCGCGAGTTGTGGCGCACGGTATTAGAGACCTTAAAGGCCATGAAAGCAGAGATAGAAGTAGCCTGTGCCGCTGCTCAAATGCTGGGTCCAGATCCGACTAGAGCAGGATATAAGAGCACGGAAACGGAACCTGGTGCGTGGGCACGGTTTTTCGGGCAGCCGGCGGTGAAAGGGATGACTGGAATTAAGTGTAAAACTGTTGCCGAGGTCCGCGCGGGCGCTGATCCTGCTCCGGCGACACAAAGGGCGGAAGTCGCCGTTCCTGAGATGCAAGCGTGAAAAAGGCAGAAGTGGCGCCTCAGGAGACCCTAGAGGGGGTGTGGCTGCAGTCGCCATCGCAGCCAGGAGGAGAAACCTGACGACCTATGCCTTCGGCTCCTCCTCTGCCCCCCTCCACTGACTCATCTGATCCTTCAACACCACCTGTTGACGACTGCCAGGATCAATCACACGAGAATACAGATAAAGTGTTACGAACAGTGCTGCAACGTCTTGATGATGGTCTATTTCAGACGCGAAAATTCGCCCGCAAAAGACAGACTTAACGACTCAATTGAGGACATTGACAGACATACAGACTTTACTAGGAGACATTCAATGGGTGTGCAACTGCTCTTGGAGTTGCCTATTTCTCTGTTAATTTGTAATACTGTTGAATCGCCATATGCAGTTATTTGTCAGTGGCAAACAGGAAAGGGGGAAATTCTCCCCCGCCCCACCTGTGCCACTGACAAATCATCAGGTGACAAATCATCAGGAGACATGTTTAAGATTTTAGAATGGGTCTTTTTAAGAGTACAACCCAAGTCTAGCATTCAAACAAGACCGGAGGCAATAGGGGAGTTGATCAGGAAGGGCAGAACAAGAATCATAGAGATTAGTGGAACGGAACCTGATGATGTCAGTATTCCAGTGAATGGTGCCGATCTAAAATGGTGGTTGCGTAACTCAACTCCCATCCAAGAAGCATTAATAGGCTATAATGGTCGTATACATTCGCAACAACCAAAAGGGAAAATGTGGCAAGTATTAAAACGAAATCAGTGGATGACAAAAGCAAAAGTCAGGTGAGAACCACTGGCTGATGGTCTCACAGTGTATACAGACGCTGGAAAGCGGCTTTGCCGTGCGGTGTGTGTCTGGCAGGATAAAGGACAATGGTGCCAGCACATACTGGAGGGGCAGCCACAAGACTCCCTTCAAACATTGGAACTTACTGCGGTAGTCTGGGCACTAACCAACTGGCTAACAGCCCCCTTAAATGTAGTAACAGACTCCCTGTATGTGGCTGGGGTAGTGCTGCGACTAGAAGATGCCCTCCTTAGGGAAACAACCAACCCAAGGTTGGGAAAATTATTTATCCAGCTGAGGTCCACTCTGGGTCAACAAACTGCGTCTTGTTGTATCATCCATATTTGCAGCCATCAGTTGGATTTAGGTTTAGGATTGGGTAATCAAATTGCCGATTTACCTCCAATTGACAAATTTCAGCAAGCCAGACAAAGTCATGACAACTTCCATCAAAATGCTAAAGGCTTAAAAAGGTAATTTGGATTAACCGAAAATGAAGCACGGTCTATTATACAAGCATGCCCTACATATATTAGTCAAAAGGTGAGAGCTTTTCTACTGAGATGGGGAATTAAACACATAACGGGAATACCCCGAACACCAACCGGGCAAGGCTTGGTTGAGCGAACCCATCAAGTGCTAAAAGATTATCTAAATAAGCAAAAGGGTGAAGACACAGATGCACAACAGCGATTACACAGGGTATTGTTTACGCTAAATTACTTATGTCTTATAGGCGATCAAGAGGAACCGCCAGTAGTGACACACCATCAAAACATTAAGCTGAACAGTACCACTACCCTACCTAAATTTATGGTACATTATAAAGACCCGACCACCGGAGCATGGGTGGGACCAGTGCCAGTCATTTTTAATGGTCGAGGGTACATGTGTGTCTCTACAGGAACAGGCCCAGTGTGGGTCCCGAGCCGAGCGATAAAACCAGCATTGGAAGGACGACGGACAGACCAAGACCAAGAGATGGCGCAACAAAATGGGCCCAAAGATTCTCAAGAGCTTGCTAATAAGTAGTTGCGTCCTTCTTTTGGATGCAGTAACTGCAGGGTTTGATTACCCCCGCAGCCTAAAAGGAATGTCTGGGTGACAGTGGCAAATATGACCAGTCAAGATTCCATTTGCCTATCCACAGCATCGCCCAAGAATCCATTTTCCACCTGTCTAGTCGGTCTTCCGTCTGACCAGTGGCCTTCCAACTTACAAACGCAATTCCTAGGTAATGGCTCTGCAATTCTTGCTGATAGCTGGGATGGATGGGCTGCATATTTGCCACCCCTCCATGCTGAGCTGCAAGAGCTAGAACTTTTAGGATCACTCACGATAGATAGCTGTGTGTACTACACAAACAATTTTTGCCTTGTTTTTGCACCAGGAGTAGCAGCAGCACACGCTTTAACCACGCTTAATAAACTAGGATGTTGGCTTGCTAAACAATCTAATGCTACCGCATTGGCATTGAGTGGATTATTGTTAGACGTAGATTCTGTTAGATACGCTACACTCCAGAATAGGGCTGCCATAGATTTTTGTTATTAGCGCATGTCATGGGTGTGAAGACTTTTGATGGGATGTGTTGTATGAACCTCTCAGACCACTCCAAATCAGTACACCAAAGCATCAGAGAATTGTATCAAGGAATACAAAAGCTGAGAAAAGATGATGAATGGGGATGGTTGAATCAAATACTATCAGGTTGGGGAATCAAAAGTTGGATAGCTATGATTGTGAAAACTGGCTTGCTTATATTGCTCGTTGTGTTTGTTATAATCTTAGTTGCATTATGTATCTTCTCTTGTCTACAGCGCATGCTCATGAAAATTGTGCACCAAGCCTGGGTTGCTCAAAAAAGAAGAAGGGGGAATTGTGGAGATATTCCTAAATGGGGGATCTTCTTAATGCTTATAAACACTTAAGGGGAGGGTGCCAGGTAGATGAGAAGATGTGGAGATATTCCTAAATGAAAAAGGGCATGGTTTGGTTCTGTTGAGCAACCCAGGGTTTGAACTAAGCACCCAGAGTGAGGGAGAAAAGATCTAAGTAAACAAGAAAGGTGACATCACCATACCCGGGAGAAAAGTTAAACAGAGGCGCGTGGACAGAGGGTCTTAGCCAATCGGGTTGGGGGGCGTTGTGCGTGAATAGGGGAGCTGGACCAATCATAGCGTTGTTGACTATGCATGCTTTGCTGCGAGCCTATATATACTCTGCTAAAATACGTAATAAACGAGAACAATCATACTCACATTGAGATCGCATTGTTACTTCGGTTCCGATCCCACTCCGACAAGAAGAGTCTTTTTTTCAGTGGTGCCCAGTGATAGGACAAGAGGTAACGGGCACAAACTTGAACATAGGAAGTTCCATCTTAACATGAGGAGGGACTTCTTTCCTTTGAGGGTGGCAGAGCACCTCAGGGCAGATTGAAGAAGATTGTTTGTGCTAGATTGTGGGTGTGCTAGTAGTGATATAACTTAAAAGGCAGGCCTGATAAAACCCGTGGTTAAATGTTTACTGAAAACTAGACAAAGCAAGAAGTCTAGTGACATCGCCAAGGACAGCTCCTGAGAATGAACAAGAACATGTCTCGAAAAGCAGTTGAATCCAACCCTGCGGTCTGGACAAAGACCAGAGAAGAACTGAGTCTGCGCAAAGACAAAAGGTTACTTGTGGTGATGAAGAGGAATCATCAGCCTTCATCCTCACGACCCTCAACGACCACCACCAGGAGTCACTGCGCAAGCGCAGTTGGGAGGGGTTTATGAAAATGATTTCTTAGAACTAATTTTAATACAAAGCGGGGACAGGTCATGCATATGTATAGGCATATTGGGAAATCTCATGAGTGTGTAATTATGTAATATATATTTGAGAAAGCCGTTGCATTAGGCACGCACGATTGTGGTGGGGCGACCCCCCGTGCTGCCCGGCGCTGAATAAACATACCTACTTTACAACCTTCTTGGTTGTGAAGTCTGTTTTCCGCATGTCATGAGAGCCATAACAGTTTTGAGTTCATGGGGAAATTCCACCACCTGCCCTCACTGCAAGGGGCTAGGTAAAAAATGCCTTTATGCTTGTGTCCTTGTTTGAGTGACACAGGACTAATTTCTCTTTCAGTAATTTTCTTTGCAGTAAAGTCTCTTCTAATGCTTGGGAAAACTGCACTTTTAGAAGACTCTAGTGTCTGAATTTGTGAAATTATTTACTTCATAACCAGCTATGGCATGCAGGTTTCAAGGTCTCAGTGTTTCTGAGCTCGCCAGGTGCAGGGATGAGGAGGAGTGAGACCCGGGCACTTGACCCAAGCTGGCCAACAGGCTTATTTCATACCATGAACGTCACATTCAGTATAAATTATAAAGTTTGCTGCAAAGTGCTCTCTCTCTTTCTTGATGGCGGTAATACTGAGAACTTCGTGCCCCGGTCCTGGAGCCTTCCCTTCCTCCTGAAGGCATAGTGTTCGTAGTGTCTGACATTTGCTGTCCACTGCTGGGAGTGCACAGCTTCCTGCTGATATAATTGGCTGAGTATAATCCTTGAATATTTTATATTGGAATCGGGATCAGTACTGGTTCTTTAGTATTATTAATGTTAATTATTTAGTCTTATTCTAATAAATCTGTTTACATTTCAAACCTCAGGTTTCCTTGTTTTTTTCCCAATTCCCCTTCCCAGGTGGGGAGAGATCATTGGATGAGAGAATAATACATTTAGTATTTTGGTTTGTTTTTCAATTTTAAACTTCCCTGGAGTATATTTTTTTTCTCTCCATTTTTCTCTGTCTCAAAAAAAATTAGTAACTCCAACAAAATTTGCAATATTATTCTTAGATATTACTGATATAGATATTAGCAAATTTAATAGAGGTGATTCTAGTCATTTGGAGAATGTTTTCTTTCCTCGTCCTTCAAACCCTTTTGTTTTCTGTCCTGCTTATAATGAATTCTCCCCACCAAGCCCCAAATCAGTTATATCCTGGGGTCTTCTCACCAGTTAAACTCCTGTATGCACTGTGGTCTTCTGCACCTGTCCACCTCATGAACTCTCCGTTGATTTTGCTCCTGGACTAGGTCTGACCTCCAGGTCTCTCCTGGTTCACCCGCAGCCCCCTGGAGCCCTGCTCCTCCTTGCCCCATCCCTGGGATGAGCACAGAGCAAAGCCAGAGAAGGACAGAGAGCAGTTTTGTTGATCACTAAGCTGTATATGCACATTACCAGCATGTTATGCAGATGTTATTAAGTTTATAATCCTTATGATAATGGAGGGAACCTTAGCAATCTGACCCACATGCACCAGAAAGCAAATTAAATGAATCCCAGATGTACAAAATGTCTAAAGATTTTCTGAGGTTCAACAGATGACTTTTTAAGTGCTTAGTATTGGCAGTACTGGATGCATATGGCTGGTTGGAAATATTTTTTTTTGTTTAAACGTGTTTTCATCGGAAATATTGATTCATCTAAACCAAAAAATTTTGTGGGAAAAGGTAATTTTCAAAAAGCTTCTCAAACATTTTAAAACATTTTGTGTTAACACTTTCAAACTCTAGCATTTCATGTTCTGAACCAAAACACTGCTAGAAATTGAAACTAGTACACAGAATAAGTTGATGTATAGTCACACTGACAAGCATATGGGGGAAACCATGACTCATTAACTGACCAAGCTGTATCTTACCAAAACTATTTTTTTAGTGATACTTCATTAGACAAGACAATTTCCAGGTCTACCTTAAGAAGTACCACTTCATTTGGGGGAGGAAGAAAAAAAAAGCCATCAGTTTTGTGAGCCAACACAGGCAGAATGCAGGAACAACCACAAAACTATGGATGAAATGCAAAGAGTAAATTTAATCTCCATACCTCACGAACTGGGGATCTCCGAAGTAGCATCCGGGCAGAGGCATGCAAGCAGGGACACAGGCACTGCGGAGCTTGGTCCTTGCTAGAGAGTGTCCGAACCTTCTATTTTTGCCTGTATGTCAGGGATTCATGCAAGCATAGTTTGCCACTGTACTTTGATCTTTCTGACAGCAGGGTAGGAATCTCAAGCATGTTCGATAAGGTGCCTCTGAATCTACCACAGGCCTGTGTTATCTAAGCACAGATGTTCTACTTGTTAAGCACACAAGACTAAACAACAATTAGTGATATATGTGCTTTTCAACACCCTAGCTGCAAGTCACTTGAGCATGTTTACAGTCCTTCTCGCCAATCTTCCATTATTTTCCCACATCAGTTTACTGATGGTTTCATAATGTGCATAGAATGCTGATGTGTGGAAAAATTAAACGAACATAAACAGGTGCAGGCTTGTGAGGTTGATGAAGAAAGTTTCATGCCCTGCTATTACTGAAATTTGGAGCACATCTTTTCAGCAACTGATTTTCTCGTTCTATCAAATATTTGGCAGCTTATGTTATTTCTTATCAAATTCTGCAAACACAGGGACTGGAAATGTCCCATTTTGAGTACAGTAATGAACTATGTTCACTCTTTTGCTAAGTAAGGATGAAATAGTACTTTCCTCCAGAAATGGGTATGATGATGTTTTCTTGATCCAGATTGCAAACAAATCACATAGACATTTCGCTTCTGGACTTTGAGCTATACAGGAGTTGAATGAATTAGGAGTGAGAGAGATTTGGGTTCTTTCTTGAAGCTGGAGACTAGTCTTCCCTGTCTGATTGCCAGAGAGCATTTAATAGAGATAATTAAATACGAATTAGAACAAGAATAGAACTCCAATTCTCCCTTCTCTCAGGAAAGCGGTCTAGCCAGTAGATCATAAAGTCATGAAAAGCATTACCATTCCCAATGAATATTTAATAACCACACACAAAGAAATAGCTCTGGGAGGACAGCACCTACAACTCAGATTTTTCTTTCAGGAGGTAGATGTGTGTTTGGATCCATCCTGGAAGACAAGGCACTAAATCCAAATCTCCTGCTTTCTGGATGTTGGTCCAGTCTTTGATCCAAGTGAAAAGGGCAAGCAAGGATTTCTTTATCCACATTTTGCCTGGAACCTAGTCTGGCAGGCACACATTATTGAACCTTGGGAAAACCAAGGTGCAGAAACCTCTCTCTCAAGAATCATAGCTAGGATTAATTCTGGATAAAGTTTTAAGCCAAACAACAGAAAATGAGACACTTCCAGACATGTTCTGAATAAAACTCTAGGAAATTTAATGTCCAGCTGAGATATTGGCTAAGATGAGCAGTGTCTTCTGATTGCACTGCCTCCTGAGTTGTGTTGTGCAGAGATTGCGAGGACTGTAATTTCAGTTGCCTCCAAACAGAAAAACTAAATACTAGGAGATAAATTGGATAGTTCCTTCCTCCCTTGGATTTATTATTATAGTGTCCTTGCAAACTGCAAGATGATACTGATTCATGCCAATTAAAGATGTCTAATATCAGGACAAAGAGAATCAAAATTAAAATGTTTTTATAAATCAAATTTTTGGGGACTAATGTAAGCCTTCTTGAAATGACTGCAGTGGTCTCATAACATCTGTTTCACTCTGAGAATATCAAGTACCTTGCTGATACTTCTCTCTACTCCTACACTGTGATTTTGCTTGTTTAAGATTTATATGATTTACTTTCAGCTGACTTTTTTCATCGTCTTTTAATGGTCACTTAGTGTTTAAGGGCAAAGATTCCTAATTTCTGATCTGTGGAGATGTTTCTTCATGTTTATATTCTGGTGTTCAGTCATTTGTGTAGATTTAAGAAATCTGAGACTAGTAGAATATAAATACTGGTATTGGGGTGGGGGATGTTTGGTATTTGTGTTTGTTTCTTACAAACTCAGGAAGCACTAAGAAGGTAATTCCGTATATAAACATTCAGTAGTCTCAAAACATAGAATCCCAAAACAATATTGAAGCCTATCTGTAGGTAACCTAAGTTTTTTAAATACTGGCCACCTGCAGACCCTTCAAGGGAAATCCAGAAAGCACAGCAGAATCTAAACAATTCTGAAGAGTTTCTTTCTCTCTTGTTATAATTAGGTAGGAAAATCCAGCACCATTACAGATGCCTATATATGTTTCAAAACTGTGAATAACAAGGCTAAAATTCACAATTTTGCCATTGACTTGAAGGGTTTCTGAATTTCATCCCAAAGAAGATTAATAATTAATTCCATATACATGTTTCAACAAGAATATATTGGGAAAGTAGTAAACAATGTAGATGATCAAGAAAAACATTCAGAACCTCTAAGGTCTGCTGTGACAGTGAATATTAAAACAAATTGTGATATTCCCATTGCTGAGGGAAATGTTCTTTGCGGGGAAGCAGTGTTTCACAAACTCTGTGAAAGCAGTGTCTGGACAGCGTTAGATTGTGCAAGCAGTGAGTGAAAGAGCAGTTTGCAAGGAGTCTGACATTGTGAACGCTGTCCAAGAGCAGTGTGAGGACTGTGTAAAGTCAGAAGTGCGTTTAGCATGAACACTACATGACATGTGCCTGAGAACTTCCTGGGCAGTTTGTGCACAAAGAGAGAACACTTTGAACAGTGTTTCTGAAGTCTGTGTTGTTTGCACTGGGATATTTATGTGCGCCTGCTGTGAATAGAGCAAACTGTGTGAAAGCAGGGTATGAACAGCGCATGGTTTTGCAAGCAGTGAGTGAGCGAGAGCAGTTTGCATGGAGTTTGACATTGTGAAATACTTCTGAGAGCAGTGTGAGGACTGTGTAAAGTCAAAAGTGTGTTCAGCATGAACAGTATATGACACATGCCTGAGAAATTCCTGGGCAGTTTGTGCGCAAAGAGAGAACATTTTGAACAGTGTTTCTGAACTCTACGTCATTTGAATGGTGAGATCTGTGTGTGCCTGCTGTGAACAGAGCAAACTCTGTGAAAGCCGGGTCTGAACATGGTGTAGGTTGTGCGAGCAGTGAGTGAGACCAGTTTGGGAGTAGTCTGACATTGTGAACTCTGTCTGAGAGCAGTGTGAGCACTGTGTAAAGTCAGAAGTGTGTTCAGCATGAACAGTACTGTTTGACTGTTCACTCCTTAGACTGATTAAAGGTGTTATTGAGGACTAAGTGGCCAGGAAAGCATGGAGCCCCAAGGTTTGTGGAGAGATGAAAGTGCATCCAGAGGACAGTGAGGACAAGTCACAGCTTTCCCTCCTGGCACATTTTTTTGTGGGAGCAATGGCTGGACGTTTGCTATTTTGGCCTCCGGCGCTGCTGAGAGTGAAAAAAGTTTTTTTGAGGATTGGGTCACCAGGAAAGTGGGTTGCCCCAAGGTTTGTGGGGTGATGAAAGCGCTTCCAGGGGACAGTGAGGACAAGCCACAGCTTTCCCTCTTGGCGTCTTTGGTTTGGGAGTAATGGACAGATGTTTCCTATTATTGAGCCCAGCGCTGCTGAGCAGAAAAAAGGTTATATTGTGGATTAAGACGCCAGGAAAGCACGAACCCCAAGGTTTTTTGGGCGATGAAAGCACTGTCAGGGGACAGTGAGGACAAGCCATAGCTTTCACTCCTGGCTCCTTTGGTATAGGAGCAAGGGCTGGACGTTTGCTATTTTGGAGGCCGGCGCTGCTGAGAGTGAAAAGAGGTTTTTTTGAAGCTTAAGAAGCCAGGAAAGTACGGAGCCATAAGATTTGTGGGGCAATGAAAGCACTTCCAGGGGACAATGAGGGCAAGCCACAGCTTTCCCTCCTGGCACCTTTGGTGTGGGAGCAATGGCTGGGCATTTTCTATTTTGGCATGTTGCACTCCTTAGAGTGAGTTAAATGTTTGGGGGTTTTTTAGGACTTAGTGGCCAGGAAAGCATGGAGCCCCAAGGTTTGTGGAGCGATGAAAGCGCTTCCAGGGGACACTGAGGACAATCTACAGCTTTCCCTCCTGGCGCCTTTGGTGTGGGAGCAATGGCCGGACATTTGCTTATTTGGAGCCCGGCCTTGCTGAGAGAGAGAAAAAGGTTCTTTCTAGCATTGTGTCACAGGAAAGCATGGATTTTAAAACTGTGGATTCCAGAGCAAATTGAGTGAAAGCAGTGTCTGAACAGTGTTACGTTTCACGAGCAGTGAGTGAGAGCAGTTTGCAAGTAGATTGACATTGTGAACTATGTCTGAGAGCAGTGTGAGCACTGTGTAAAGTCAGAAGTGTGTTCAGCATGAACAGTACATGACTAGTGCCTGAGAAGCTCCTGGACAGTTTGTGCGCAAAGAGAGAACACTTTGAACAGTGTTTCTGAACTCTACGTCATTTGAACGGTGAGATCTGTGTGTGCCTGCTGTGAACAGAGCAAACTGTCTGAAAGCAATGGCTGAACAGTGTGTAGATCGTGCGAGAAGTGAGTGAGAGCAGTTTTCTTTCCCTCCTGGCATCTTCAGTATAGGAGTGATGGCCGGACATTTGCTATTTCTGAGTCTGGCACGGCTGAGAGTGAAAAAAGCGTTCTTTTGAGGCTTAAGACTCAAGGAAAGCGCTGAACCCTAAGGTTTATGGGGCAATGAAGGTGCTTGCAGCGGACAGTGTGGATAAGCCACAGCTTTCCCTCCCGCAACTTTGGTGTGGGAGCAAAGTCTGGACATTTGATTTTTTTGAGCCTGGCACTGCTGAGACCTGGACATTTGCTGTTTTAGAGCCCGGTGCTGCTGAGGGTGAAAAGAGGTCGTTTAGAGGATTACAACGCCAGAAAAGCGTGGAGTCCCAAGGTTTGTGGGGCAATGAAAGCACTTCCAGGGGACAGTGAGGACAAGCCAGTTTTCCTTCCTGGCACCTTTGGTGTGGCAGCAATGGCTGGTCAGTTGCTATTTTAGAGCCTGGCGCTGCTGAGAGTGAAAAAAGGTTGTTTTGAGGATAGAGTCACCAGGAAACCGTGGATTCCCAAGGTTTGTGGGGCGATGAAAGCGCTGCCAGGGGACAGTGAGGACAATCTACAGCTTTCCCTCCTGGTGCCTTTGGTGTGGTAGCAATAGCTGGACATTTTTTATTTTGGAGCCCGGCACTGCTGAAATTGAAAAAAGTTTGTTTTGAGGATTACGTCGCCAAGATAGTTGAGAGCCCGAAAGGTTTGTGGGGCGATGAACGCACTTCCAGGGGACAGTGAGGACAAGCCACAGCTTTTTCTCCTGGCACATTTAGTTTGGGAGCAATGGCTTGACAATTGCTATTTTGGAGTCTGGCGCTGCTGAAAGTGAAAAAAATGTGGTTTTGAAGATTAAGTGGCAAAGAAAGCATGGATTGCCAAGGTTTGTGTGGGGATGAAAGTGCTTCCAGAGGACAGTGAGAACAAGCCTCGTAGTAACCACGAACTGAGTGGGCAGCATTCAGAAAGAAACAAAAGTCTGCTCTAGAGAAGATAAATGAGACCTTAATATTAAAATATGAAAAATATTAATATTAAAAATGGGAAGAAAGATAATGATCATACCAAATTTGTACTTTGGAGCACAGTGATACAACGCTTGCAGGATAAAGGATGAGCAGCACATATCTGAATGCTGTAAAGAGTCTAGGAAATATGGAGGAAAAGTGCTCATAGAATCATAGAATCATTGAGGTTGGAAGGGACCTTTAAGATCATAAAGTCCAACCATTAACCTAACCTGACAAAATCACTTTTAAACCATGTCCCCAAGTACCACATCTACCCTTGTTTTAAACACCTCCAAGGATGGTGAATCCACCACCTCCCTGGGCAGCCTATTCCAATGTTTGATAACCCTTTCAGTGAAAAAATGTTTCCTAATATCCAATCTAAACCTCACCTGGCATAACTTGAACCCATTTCCTCTCGTCCTATCACTTGTCACTAGGGAGAAGAGGTCAGCCCCCACCTCTCTACAACCTCCTTTCAGGTAGTTGTAGAGGGTGATAAGGTCTCCCTTCAGCCTCCTCTTCTCCAGGCTAAACAACCCCAGTTCCCTCAGCCACTTCTCATAAGACATGTCCTCCAGACCCCTCACCAGCCTGGTAGCCCTTCTCTGGACACGCTCCAGCACCTCAATGTCCTTCTTGTAGTGAGGGGCCCAAAACTGAACACAGTACTTGAGGTGGGGCCTCACCAGTGCCGAGTACAGGGGGATGATCACTTCCCTAGTCCTGCTCACCACACTATTCCTGATACAGGCCAGGATGCCGTTGGCCTGCTTGGCCTTCTTGGCCACCCGGGCACACTGCTGGCTCATATTCAGCCGGCTGTCCACCAACACCCCCAGGTCCTTTTCTGCCAGGCAGCTTTCGAGTCACTCCGCCCCAAGCCTGTAGCGCTGCATGGGGTTGTTGTGACCCAAGTGCAGGACCCGGCACTTGGCCTTGTTGAACCTCATCCCATTGGCCTCAGCCCATCAGTCCAGCCTGTCCAAATTGACCGTCTTCTCTTTGAGCAACATGAAGATGATTGAGGTTATTATAGCAGGAGAAAGGACTAAGTGATTCAGTGCATCTACTCTAGTGCTATCATTAAGAATCAAGTAATTCTCATCTGTTGTAATCAAATGTAATTTGGTCAAAAATGAGCAAGTGACTATACTTCAGGCTTAGCCTGCCAGGATTGGATTTTGATTTAGATTTGGTTCTGCGGTTTTATCAGCTTCATATCGGTTTTATCAGCTTCATATGCCTTGAAAGACGCCATTTCAGTTTGTGACCCAGGATGCTCTGCAGCGGTTTATCATTCCCATTTTAGCAAAACCAAAAGGTCTATGAATAAAATAGCAAGAGAAAACAAGCAGCAAAACTGTAACTAATAGCATTCATTAGCTTATTCTGCTATTAATGAAAGCACAGTTTAACAGCAATACTTGTTTTATGTTTAATTTAATGACAAATGTTCCCATTAGGCTCAATTTTTACTTTTGTAACAATAATCATGGTCTTCATGTTGCTGGAAAAAGGAATGTGATGATTACTGCCCAATGGGGACAGATGGGGATTAGACTCTACTATATACAATATTGTGTATATTTGTAAACTTAGCTCTTCTGTTTGAATAATTCATGACCAAACTGACTCTGAGGCTTGATGGATATTACATGAAAGAGACTGGCACAAAAGTTTTTGTTTGTTTCTTTTCCCTCTAGTCCCATTGCCCTGTAATTTCAGAGCTTGCTGCAGTTCTCAGCCCTGCTTTGATCATCAGACACCGAGTCCATTCTTAGGGTTGGTGCTCTCAGACCAGACCCAGTAGGCTGTAGAAAGGGAGCTCAAATATTGGCAAGCAAGAAGCCCTGTAATTATTTGTCTCATTAAGTAAGCGTCTCAGTGCTCAGTGTTACACCTTCACATAGTGGTCTTTCTGCTTGAATTCAGGTGCTGCATTTCTTGCTGCAGCCGCTGTGGATAGCAAAGCTCTCATGAGTATGTGAATGGTCAGGCCCTGTGGTGCGGCCCTTATTTGAGCTAGGCAGATATAAAGCAGCCAATATTTTAAACAGCAGAGTTCAGAGCAGTATCTATCTCCTAGCATTAAGAATTCACAGATTTTATTTTAATGATATAGATGAACAAGACAATTTAGAATAGCATTAAATCTTTGTTTCTGACAAATATCTTCACTGTCTCCTTTCTTCTAACATACTTATTCAAATGGATCTTTCAATTGTATATCTTTAAGACACTTGCAAAAAAAAAGAAGAAAAATCTCGAGAGTGGGGAAAGGAAGATACTTCCCCCCACCATGCAATAGGGAAGGAGCTAACTTACTTCTGATAACAGAAGAGCCCATGAGTCCAAGGTATTGCAATCATGGGTGCAGAGACAAATAATCAGATCAGTGACCAGATAAGAGAATCTTTGAAATTTATAGTTCAATTACAAGAGTGGGCTGGAAATGATCATAAGGAGCCTCAGCTTCCCAGAAAATATTAAGCTGAACCAAAGCAGAGCTGTGCAGCTGAAAGTGGGGAAGGAGAGAGGTGGGATCTGAGAATGCTGGCAAAGGTTTGGAAAGAATATGAATATAAGTAAGCATTAATGTTTTCCTTTTACATGGAACAGACTCCAGAAAGTGAGGCTTGATGTAGGATGCAGCAGCTGAAAGGGGAAACTGAGACAATGAGGACAACTGCTCTAGTATTTTTAATTCCAACTGTGTACTTCTGAACTGTGATCTCCAAAAGCTGTGTCGGGGGGCAGGGGGGTTGTGGTTGGAGATCACCAGCTGGGAGGAAAACTCTCAGAAGTTTACACAAAGCACCATTTAAAAGCTGAGTGCATTGACTCAAAGCAAGTTTTTGGTTAGGTTACATAGACAGAAAACTGCTAGATGTTTGGATAGAGTATAATAAAAACAACCCCTTGTTTTCACCCTATCAAGTTTTAAATTATGGAAAATTAATTAGAGACAGCTCAAGAAGGCAGATGACTGTGGCTACATTTGTACTACTAAATGAAACAGAACCAGTCACAGATGGGCAACGCCCACCACTACATAGTTTTTGGCCATGGGTTTCCTCTGGGCCCCCATCCAGCACTTGTATAGCATAATGATTATTTCTGTGCAGTGGCTAAAATTGTGTGAAGGCTCAGGTTTCATTCTGCCAGGCCAGTGTTTTCATAGCATGAAACTGAGGGCATGCATTGCATACCCCTGATGCATACTATGCTTTGTACCTGGGGATTCAGATGCTGCTGGGATAGTCCTGGAGGACTGTGTAAGAGAAAGGAGCCAGCCCCAGTGGTTTAGGCATCTCCATACTGTCTACTAGAAGCAGTCTCCAGCAAGTGTTATCCCCCTGGCATTATTTAGGACTTAGTTGACTCAAGTCAAAACTATGCCAAGGAGTGTGTTAAGTGATGTGGGTGATTTACGGCCCTGGTTGTGTTTTACTTAGCAATATGGAGAAAATATTTTCATTAAAATAGAGAAGATGGAATTTAGTACTAGATGAAAAAGACAGTGCAGAACTGATGACTGGATGTGGCTTTGCCAGCGATGCTTAGGGAATCAAGGTACATACGTGCACTTACTCCTATTAGGATCTCCAAATGCACTGCCTGACCTGCTCCTCATGTGGCATGGCTTCTCTTCTTCCCCAGTAGCAGTGGCCTCTCTTCACCTAGCAACCACCAACTCCATCCAGCACTGTAGTGACTGTGGCTTGCTCTAAAAGAGAGACTATGGTCAGAAAGATCTATCAGACAAGGGATTTTGTATGGAGATAGGAAGTACTAATAAGACAAAAAAGACAATTCACTGAATCCTGAAATTCAGTTCACTGGAAATTTCAAAATGTTTGGGTTTTGGTCCAAATCAAAACAAAGCAAACAAAAAGGAGTAAAAAATAAAAGTATTTCCATTGAACTAGAAATTCTCCTTTTTGGTCAGCTCAGCAGCAGGATTATTAGAAAAATGAAATACAAAGCACGATTAAGGAAATCTCCATTCCTACTAGAATTAACTACTTCAGCAGCCTCCTTCCTAAGAGAGGACTAAAGCAGCTTGATAAAAGCAAAGTGAAAGCTGAGAGACAATAAAGTAACTATCAATATACCTAGGGAAAGCACTGGGAAGGAGGTGAGTAATTTCAGGTAAAGGACAATTTTGACACACAAAGAAATGGATTTTTGCAGGCCATGAATATATTTAAGCTGAAATGAGATGAATACTCATAACCATTGGAGAAGCTGAGTTTTGATGCCCCAAAACTCAACCTCATGTTGCTTAAGATGGAGTTTAAGAGAGTTTGAGATGTTTAGATGACACAATAGCTGGAAATAGTGAACTAGACCCCTGCATCTAAATTGCAGGGGATGTGTTGAAGATCATCGTTCCATCACCCATGTGAGTAAGCAGTTGGGAGTCCCTGGTGTGTTCCTGTATCTCATGTCACCCAACTATCAGGATGTATGTAGGCTATATACCCGATCCTATGGGTTGGGGATATCTGTGCTTCACTCTTCAGCAGTTATTCAAAACTTTCCATCCATTTCTGGGTTTGCTGTCTCTGTAAACTTCATTAAAATTGGCAGTTTTGGGGAAAAAATAAAAATGAGTCAGTCCCAACATGTGAGTAGATTTAAAGCCATGACAGTATATTGTTGGAACCACTGAAACGTGTACATACCAAAAGACAGTAATCCTACTGTCGTAATCCTTTTTCTGCTAGCCCCAACCCATCCTACCCAGTTGTACGTTACTCTGACTTTCTCCACCGCAAATAAATGAATAGGACTTGGAGATCCCAGTCCTTTAGGCAGCTATGAAATCTCAGCAATGATGTTCCATTTCTTCTGGACGGTGTCAGAAACAGTGCCTGTGCTCCACATATAACAAAAGCTATAGTTTCTCACGTGATATGTTTCCAGAATTACAAACTTCCCTTACATTTCCCTGCCCCCGGGAAAGTTAATGGCTTGTTTCATATTTTAAATTAAACTTCAGGAACCCAACAGAAATACTCCGGCGGCACTTCTGTACAGAGGCTTTGGCCAGACATGGTTTGATCTGGGAGTGAAGGCAGAAGCAAACAGAACTTTAATCTCGCCCCCTCAGTGTGCGATGGAGACATGGCCCCAGCTGCTGGCCTCTTTGTCATGTCAGGGCTATGTCTGCCCCAGGGGTAATAGCTTGAAACTACTTCAAAGTTATAAAAGTAAAAGGTTGAATTTATGAAAACAGGAAACAGAAGTTTTGAGACAGTTTCTTACTAGAGGAAGTAAACATGTCATGTAGTGAGTGTATAATATAGCACACATGAAGTCATGAGCACGATTGCTGGGGTGAAAGCAGGTGGTGTTCTTGCTAAACAGTGTGTATGCAAGTAGCACAAGTCTCTTAACGTTACAGGGCTCTCCTCTTGGCTGTGTCAAATTATTTATGGGATTATTTCTGTACAAGCTATTTTTAGATGTGGCCTGTGTCAGAGGGTTTGGCTGGCTGGATATCTAAGCCAAGCATCAAGATGGATGGGATGTTATCAAGTACAGTCAAAGGGAACTGGAAAGGACACATTTGCTGGTGCTCCGCTTTAGGGTTGGAACTGTTCCGATTAAAAATGAAATAAAAAAACACACTAGGTAAATGTCACTGCCATTGTGTGAAGTCATTTAAACATTGCATTTGCAAATGACTTCAGGGATGATATCTAAAGTGCACTGTGCTCAAGTCAACAATGATAAATAAAAGCACAATTTGAATCATAGAATGACAGAATACCAGGTTGGAAGGGACCTCAAGGATCTTCTGGTCCAACCTTTCTTGGCAAAAGCACAGTCTAGACAAGATGGCCCAGCACCCTGTCCAGCCGAATCTTAAAAGTGTCCAATGTTGGGGAATCCACCACTTCCCTGGGGACATTATTCCAATGGCTGATTGTTCTCATTGCGAAAACTTCCTCTTGTGTCCAACTGGAATCTCCCCAGGAGTAACTTGTACCCATTACCCCTCTTTTCCATGTGCCTCCTTGTAAAAAGGGAGTCTCCAACTTCTTTGTAGCCACCCTTTAAATATTGAAACATGGTGGTAAGGTCTCACCTAAGCCTTCTTTTCTCAAGGCTGAACAAACCCAGTTCTCTCACCCTTTCCTCATATGGCAGGCTTCCCAGTCCTTTGATCATCTCTGTGGCCCTTCTCTGGACCCTCTCCAGCCTGTTCACATCTTTTTTTATAGCGAGGACCAAAACAGAACACAGTATTCTAGGTGTGGCCTGACAAGTGATGAATAGAGTGGGATAATGACTCCTTTATCTCTGCTGGTGATGCCCTTGTTGATGCAACCCAGCATCCTGTTAGCTTGCTTTGCCGCAGTAGCACACTGTTCACTAATATTGAGCTGCTTGTCCACCAGGACCCCCAGGTCCCTTTCAACAGAGCTGCTCCCCAGCCAGGTAGATCCCAGCCTGTGCTGCACTCCTGGATTATGTTTTCCCAGGTGCAAGATCTTACACTTGTCCTTGTTGAACTTCATAAGGTTCTTGTTAGCCCATTCTTCCAGCCTATCTAGGTCTTCCTGCAGAGTGGCTCTTCCTTCCAAAGTGTCCATTTCCCCACTCAGTCTGGTGTCATTGGTAAACTTCATCAGGGTACACTTGATCCCATCATTCAGATCACTTATGAAGATATTCAACAGCATTGGGCCCAATATCGATCCCTGGGGGATCCCACTTGTGACAGGTTGCTAGTTTGAAAAGGAGCTATTTACCACCACTCTCTGGGTGCGGCCTGTCAGCCAGTTCCCCACCCACTGCACAAGCCACTTGTCTAGACCGTAATGCATCAGTTTCTCTAGGAAGAGGTTGTGGGAAACCATGTCGAAAGCCTTGGAGAAATACAGGCTCCACCACCACAGAGAAACATGGGACTGGCGTAGAAGTTGGATAAAAGACCTCTTTTCCCTGTTTGGCTGTTGGTCTTTCTGTTCTTTCTGCTCACTTGATCAAGAATATAAAAATCATTTAAAAAAAAAAATCAAAAAGAAAGAATAGGGGAAAAGTGACCTGCTTAGATTTAATTTTATATACAGTGTGCCACTCTGTATGTGTCCCTCTGTACCATTCTGCTTGCATGTGATCATTTCAAGCGCACAAAGCAGATTTGAACAAATTTAATTAAAAAAAAAAAAGTGTGGGGTTGGGAAGATTGTGACAAGCCAAGTTAAAAGTATGAGGAAATGAAGGAAATCAACAAGAGGAGTAAAGAAACCTAAAACATGAACACAAAAATGACCTTTTTGGCAAGGACTTACTAGTATGATAACTCACATAATAGGACTATTTAATAATAAAGGATATAGCTCTGCACTAGTCCTGAATTCCAGACAGGGGAGAAAGTTGGATTTGTTGAAAGCCTCTGGCTAATGGTGAAAGAAGAGAACAACACAACTGCAACTGTTGTTAGACCAAACCACTCGAACAGAGAATATCTACTGAGGAAGCCTTTTTTACAAATAGCACAACAAATCATTCAATGCACAGGACCAGAGAGTCATGAGGGAATTTAACTGTCCAAAAAATAGTTAGGAAAGGAAACATCAGGACAGAGATTGATTAGCAAGCTTTAAATTGAAAAGCATTGGTCACCATTTCTGGTGCAGTAGAAAAAACAGACAGAGGAGAGACTCTTCTGGATGTGGTTCTAACCAGTGAAATATAGTTGTCTGAAAATAGGATGATGAAAGGCAACTTGGAGACAGTGACTATGAAATTACAGAGTTCTCAATCCTAAGAAAGAAAATAGGGGAAAACAAGAAAATCATGGACTTGAAGCAGGCAAACTTCCACCAACTCGAGTCAACAGCAAAATCAAAGGAAAATATAATTAAGTAGTTGTGGCAGAAAACATAAGCTATCCCTATCAGAAGGGAAAAGTACTGAGAGATGAGTTTAGGTAAGCCAGAAGCTTTTAATTGATCTCAAGCTCACAAAGTTCTACCTGGAAAGTGGAAATCAGATCAAATTCTAAAACATAAAATAATAGCACGAGTATATAAAACCAATTCAGAAGACCAGGGCACAAAACCAACATACAATTACAAAAGAATCCAAAAGGTAATGTGCTTTCTATTCTATTAATAATAAGGAAGAGCAAGGAATATGTTGGTTATTTTTCCTGTCTATTTGGGGGAGCAGGGAGGAAGGCAATGACATATCAGCTGATGATCCCAAGAAGGTCAGAGTATTTAAAACCTTTTTTGTATGTCAGCTGCAGGCACATGACTAGCATAATTAACATTCATGACAAAGGGTTAAGAACTCAATCTAAAACAGGGAAGAAATAGAACAGGAGAGCATTATGAAATGCTCTCAAGTCAGCCAGACCAGATAGACTATGGCCTGGGATATTTTAAGAATTAGGTGAAGTACTCAGATTAGCTATTATTTAAGAATTCATGAAAGATGGATAAGATATATAAGACTGGGAAAGGACAAAAATATCAGCTGCCTTTTAAAAACAGAGGAGAGAGAGCAGAGGAAGAAGAGCCTGGAAATAATATCCTAATCAATTTAACTTCAACTCACAGAAAAAATCTAGAATCAGTTGAACTATTTGCCAACACTTGAAAGATAGCAGGAAAAGTAATAGCATAAAAACTAATTTGCTAATGCATATCGTTTTAAAACTCATTTACTTTTACTTTTTTTGGCTTAAGAAAGAGAAAAGACTGAAGAGTACATGGCAATTCTTTTCAAAAAGAGAAGAGAATAATCTGACTGCAATTTCCACCGTGAATAGAAGAATTCAGGAATTTAAATTGTAGCAAGAAGAATAGTGGTTAGGCATTAAGGAAAATATTCTAATAATAAACTTGTGAAGTTCAGATACAGGTGGCTTTGGAAGGTAGAGAGGTCTACCACTGAGACTTGTTAAAAAAGCTAGTCAAGAAAATACCAAAAATTAGGTAGGGACAGTTAATCCTGCTCTGGGACACACGAATTGGACCTGTTGGAGCGAGTCCAGAGGAGGGCCACAAAGATGATCAGGGGGCTGGAGCATCTCTCCTATGAAGACAGGCTGAGAGAGTTGGGGCTGTTCAGCCTGGAGAAGAGAAGGCTCCAGGGAGACCTTATAGCAGCCTTCTAGTGCCTAAAGGGGGCCTACAGGAAAGATGGGGAGGGACTCTTTATCAGGGAGTGTAGTGATAGGATGAGGAGTAACGGTTTTAAACTGGAAGAGGGTAGATTGAGATTAGATATTAGGCAGAAATTCTTTACTGTGTGGGGGGTGAGGCACTGGAACAGGTTGTCCAGAGTTGTGGATGCCCCATCCCTGGAGGTGTTCAAGGCCAGGTTGGATGGAGCTTTGAGCAACCTGGTCTAGTGGAAGGTGTCCCTGGCCACGGCAGGGGGGTTGGAACGAGATGATCTTTAAGGTCCCTTCCAACTCTAACCATTCTATGATGATTAACTGCATCAGGAGTAGGCAACCTGTAGGTTTCAACTGCATTTGGCTCCTCAGTAATTCAAATGCGGTTACCACGTCAAAGTGATGACATGTCAAGCATCTCAAGTACATGATGAGCAGGTGGTCTGTTCTGGTATGAGAGCTATTGCTCAATCTGAGTCTCCACCTATGAAAAAGAAGTAGTCATCAGTTTAGAGTGAAATTGCCTATTTTCCTGGAACCCAGCTTTATATTCAGCTTGGCCCCCATCCCATGATGGAGCTCTGGAGTCCTGTAAGAAAGAACACTTGTTCATAGGACTCCTGCTCCTTGGCCTCTCTAAGGCATATGGTATGCATCACATGGCTTCTGTCCAAAGTAAAACATTGTTACGCAGCTCCATTAATCAGAAAGACTGGACACTCCCCAAACTGGGTGACTCGATGTCATTTCTCTGTCAGCTGACTTTTGTCCTCACTGCCTTTCAGTACTGTTATGAGTGCTGAGAATTGAGAATTGTCAAAGTACAAGCATGCAGTCGCCGAGGAGAGCAGCTCCAGTGAAGGTAAGGCCTAACTGGGGAAGGGGATCTCGGCGGATCGGGCCGGCAAAGGGTTCTTTTGAGGGCTCTTGTAGCCGGGGAAAGCGGCTGGCGCGTGCTTGTGCTTGTGCCGGAACCGGCAGCTCGGGGGCGGGCTGCTGACGCAGCAGGGGCGGAGCCAGCGTCACACGCGGCAGTTCTAAACGGACTGCCCACACGCCAACGGTCAGTCGCCGAGGAGAGCAGCTCCAGTGAAGGTAAGGCCTAACTGGGGAAGGGGATCTCGGCGGATCGGGCCGGCAAAGGGTTCTTTTGAGGGCTCTTGTAGCCGGGGAAAGCGGCTGGCGCGTGCTTGTGCTTGTGCCGGAACCGGCAGCTCGGGGGCGGGCTGCTGATGCGGCAGGGGCGGAGCCAGTGTCACACGCGGCAGTTCTAAACGGACTGCCCAGGAGCGCAGCGGCTAGCCGCTGCGCACCCAGCACGAGGGCAACTGGTGGGCGTCACCCAGGGCGTCACTGCAGTGAGAGGGGTGAACAGGGAGCAGCTCTTCAAAAGGTAAGTTACTAAAAAACTCTTGACCCGGCCAGAACATCATGGTAAGAACTCGGCAGAAGACCATGGCCTCCCTGAGCTCTGCACCGAGCAGCTCCGAAGTGGCCACCCAGACAGAGCTAGCATGGCAACATGCTGCCACCCAGGTGTCGGGCTGCAGGGAGTGCCCTGCTTTTGCGCCGGTGTTGAATAGTAACGGTGAGCAGGCCTGTGGGCGGTGTGCCCAAGTAGAGGAACTCCTGCAGCTAGTGATGGAGCTCCGCGAGGAGGTAAGCTGCTTAAGAAGTATAAGGGAAAGTGAACAGGAGATAGATAGCTGGAGTCATGCTCTGTCTTCCCTGAGAGAAGCCCCCCAGAAAGATCGAGCTCCACATACAATGAGCCCAACACCCTCTAGCGTTGAATCTGAACGTGAAGATTCAGAAGACGGGGGCCAGTGGCAACAAGTCCCCACCCGACGTGGCAGGCGTGCCTCCCAGGAAACCCCCACACTATCCCAGGTGCTGTTACAGAACAGATATGATGTTCTGGAAAGGGAAGTAGAGGATGACAATAACAGTGCCTTGCCAAACTCTGAATTGCCACTGAAGCCAAGACAGGTTACACCTCGTATAACAACATCATCATTTAGGAAAAAAAGACGGGTCCTTGTAGTAGGGGACTCGATTCTGAAGGGAGTGGAAGGTCCCATATGTAGACCGGACCCAATCTGTAGGGAGGTCTGCTGTCTCCCTGCAGCCAAGGTTAAGGATGTCCAGAGGAAACTCCCTACCCTAGTTAGGCCTACCGACTACTACCCTTTATTGGTTTTTCAGTTGGGTAATGATGAAATGCCAGTAAGGAGTCTGAGGGCGATAAAGAGAGACTTCAGGGCCCTGGGACGGCTGGTCAGGGGATCAGGAGCGCAAATAGTGTTTGCTTCTATCCCAACAATTGCAAAGATGGATGCGAAGATTAACAGGAAATGCCAGCTAATCAATGCCTGGCTCAGAGACTGGTGTCGTCGGCAAGATTTTGGGTTCTTTGACCATGGGCTGCTTTTCAGGACACCAGGCCTGCTGGCAACAGACACCAAAAGCCTGTCTCAGAGGGGGAAAAGGGTTTTAGGGCAGCAGTTGGCGGGGCTCATTGACAGGGCTTTAAACTAGGTTCGAAGGGGGATGGGGATAGATCCAAGGTTGCTAGCAAAAATCCTGAAATTGGTGGGCTGGCACTAGACTTGGAAAAGACAGGGGGTGTAACCGGGCTCCTTAGGAAGATGTCTGGGGATAGCAGAACTTTAGCTCCCTCTAGTAAAAAGGAGAAAGGACCTATAGCCCAGCTGAAGTGCTTATACACTAATGCACACAGCATGGGCAACAAACAAGAGGAGCTGGAAACCATCGTGCACCAGGGTAATTATGATGTAGTTGCCATCACAGAAACATGGTGGGATGACTCTCATGACTATAATGTTGCCATGGATGGCTATAGACTCTTCAGGAAGGATAGGCGAGCAAGAAGAGGCGGGGGTGTGGCCCTATATATCAGGGAGTGTTATGAATGCTTTGAATTAGAAGATGGTGATAATGGGATTGAGTGTTTATGGGTAAAGATCAGGGGGAGGGCTAACAAGGCAGATATTGTAGTAGGAGTCTGTTATAGACCGCCCAACCAGGATGAGGAGGCAGATGAAATATTCTATAAACGGCTGGGAGAAGTCTCAAGGTCGCGAGCTCTAGTCCTCGTGGGTGACTTCAATTTGCCGGACATCTGCTGGGAATACAATACAGCAGGGAGGGAACAGTCTAGAAAGTTCCTGGAAGGTACTGGGGATAACTTCTTAACACAGTTAGTGAAAGAGCCAACTAGGGAAAGTGCCCTGCTGGATCTGTTGTTTGTCAACAGGGAAGGTCTTGTGGGGGATGTGATGGTCGGAGGCCGTCTTGGCAACAGTGATCACGAAATGATAGAGTTCTCAATTCTGGGAGAAGCAAGGAAGGGGGTCAGCAGAACTGCCACCTTGGACTTCCGGAGGGCGGACTTTGGGCTCTTCAGGAGCCTGGTTGAAAAAGTCCCCTGGGAGGCAGTCCTCCAGGGCAAAGGAGCCCAGGAAGCCTGGATGTTTTTCAAGAAGGAAGTCCTAAAGGCGCAGGAGCAGGCTGTCCCCATGTGCCGGAAGACAAGCCGTCGGGGAAAAAGACCGGCCTGGCTAAGCAGGGAGCTAGTGTTGCAGCTTAGGGAAAAAAAGAGGATATATGGCCTTTGGAAAGAAGGGCAGGCCACTCAGGAGGACTACAAAGAGGTAGTGAAGCTATGTAGGGAAAAAATTAGGAAGGCCAAAGCCCAGCTAGAACTAAACCTGGCTTCTGTTGTCAAGGACAACAAAAAAAGTTTCTATTAATATATTGGCAATAAAAAGAGGACTAAGGATAATCTCTGTCCTCTAGTAGACCAGGCTGGTAACGTATTGACTAAGGACGAGGATAAGGCTGAGGTACTTAATGCCGTCTTTGCCTCAGTCTTCAGCAGTAGGACCAGTTGTTCCTTGAGTTCCCTAACCCCTGAGCTAGAATACAGGGATGGGGAGCAGAATGAAGCCCCTGTAATCCAAAGGGAAATGGTGAGGGACCTGCTTCAGCACCTGGAGGTGCACAAATCTATGGGGCCGGATGGGATCCATCCAAGGGTACTGAAGGAGCTGGCGGAAGTGCTCACCAGGCCACTCTGCATCATTTATGAACAGTCCTGGATAACCGGGGAGGTCCCAGCCGACTGGAGGTTGGCAAATGTGACACCCATCCATAAGAAGGGCCGGAAGGAGGATCCGGGGAACTACAGGCCAGTCAGTCTGACATCGGTGCCTGGGAAGGTCATGGAACAGATCATCCTCAGTGCCATCACACGGCACATGCAGGAGAACAAGGTGATCAGGCCCAGTCAGCATGGGTTTGTGAAAGGCAGGTCATGCCTGTCAAACCTGATCTCCTTCTATGATGAGGTGACCCGCTTAGTGGATGAAGGAAAAGCTGTGGATGTTGTCTACCTGGACTTTTGCAAGGCTTTTGACACCGTTTCCCATAGCATTCTACTGGAGAAACTGGCTGCTCGTGGCCTGGACAGGTGTACCCTTCGCTGGGTAAAAAACTGGTTGGATGGCCGTACCCAGAGAGTGGTGATAAATGGAGTTAAATCCAGTTGGTGTCCAGTGACAAGTGGTGTCCCCCAGGGATCGGTGCTGGGACCGGTTCTCTTTAATATCTTTATTAATGATCTGGATGAGGGGATTGAGTGCACCCTCAGTAAGTTTGCAGACGACACTAAACTGGGGGGGGCGTGTTGATCTGCTTGAGGGTAGATTGGCCCTGCAGAGAGATCTGGACAGGCTGGACAGATGGGCTGAGGCCAATGGTATGAGGTTCAACAAGGCCAAGTGTCGGGTCCTGCACTTGGGTCACAACAACCCCATGCAGTGCTACAGACTGGGGGCGGAGTGGCTCAAAAGCTGCCTGGCAGAGAAGGATCTGGGGGTGTTGGTGGACAGCCGGCTGAGTATGAGCCAGCAGTGTGCCCAGGCAGCCAAGAGGGCCAACAACATCCTGGCCTGCATCAGGAATAGTGTAGTGAGCCGGAGTAGGGAAGTAATCATCCCCCTGTACTCGGCACTGGTGAGGCCTCACCTCGAGTACTGTGTTCAGTTTTGGGCCCCTCACTACAAGAAGGACATTGAGGTGCTGGAGCGTGTCCAGAGAAGGGCTACCAGGCTGGTGAGGGGTCTGGAGGACAAGCCTTATGAGGAACGACTGAGGGAGCTGGGGTTGTTTAGCCTGGAGAAGAGGAGGCTGAGGGGTGACCTTATCACCCTCTACAACTACCTGAAGGGAGGTTTTAGAGAGATGGGGGCTGACCTCTTCTCCCACGTGGCAAGTGATAGGACAAGAGGAAACGGGTTCAAGTTATGTCAGGGCAGGTTTAGATTGGATATTAGGAAGCATTTTTTCACTCAAAGGGTTATTAAACATTGGAATGGGCTGCCCAGAGAGGTGGTGGATTCACCATCCCTGGAGGTGTTTAAGAAAAGGGTAGGTGAGGTGCTTAGGGACATGGTTTAGAAGTGGGTGTTTTTAAATCAGGGTAGGTTAACGGTTGGACTTGATGATCTTAATGGTCCCTTCCAACCTCACTGATTCTATGATTCTATGATTCTATGAAATGAGTTTGAAATAATCTTGTGCAGCAATTTCACCCAGGCAGTAGTTGAGGGCCAAAGGACATTAGATCATGTGGATGGACAGCCAAACCATTTTCTACAAATGGAATGGAAAGTCCATGGGAGAACTCTGATGAGGGAGGAGAGGAGGATTTGTCGAGCAAGAATGAAAGGGTCCAGAGATCTGCATTTTGATTGAAATATAGTTATGGCTCAATTAAGATTTCTGAAGGGAGAACTAATCCCATCAGCAAAAAGAGCTCTATAGGGAAACCTGGGAACTACAGACCAGTAGGTCTGATTTTTACACCTGATTAGACAGATAATACAGAATAGGGTTAGGAAGCACATGAATGAACGTGGTCTTTTGGGAGAGTCAAAGTGCTCTCTCACATCATCTTATGAACTTCCATGTATATAAGAATATTCTGCTTTGAAAGAAACTTCTCAGTAGAGCATTTGAATGATACTCTAACAAAATAATATTAAGACAAGATTTATTTATATATATATGTCCTTTTCACATATATTAATGGAAATGCTATGGTATTGCTTGAGACTGTTGAAAGAATAGAGAGTTCTGTTTCCACAATTTTTGAAATGAGAAAAAGGCAAGAGATGGTTCTGGTGTAGGAATAAGAAAGATGTATCTGTGTGCCCTTAGTTTAAAACTCAAGTGACACTTCTGGCAGATAGTTATCGACATGTCAGATTTCAGTTCCCTTAAGCTGATCAAAAATTGATGAGGTCACATTTGACTGTCCATATTGCCTCAGCTGCATATTCTACCCCCCACCCCCACTCCATTTGGTCTGACATTCACGGGAGTGGGCAGAGATCCAGCCTGGAGTGACAGCCTGTCTGAGGATTGATCACTTGCTGTTTGCAGGTCAGTCTTTGAGGCACACCAGCTCCCTGAAGCCAAGCAGCACCCAGTCGCACAGCTCCTGGTGCAAGAACAAGGGAAGGGCAGCACCAACTTGAGCAGCGAAAGGTGCCAGGAACTGCACCGTCCCCGGCCACTGTAACCCAACAACTTCCATGTGGAGGCACCAGCATTCCTGTTCATCAAACCACAGCAGGGAACTCCAGTGAGCTACATTTTTCTCTTATATTCCGGGATGCAGAGGGGGCTCTGCATCATGGCTTACCAAAATACCTTACCAAATGATTTTGAAACTCTTGCAATGCTGGCTCGTGTGGCTCTCATCTCACCTCTGTTGTATGAGGAAGCCAGATGCTGAGCCAGCATGGGGGAGACCACTGTAAAGGCCTTAAAGATCAGTATGTCACTGCTGAAGTCACCCTTGTGCATGTGGGTCTCTCTCTGGTACTTTGTCAACATAAATGATACCTAAATAAAATAAACTGATGGCACTATGTTCATTTTGACTGTTTTCTATCCTAAGGTGTTTCTCAAAAGAAAAATCTGTATTATTATAAGAAAAGTCCAAGCAGTCGTTCTCCCTTTTCCTGTAGCTCATGTTTATGCTTGCACTACTTAGCCCTATGCGTGCTCTGCCAGATACCTGGTCGAGGAAGGTGCCAGGCACATCATTGCACTTTCAGCCGTTCAAAACCACTTCGTTTCTACCTGGCAGCCGCATGCGCAGCACGTTGACATCCGCTTCACCCTAAAATCGAATTTACCACCTTCCTGAAAAAAACCTGGGCACCAGCCCTGCCCTTATAGACACAGACCAGGGCCGGATGCCCGGCTCCTCGCCCCCCACCAGCGAGCTGCTCCGCCGAGGACGGTCCGCAGAAGAGCGGCGCCGCGGGGATGCCTCCGACGGCCGCTCTGCGGACCTTCCAGGGGAGCGGCGTAACTCCTCCGCGCAGACCTCCGCTTCCGCATCGCGGAGCTGGTGTCCCCCTCTGCGGCCTCCAGAGGAGAACTTTTCCCTCCCGCTTCCCCCTCGGCAGGGAAATGCGCTGTACTAGCCCCCGCCTTCCCCCAGATGGAGCACCGCGGCGCAGTGAAAGTGACACGCACCGGCTAGAGCTCCCGGGCAGGCAGTGGCGCTCCCAGGAACGCGCGGAGCCGCCCCCGCCCGCCCGCCCCTCCTGCCCCGAGGCGGCCGCCAACACCCCCCCCCCCCGACAGACAAGTTCACTCGGCGCGTTATCGGCCCTGCTCACTGACCCTCTCTGCACAGCTGACAGCCAGTGAGCTGCCGAGCGGGACGCCACTGTCCCCCGCCACGGCCTGACCTTCCCGCCCCGCGAGAGGGGGTGCGGTGGGGAGAGGTGCAGGTTTAGCCCCGCGTCCGGCTGGCTGCGCTCGCCGTTTTCGGTCGTTGCTGCCTCAGAAGTTGGGGCGGGGCCGGCCCGGCCGAGGGAGCGCGATGCCCGGCGTCGCCTCCGCGGCGACCCCTCGCTGAGGCGCCCCGATGGTGCTGGCGCTCGCCGGGGTGAGCGGTGCTCGGCGGTGCCCGCCGCCGCCCGCAGCGCCGCCGAAACTCGGGGAAAGTTTCTGAGCGACTCGGTGAGTACTGGGTGGCGGCTTTGCGCCTCTTCCACGGCTGCCGCGTCTCGTGTGGGGCGTGTGTGGAGCAGCTTCCTCGCCCCCAGCCTCAGTGGGCCAGGGTCTGTCTCCTTTTGGGCTTCGTCTCCCGCCCACCCGGCTCTCGCGTGGGTGTAGCGGTGTGTCTCTGAACAGCCCCCGCCCGCCCGCTCTGCGGTCTCGGTCGGTCCCTGGGGAGCGGCGATCGCTGCCGCGGCGCGGGGCAGAGCGGCGGCGTCGGTACCGTCTCCCCTCCGGGAGCAGGGGCGCCCGATGTGTCCCGCTCGCCTGGGCAGCGGGGCGCCAGCTCTGGCTGTGGCCGCGGACTCGCGGTATGGACGGCTAGCAGGGGGCAGGCCTGGGGGCGAAAAAGTTTGTGACCCCGTGTGCTGTGGGTGATGGAGATGGCGGGGGAGCTGTCTAGAGAGGGAAAACACGGCTTTGGAGATCTGGCTAAACACTGTTCTTTAGAGAAACCTTTTCTGTATGGACTTGAATTTAAAAAGCAGAGCGAGACGGTACATGAGCTGTCAGCGTCTCAGTTTTTCCTGCTGTAATGGATCTAATTGGAGTGTTTCTTCTGTGTGGTTTATTCCAGTTTATGCAATTTCCCCCCTCTTTTTTTTTTTAAAATTTTTCATACCATCGATAATGCATCGATGTGCATTGCAGTTAAATTCTTTTCAGTAGTGTATATCTCATTCAGAATCTAGTGTATTATTAACTTACTGTATTCAGTCACAGATTCACTTTCTTCCTCGTGTAGCAACTACAAAAGACCCACACCTGATCATCTTTCTGTTTGTGGTTAAATCAGAAATAAGAATGAAGCAATTAAAAAAATCTGTAGCCCACCACTTGATGGATTCCATTTAAATCCTGTGAACCTTTAAGTGAGTGTTTACCGAAAGGAAAAATTGAAATTACTTGTAAGGTAAATAGGTGCTTAAATCTGAAAGACTCTTAGCTATAGCATAGACTTTGTTGCTCCCATCAGTGATGAAAAATGTAGTTTGGAATAGAATCAATATATGGGCATTTGGTAAGATTTATTTCAAATACCAGCATTTATTTAAAAGATGCTATTTTAAATATTGAGATTAGAGTAGATTGCAAATGAGATGTTTTGTGGCTCTGAGTGATAAATAGAAGTATGACTGAAAGTTATTCAGACAGCTTGAAATATTTAAATAGGAATGTGGTGTCTTTCATCACCACATCTCAGTCTTGCATTAGTAGAATTGCTACTTTTTGTGTTAATTCAGGACATTAATGTGTTTTAATAATTATAAAGGATTGACAAACGACAGCTTGCAGTGCTTCTGAGGAGTCATTTCTAAAATTGCAAGTAAATGGTAGTGATGCTTTTATTAAATATATGAAAATAACTGCTGAATCTTACTCTAATGTATAGAGAAGTTGTAGATACCCTCCAAATATTTTGGAGTTACATTCTGAGCATGGTCAAGCATTGTTTTTATTTATATTGGTTTTGTTTCATTGTCTGCTGGTGTTGATGTCTGCACAGCACAGTGCAGCACCATGCAAATATATAACCTTGGGGGCTCTATAGATGCTTTTATAGAGATGTTATTTCTTGTAGCACCGCGTAGCGCTGCTCCCAGAGAGCGCTTGGGTATCTGTGCCATGCTGGGTGTGTTGGGGAGATGTGCAGAATAGAACTCCATACGTTTTTGCTAACTGAAATAGCATGCAATACTGTATGTGACCTCCTGTGCCCATTTCCAGTAGGAAAAACTAAAATAAATCTTTGATGGCAATTCCCCTATTTCTAGGTTGGTACCTTTATTTACTGTGATCTGGAGGCTGAGGAAGTATAATATATATATATTGGTCCTTTTAGGTTGTATAACTTTTATTCACAGGGTCTCTTTCCCTTGACTATGCATACATTTCTGTTAATGTGTATATAAAGTAGAGGTAGGCCTTGCTCTGATGAAATGAAGCTACCTTTTGCTGCAGAAATCGTTTTTAGTATTTATCTTGCACTACTAATGGGAGCATCGAACTGAATAAATATAACGTGTATCTTATTTGAAATACCAGATTTCCATAGACAAAATAGAAGCTGTGAATATTTGTTATTGAGAAAGCAACATAGGCAGAAATGCTTTGATTATTTTTTTGTCTGATTTAAAAAAAAAAAAGTTTTATCAGACATGACAGCATTTGCATTCAGCCCAGCCGAAGCTCTTGCAATCTCAAGATAGGTGTCAAAGCATTTTCAGAGCATTGCAAATAAATCAAGATGATAGTCATAACAAGAAGAGAGGATAAAGTTGGTAGATGGGGAAAGGAAAGGCAAGGATACCAGCAGTGCAATAACGAGTCCCCTCAGCCCACATGGGAGTCCCTGAATGAAGGGTTTGTTAAAGGATCAGGTTCATTTTAACTAAAAGGATCTTGCTTATTTTTTCACCATATATTGATCTGATGGCCCAGCAGAGCTGGGATGGTAATTCTGGGAAGAGGGCAGTGTGAGGAAAGCAGGCAGAGAGGAGGTGAGGCTGCCGCTACAATCGAGATGAAGGTGAAAAGCTAATGCAATGAGATACTAGCTTGGCAGGAACAGATTTATGTCAGGACTTGAAGGAACACTTTGTGCTCAAATCGTTTATCATAAGGGAAATCTTTCTTTATTGTATATGAATCCCGAGTTAAATTCTTTGTGTGAGGTGGGTGTTTATTTGCACGTTATTTTAATTAATGAGAGATGTAACAAGCATCGTCTTACCAAAGAGCTGGTTCTCAATGTATGAGACACAATTTTTCCTAGTAAACTGTAAAGGCTGTTTCCTGACAGAGATGGATATTTTCCGTATCACATTTGCTGCAGATTATGAAATGAAAATACATTTAAGCATGATCTTTTGTTGACCTTTAGAAAGCAGGTATTCTATTGAAAAGAAAATCATCACCAGAAACTTTTTTTTATTAATAAGTTACTATAAACTTCAGAGACGCTTCACAGTGGCGGGGTGGTTTGCAACAGGATGGGACGTAATGTCTTACATAAACAAGGTAATCTTCTTTACTGTTTGAGCATTACAGAAGTACAATGCTGTGGGGATGTAAAGGACAATTAAAATTATTTTTACTGAAGGAATAACTGCTGGAAAACACCCTTCTGCTTTGAGCACTACTGGTCACTGATGTGAGAGATACTTGTATTAAGCATGTGGATGCACGTGCACAGGAACTCAGTTCAGAATAACTTTTCAGGTATAAGGTTGTCCCACTGCATTTGTTATCCATGCAGTTAGTAGCTAAAGGATTATAGCGGTAATCAAGCACTCCTCATTTATGAGCTCTAAAACTTCAGCCGTCATGCATAATTAGCATGCTAATCACATTTATGTTAGTCTTTTCACTTTCCAAAAATCCAGCGATGCTGACATCCATATCTTAGAATCATAGAATTGCTGAGGTTGGAAGGGACCTTTAAGATCATCAAGTCCAACCATTAACCTACCCTGACAAAACCCACTTCTAAACCATGTCCCTAAGTACCATATCTACCCTTTTTTTAAACACCTCCAGGGATGGTGAATCCACCACCTCCCTGGGCAGCCTATTCCAATGTTTAATAACCCTTTCAGTGAAAAAATATTTCCTAATATCCAGTCTAAACCTCCCCTGACATAACTTAAACCCATTTCCTCTCGTCCTATCACTTGTCACTAGGGAGAAGAGGTCAGCCCCCACCTCTCTACAACCTCCTTTCAGGTAGTTGTAGAGGGTGATAAGGTCTCCCCTCAGCCTCCTCTTCTCCAGGCTAAACAACCCCAGTTCCCTCAGTCGTTCTGAGTTGATCTTCTAAATCATAGAATAGTTTGGGTTGGAAGGGACTTCTAAAGGTCATCTAGTCCAACCTCCCCTGCAATGAGCAGGGACATCTTCCACTAGATCAGGTTGCTCAGAGTCCTGTCCAACCTGACCTGGAACGTTTCCAGGGATGGCGCATCTACCACCTCTCTGGGCAACCTGCTCCAGTGTTTCATCACCCTCATTGGAAAAAAATTTCTTCCTTATGTCTAGTCTAAATCTTCCCTTTTTTAGTTTAAAGCCATTACCCCTTGTCCTATTGTAACAGGCTCTGCTAAACAGTTTGTCCTCATCTTTGCTGTAGGCCCCCTTTAAGTATTGAAAGGCTGCAATGAGGTCTCCCCGGAGCCTTCTCTTCTCCAGGCTGAACCACCCCAACTCTCTCAGCCTTTCCTCATAGGAGAGGTGCTCCATCCCTCTCATCATTTTTGTGGCCCTCCTCTGGACCTACTCCAACAGGTCCATGCTCTTCTTGTACTGAGGACTCCAGAGCTGGACACAATACTCCAGGTGGGGTCTCACCAGAGTGGAGTAGAGGGGCAGAATCACCTCCCTCGACCTGGTGGCCACGCTTCTTTTGATGCAGCTCAGGATACGGTCGGCCTTCTGGGCTGTGAGTGCACATTGTTGGCTCATGTCCAGCTTTTCATCCACCAGTACCCCCAAGTCCTTCTCCGCGGGGCTGCTCTCAATCCCTTCATCCCCCAGCCTGTATTGATACTAGGGGTTGCCCTGACCCAGGTGCAGGATCCTGCACTTGGCCTTGTTGAACCTCATGAGGTTCACATGGGCCCACTTCTTGAGCCTGTCCAGGTCCCTCTGTAAGGCATCCCATCCCTCAGGCGTGTCAACTGCACCACTCAGCTTGGTGTTGTCTGCAAACTTGCTGAGGGTGCATTCATTCCCACTATGTCATTGATGAAGATGTTGAACAGTACTGGTCCCAATACGGACCCCTGAGGGATACCACTCATCACCAATCTCCATCTGGACATTGAACCATTGACCACTACCCTCTGGATGCGACCATCCGACCAATTTCTCATCCACCGAACAGTCCACCCATCGAATCCATATCTCTCCAATTTGGAGAGAAGGATGTTGTGGGGGACCGTGTCAAAGGCCTTGCAGAAGTCCAGATAGACAACATCCATAGCTCTTCCCTTGTCCACTGATGGAGTCACTCCATCATAGAAGGCCACTAGGTTGGTCAGGCAGGACTTGCCCTTAGTGAAGCCATGCTGGCTGTCTCGAATCACCTCCCTGTCCTCCGTGTGCCTTAGCATAGCTTCTAGGAGGATCTGTTCCATGGTCTTCCCAGGCACAGAGGTGAGGCTGACAGGTCGGTAGTTCCCAGGGTCCTCCTTTCTACCCTTTTTAAAAATGGGTGCAATGTTTCCCTTTTTCCGGTCACCGGGGACTTCAACTGACTGCCATGACTTTTCAAGTATCATGGAGAGTGGCTTGGCAATTACATCAGCCAATTCCCTCAGGACTCTGGGATGCATTTCATCAGGTCCCATAGACTTCTGTATGTTCAGGTTCCTCAGGTGGTCTCGAACCTGATCCTCTCTTACAGTGGGAGGGACTTTGCTCCCCCAGTCCCTGCCTTGCGGTCCATCCACTTGAGAGGTGTGGGAAGAGAGGTTGCCAGTGAGGACCAAGAAAAAAAAGTTGTTGAGTACCTCAGCCTTCTCCTCATCTCTTATTACCAGTTTGCCAGTCATGTTCATCAGCAGGGGTACACTTTCTTTGACCTTCCTTTTCTGGTTGACATTCCTGTAGGAGCCCTTCTTATTATTCTTTGGGTCCCTCACCAAGTTCAGCTCCAGCTGTGCCTTGGCCTTCCTGACCCCATCCCTACACAACCGGGCAGCGTCCCTACACTCTTCCCAGGATACCTGTCCCTGCTTCCACTGCCTGTGCATTTCCTTCTTGCCCTTTAGTTTGACCAGCAGGTCTTGACTCATCCATGCCTGTCTCTTGCCCTCCTTTCCTGATTTCTTACACCTGGGGATCGAGAGATCTTGCTCTGTGTGGGAAGCGTCCTTAAAGATCTGCCAGCTCTGTTCTGCTCCCTTGCCCCTGAGGGCAGTTTCCCAGGGGGTCCTATTGACTAACTCCTTGAAGAGCTGGCAGTTTGCTTTCCTAAAATTCCAGGGTCCTGACTTTACTTTTCGCCTGACCCATATCCCTCAGGACTGTGAGCTCCACCAGTGCATGATCACTGCAGCCCAAGCTGCCTCCAGTCTTGATGTCACTGATTAGCTCACTTGCATTGGTGACCATCAGGTCCAGTATTGCATCCCCTTTGGGTAGGGCTGTCTATTACCTGGCTTAAGACATTATCCTCAATGCACTCCAGGAGTCTCCTGGATTGCCTACAGCTCACAGTGCTACTTTTCCAGCAGATGATGGGGTGGTTGAAGTCCCCCAGCAGGATGAGAGCCAATGAGCTCAATGCCTCCTGTAGCTGGAGTAAGAAGGCTTTGTTAATAGGCTCCCCTTGACCAGGTGGCCTCTAGTAAACACCAACCACAAGGTTCCCTTTGTTTCCTCAGTCTCTTATTCTTACCCGTAGGCTTTCAGCCTGCTCATGGCTATTCTTCAGAGACAGCTCTTCACAATCTCTCAATTTCTTGATGTAGAGGGCAATGCCTCTGCCCTTCCTTCCTTGCCTGTCCCTTCTGAACAGCCTGTAGCCATCAATAGCCACACTCCAGTCATGGGATTTGTCCCACCAGGTTTCAGTAATAGCAACTAGATCATAGCTTTCTAGCAGCAAGGTGGCTTCCAGCTCCTCCTGTTTGTTGCCCATGCTGCGTGCATTGGTGTAGAGGCACTTCAGCTGGGCTGTTGGCCGTGTCACCTTTTCAGAGGAACACCCCTTAATTCCTTTGGGGTATTTCATTGGTGTATCACTCTTGGCTCCTATTACCTCAGGAGCCCCTGGTTCCTCTCTGTAAGACTTCAAGTGTGCTGCAGTGTAGCTAGCATGTCTCGGAGCAACAGGCTGCGGGCCCTTGCTAGCACCCTGTCCCTCTAGCCGTTGCCTGTCATCCCATAGCTTGTCACAGGCAAGCCTGATATTGCCCCCCTTTCCCCCCCTCAAGCCTAGTTTAAAGCTCTTGTCAATGATCCCCGCTAGCTTGTGAGCAAAGACCCTCTTCCCCCTTTCAGAAAGGTGAACGCCATCTGATGCCAGCAAGCCTGGTGCCGTGTAGGCCATTCCATCATCAAAAAACTCAAAATTGTGACGGTGACACCAGCCACAGTTATTAAGATTAAGTTATTAAGATACTCCTGTTTGTATAGCGATACAGTCTGCAATGTAGTCTTTTGTCCTGCTATATGGCCAAACTAGCAGTTATGTTTTGTGGAAGGGATCTACTGTATGGGAATGTGGTCATACGGGGGAAGGAGAGGTAATACAGGGCTATATGGAGAACACTGGAGGTGTGGTGGAGACAACAAAGTGCATGGGGAATGCAGGTGGGAGGCTCTCTACATTAGAGAGTAAACACAGCACTCATTCTTCTGGTGTGGAATAAGTTATGCTTTTCTGTCTCTTTTTCTGTATTCATGTAGAGACACGCAGTGTTAGGGTATTGTAGTGCTAGGCCTGTGAATCAAGCACAGATTGCTCTGTAGGGTGTATAATGTGGGAAACAAATTAGAATGTGCAAAGAGAAGATGTTTCACTGGCTTTATGCTCATTAAGGTGAAAGGTTTCTGTCTCTGATCACTTAATAAGCTTAGACTTGTAATCCTAGAACAAAGATGGTATATGAAGACATAAATATGAATAATCAATTGCATTTGGGTACTATTTAAATGCTGGGCAATAATAGGGATGGAGACAGCTAACATTTAGAACTTAAAAAGCTGTTTAAATACTGTCATAAATCATTACAGTCTTCAAACTAAATTTATAAGCAGTTAATCCAAACATAAAGTAATATTTCAGATGTTCTACAGAGTAATTTTTATAGAATCAATAGAATGGTTTAGGTTGGAAGGGACCTTAAAGATCATCTAGTTCAAACCCCCCTGCCACAGGCAGGGACACCTCCCACTAGACCAGGTTGCCCAAGGCCACGTCCAGCCTGACCTTGAACACCTCCAGGGCCTTCACAACTTCTCTGGGCAATCTGTTCCAGTGCCTCACCACCCTCATAGTGAAAAATTTCTTCCTGATATTGAATCTAAATCTCCCCTCTTCCAGTTTGAAGCTATTACCCCTCGTTCTATCACTACATGCCCTTGTAAAAAGTCCCTCTCCAGCTTTCTTGTAGGCGCCCTTCAGCTACTGGAAGGCTGCTATAAGGTCTCCCTGGAGCCTTCTCTTCTCCAGGCTGAACAACCCCAACTCTCAGCCTGTCCTCATAGGAGAGGTGCTCCATCCCTCTGATCATCTTTGTGGCCCTCCTCTGGACTCGCTTCAACAGGTCCATGTCCTTCTTATGTTGGGGACTCCAAAGCTGGATGCAGTACTCCAGGTGGGGTCTCACCAGAGTGGAGAAGAGGGGCAGAATCACCTCCTTTGACCTGCTGGCCATGCTTCTTTTGATGCAGCCCAGGATGCAGTTGGCTTTCTGGGCTGTGAACACACATTGCTGGCTCATGTTGAGCTTCTCATCAACCAATACCCCCAAGTCCTTCTCCTCAGGGCTGCTCTCAATCCATTCTCCCTCCAGCCTGTATTTGTGCTTGGGATTGCCCGGACCCACATGCAGGACCTTGCATTTGGCCTGGTTGAACCTCATGAGCCCACCTCTCTAGCCTGTCCAGGTCCCTCTGGATGGCATCCCTTCCCTCCAGCGTGTCAACTGCGCCACACAGCTTGGTGTCATTGGCAAATTTGCTGAGGGTACATTCAATCCCACTGTCCATGTTGCTGACACAGATGTTAAACAGCACCAGTCCCAGTACCGACCCCTGAGGAACGCCACTTGTCACTGGTTTCCACTTGGACATCGAGCTGTTGACTGCAACCCTTTGAGCATGGCCATCCAGCCAGTTCCCTATCCACTGAGTGGTCCATCCATCAAATCTATGTTTCTCCAGTTTAGAGACAAGGATGTTGTTCGGGACAGTTTCAAATGCTTTGCACATGTCCAGGTAGATTTTGTGCAATACAGATTTGTCAGCAGCTAACACACAACTCCTTTGAGGGCTAGTTGGAAAGAGTTAGGTTATTAATTACAACTTTGTGTCCTCACCATTGTGTTGCATCATTGAAATGCGTAAATTGAGTTTGAAGTTTTATTGCCTCAGGAGAAAATGAGATTGGTAAAACTTGGCCCTTCAGTAGGAGAAAAAACAAATCCTGACCTATTATCAGGAGTTGTGCTAAGTGGCTTGTAGCCCAGGCTCTCGTGGCATTGCAGTCCTAGGCAGTTCCAATATGGTCGCTCAGTACTCCAGGTTTTGCAGCAGTGCTGGTTCAGGTCTGGCCAGCCTAGAACCTGGGGAGAACAGAAGTATTTTTGCCTGTTCTTGTCCAGGTAGAAACATCCAATGGCTGTTTCTAGCCTTGAAAATCTGCTGCACCTATAAAATACTGGGCTCGTTCAAATCCCAGTGGGGTGGCTCCGTATTCCAGTAGATCTCTAGGATGCATTGCTGGCAACCTGTAGATAGAAACTACCTATGTTAGTTCTGTGAACAGATGCCTGTGTGCCTGACCAGTATGCAACAGTTTGGGGTTTTATTCTGTATGTGGTTCATCTCTACAACCTTATTGATATAGCTGAACAACTCCTTTTGTGCCTGTTGGAGTTTGGGGATTGGGTAGCAATGGTCTGACTGTGAGAGAGAGGGAGCACCTGTAGTCCAGGAGAAACAGACTGAAAGAACCAACACATTTTATTTCAGCCGTCTCGATTAAATGAGAATGCTTGTCAGTTTTTGCTTCACTTCATGAACTGCGTGTCTTATTCCCAGCTGCTCTCAAATGTTCAGCTAGCAGCCTGATTTCTGCTGTTTCCGTTTTTTTTCTTTTTTTGCCTGCCTTTTTCATACACACGTAGGAATTTGTCAGCGTTATCTTGAGAATGAATTGGTGCAGCAGGCTTTCTTTTATCTCATGACTGTAAATATTGTTTGAATTTGGTACTGAATGCTTATTAAATTGTGTTTGCTCAAGAACCATGTTATGAACCTACTTTATAACTTTTAATTGTTTTGAGTGATGCCTGGTATACTGTTTTCATCCCCAAAAGCTTGAACTGTTTGGCGTTTTAACTGTTTATGAGATTGCTTGTGGCTTTATGCGATGCTATAAAAAGTGAGCGAAGAGGTATAAGAAAGCAGGATTCCTTCTAGATTATGGTTCTTGTCCCTTGCTTCACATGAGTTGAAGAGGCCTGATTGTGATTACGTTTGGGACCAAACTTTACCTGTTCTGCCTAGAGTAAGGAAGGTCTGGGATGAGGATTGAGAGAAGAAAAGCAATTGGAAGTAATGAGCTGGCATATCTTTAGATTTGATTACTTTTTATGGTTGAGCCTAGTTATGGAAGAAGAATGCATAAGAACTGTGAAATGTGTTCACCTGATTCGTGTCAATATGGAACAATGCTAGGGCCGCATGGTGAAATGTGACCCTCTCTGTTCTTGCAGAAGCCACCTAAGGAACATTCTTGTAAACCGTGTTTTTTTTTCTGTTAACCACATGGTGATTAAGCATAGGGCACATGCGTGAAGTCTAGGGTCATCCTAAGGGCGAGCCGAGGTCTCTAGAGCACATGCGTAAAACCTAGGGTCATCCTAAGGGCGAGCTGAGGTCTATAGGGCGCATGTGTAAAACCTAGGGTCATCCCAAGGGCAAGCTGAGGTCTATAGGGCGCATGCGTAAAACCTAGGGTCATCCCAAGGGCGAGCCGAGGTCTATAGGGTGCATGCGTAAAACCTAGGGTCATCCCAAGGGCGAGCCGAGGTCTATAGGGCGCATGCGTAAAACCTAGGGTCATCCTAAGGGTGAGCCGAGGAAGACTACTGACTTCATCCACCGACCACCAGATGGGAGTCAAGAAGACCCCAAAAGGTGAAGAGGGCGTGTGCCAAAGAAGACATGCCCATCATTAGCAAATCTATGAATATGTATTGGTATCTATGAATATGTATTGGTATCTATGAATATGTATTGTAAACGGAATATAAACCGGAAATGGAGAGTGTACGGTGTGCGTCTTGGTTGAGCGGAGGCTCCTGGTGCACCCAGTGCTGTTTGCTTGTCTTTACTCGTTTAATAAATTGTAAATTTTTGATCATTTATCACAAGAACGAAAGGTATGTCCGGGGAACTCTATGGAATTTTTACTTACAAAAAATCCCCCAAGGAAACTGTTGCTTTTGTAATGACTGTGACAGCTTGAACTCAGGCACAGAGCAGCTCTAAGGACTAAGTCTGATGTTAAGAAAACAGGGCAGAATATAGCACGCTCAGGGCTTTGGGACTCCACGAGCCCATATGTACTTTACAGCATGCACAGATCAAGCCCACTGAGCTGTGCTTTATGCTGGGGCTTTTGTCTTCCAGGTTGAGTCCTGGCTTTTGCAGGGCATATTCTAGGGCCATACTTGCCTCGGTGAGTTGAGCCACTAGAAGGAATGGTTACAGCGTGCAGTGGGAAATCATGCCTATTTTTCCTGAATTCTTTTGCAGTTCTTGGCTTGTCCGCACATGTAACCAAAGCACATGCAGTCAAAACTTTTCAGACTTGTACTTGTTCCAGTCAGTGCTAACCTGCTGGTCCAGTATGTGTAGATAAACTGTTCTTGCTCATGGCCGCAATGTTACTGCGATAGGATCAGAGGGAGTGTGTGAGAGACAGCATTTTAAGCTTTTTAGCTGTGATTACTGGCCTTTGGAGAGCAACAGGGAGTTTCAGGGTCTGCTCGTGCTGGGTGGTGGTGACAAACACTGCACAAGAGAGAGATGCTTGTTATGTGATACGATCACTGCTGGCCTCCTGTATGCCAGCCAGATCTGCTGATGCAGGACAGCATGTATGGCATGGAGGAACTGCAGCCTGGGACAGGGAGATGGCCCCTCCACCTCCCTGTGAGGAAGGCTATTTTTGTGGAACTGTGTGATGAGCTCTGGTATCTTCCAGCACTAAGGTGCATTTAACAAGGAGGCCATATCAGTTCAGAAATCATTTCAGAAAAAGCAGTCACTGTTGTAAAGCAGCCTGTGCCTCGTTACTGATGGTTCTTAGTTAAGTATTTTGCTTGAATAGCTAACTTCCTTGAAATAATAGGTAGCTTTGAGAGAATGAATTTCTTTGATTGTACTGGGTCCAGGCACGCTTTTTTCAGTGGCGTGTAGTTTATCCACCACAAGGCGCACACATGTGTTAACTATAGTGGGATACTGATTGATCATTCTTAAGGCTTTGGCTGACCACAGGTGACATTAAGGAAAGATGGCATTCACCTGTTTAAGTGATGTGAGGGGCCTGCCTAACTTGCATAGGAGCAAAGAGGAAAGCAAGAATAATTGCATGAAGATGTTTTATACATCATTGATTTTTCAGGCTTCTTGTGTATAACTGTAGAACATGTATCCGATGTATGAGAGAAATAAGCAATACATTGTCACAAGTTGGATCAAAGATACAAGTGCACATTGATGAATACACTTACTGCCATGATGGAAAAAGCAATCCTGTTTGCTGTTGCACCCATGCATTTGTTGTAGCCTGTTCTATTGCTTTTTTTGAATTATAAAAAAGTTAATGTTATATTAAAGTAACCAAAAGTATTGTGAAAATCATTGCAGGTTCCTTTCTCTCCTGTTCTGCTACTTAACGCGAGGAAACAAACTTCACAACTCACGGAGAGTTATAAAGCAGGTATGTTTATTGCAGTGCTGGGTGCAAGAATTCATTTATGATGC